>CM033444.1:36853840-36931309 GCA_019425775.1 Rafetus swinhoei
CTGTCAGTCCTGAAAGTCTTAGAGCTCTCCCCTTATGAGCAGTGTGTTCCTGTCCTGCCCAAGTATGGAACAGGCCCTAAGGGAGACTGAGTTGTATCCTGCAGAGTGCAGCAGAGCACTCAGTTCCTCATGGGACTCAGCTGGGCTATTCCCAACATTGTAGTGGGGAGGAATTAGTGTGTCCTGGGATCTTGTACCAGCCAGAGACCAGTCTCTGGAAGGTGGGGAAGGAGCCTCTCTGGGTAGGAGACTCAGATCCTGGCTTTGGAAGCAGGAATGGCACAGACCTTAATGAACAAAATCAGCACTTAGTTAATTGCTCCCCGAATAGGATTTCCAGTCTCCAAAGCTCATGTGCTCCCCTGGGTGGAGCAAAGGGAATACCAGCAGATCCCGGATCTCCAAGGCTGTAAGGAAGGGGAGATCATCAGTGACACCCACACAGGTGAGAAATCAGCTAAACTGACTCAAACCAATGTCTGTGTTCTCATAGCAGATGTTGGTTGTGTGTTTTCATCAAGTCTGACTGGCCCTTCAGCCTGTCTTCAACTCCAGTCTGAGAGTGCTGTGTGGGGAAAGAGTGATGGGGGAGCAGGGTGAACTCAGCTCATGATTATTGTGTCTTTCCAGCCATTCTTTGGGTGTGTCCCCCATTTTCTGTTCACCATTCAGAATTTTTATTTCAGCTCAGCACAGGGAATGACTCCTGTGTGGTTTCTCTCTCCATCCCAGCAGGTGATGGGATGCTGAATGAAAACAGTGAGAGGAGTCTTCAGGAGGAAGGACCTGAGCAAATGGCTCCATGTGGGGTGTTAGTGGAAAGATCTGAAGGGCATGTTTCTCAGAGTCCTGAGCAAGGAGAGACTTGTGAGAGTCAGCGTAGTCTACAAAGGCAGCAGGGAAACCGTCCAGGAGCAGGACAGGATAAATCCAGTCAGAGGAGCAGAAGGTTGAAAACAAACACAGAAACTGTTCAAAAGAAAATCCCCCATCAACATTCACCTTGTGCTTGCAGTGACAGTGCAACTCCTATTAAACATGAAAGAGCCCAAACAGGAGAGAAATCCTTCAGCTGCTCTGACTGTGGGAAAAGCTTCAGAAAGACCTCAACCCTTGTTATCCATAGGAGAGCCTACACACGGGAGAGAAACCCTTCAGCTGCTCTGACTGTGGGAAAAGATTCAATTACCTGTCACAGCTTGTTATCCATAGGAGAGTCCACACAGGAGAGAAACCCTTCAGCTGCTCTGACTGTGGGAAAAGCTTCAGTCACAGGTCACACCTTGTTAGACATAGGAGAGTCCACACAGGAGAGAAACCCTTCAGCTGCTCTGACTGTGGGAAAAGCTTCAGTGACAGGTCACAACTTGTTATCCATAGGAGAGCCCACACAGGAGAGAAACCTTTCAGGTGCTCTGATTGTGGGAAAAGATTCAGTGACAGGTCACAACTTGTTATCCATAAGAGAGCCCACACAGGGAGAAACCTTCAGCTGCTCTGACTGTGGGAGAAATTCAGTCACAGTCACACCTTGTTATCCATAGGAGAGTCCACACAGGAGAGAAACCTTCAGCTGCTCTGACTGTGGGAAAAGATTCAATAACCGGTCACAGCTTGTTATCCATAGGAGAGTCCACACAGGAGAGAAACCCTTCAGCTGCTCTGACTGTGGGAAAAGCTTCAATAACCGGTCACAGCTTGTTATCCATAGGAGAGTCCACACAGGAGAGAAACCTTCAGTTGCTCTGACTGTGGGAAAAGCTTCAGTCTGAGTCACACCTTGTTATCCATAGGAGAGTCCACACAGGAGAGAAACCCTTCAGCTGCTCTGACTGTGGGAAAAGCTTCAGTCGGTGGTCACACCTTGTTATCCATAGGAGAGTCCACACAGGAGAGAAACCCTTCAGCTGCTCTGACTGTGGGAAAAGCTTCAGTCGGTGGTCAAACCTTGTTAGACCATAGGAGAGTCCACACAGGAGAGAAACCCTTCAGCTGCTCTGATTGTGGGAAAAGCTTCAATCGGCGGTCACACCTCGTTACCCATACAAGAGCCCACACAGGAGAGAAACCCTTTAGCTGCTCTGACTGTGGGAAAAGCTTCAGTCAGACCTCAACCCTTGTTAGACATAAGAAAACCCATATGGAAGAAGCTATTCACCTGCTCTCACTGTAGGAAATGCTGCAGTCAGAGGTCACACCTTGTTATGCATGAGAACTCTCACAGGAGAGAAATCCTTTATCTGCTCTGACTTTGGGAAATGCTATAGCGAGAGTTCAAGCCTTGTTGCATATAGTTGAACCCACACAGGTGAGAAACCCTATGGTGGGGGTGAGCAAAATTTTCTCTGTTGGCAGAATCCAGCCTTCCTAAGACTTTGATCCTGTCCACAAGGCAGTGCCAGGCCCCACCTCCAAATGAAGATGTACTGAGGAGAAGGAGCTTAGCCCCTCTCTTCATGCTTTGTAGCCACTAGAGAGGAGGCAGTGCTAGGCTGAGTCTTTGCCACCCAACCTGAGGCCGGCACTGCTGCCACTGCACTGCTGGCCTCAAGGGCCACATGGCCATGTTAGGGGTGCCTCTGGGGCTGTTCCTGGGCTGCGTGGCTGCAGCAGCAACACCTCCAGCCCTGGACTGAATGGGTGCAGTAGTGGTGCCTCTGGTGTCGGGGCTGGTCCTAGTCTGTGTGGTTGCTGCTGCAGCAGTAGAGCCTCCCTCCGGGGTGACCAGGACAGTGTGGCTGGAGATGTTGCTGCAAGGGGTCCCAAAGCCAGGTAATATTTGCTGTCCTTCCCAGACACTCCCTCCCAATCTCCTCAATTCCCTTTCCCCCGGCAGCCAGCACCCCAGCTTGCACTGACACCCTCCTTTTTCTTTCACCCTCTCTCCTGGCCACACACTGCACCTTCCCCAGGCCAGACACCTGCCTGCTTCTGCATCCCAGATCCTTCTTCAAGACCCCAATCCTTTCTTGAGGCCCTGTCATTTTATTGGATTTTAAGGTGTGCATACTCACCTTAAGATCATTGCTGTACTCACGGAAACTGTTTGCCCCAAATTTCGTACAGAGCGGGCCATGCGAGGTGTCAAATGAAAGCTGATATTGTGCTGATTCTGTGTGTGGTATTCATGTACTTGTTTGGAGTCTGTATGGGGAGTTATGACTATGGGCTCTGCTGATGCTGTGTATGGACTGCTTGTCACGAGGAAGGAATGTGCAATGAGTTACTATGCTAATCCGTATGGCTCCAAGGACAATGGTTCTCAGGGTGGCCAATACACAGCTGAGGAATGCGTGTGGAAAGCTGCAAAACAGCCAGGGCACAATGGCTGCTGGCATATGAAACAGGTCACTTGACCATGTAACTAGCTCCAGCTTGGGAGACAGCAGAAATGAATATCAAATGCCATGAGGGGGGCTCCATCTTGTCTTCAGTCTTGCTACTTATCCCAGATGCAGCCTTGCTAAGGACAGAGACACGGGAAGGATTGCTGACCCATCCTGACATCGATGTACGCCAAAGACTTTTATGCTAGCAGTTTGTAACATCTCCGCTAAGATCCTGCATCAAGAACTTGCTGATTGATGTATAGAATGTATTCTCCTTAACTGCCTTACTCTCAACCTTTTCTTTCTTTTATTAATAAACCTTTAGATTCTAAAGGATTGGTCCACCGTGATCTTGTGGGTAAGATCTAAAGTATAAATTGACTAGGGATTCATGGCTGGTTCTTTTGAACCAGGTGGATCTGTTCTGGGTTGGAGAGATTGGGCTGTATAACCCCTCACCTGTGTGTAAGCCCAGGGCTGATTGTGGCACAGGAAGAGCTGGGGTATCTGAGGGGTTTTGCTCATGAGGCTTCCTGCAGGCTGGATTGGCAGCTGAAGTGCTCAGTGTGACTGGTTTGTGGCCTGTTTTGGAAGGTCTCCAGTCAAGGACTGTCAGCAATTTCCCCTGAGTGGATTCCCTCAGCGGTGCTCAGGCCTGGCCTGGCCCGGCCAATCACAGCCCTGCTCTCTCCAAACCTTCTGTAGATTACTGTTGCTAATGGAAACTCACTGTTAATTACATAATTAGTCGAGCCATTTTGCTAGGACTGCATCTGGGCAGTTGCATTTAAATTATTAAAGAGGTTAAACCTTTTAACTTTCTCATGTTAGTTGATCAAACTTTATTTTAAATTAAGTAAAAAAATTATGTCCAATACATACTGTGGAGGTAGGCCTCACTAGCCTGGCTAAAGACTGAACCGTACGCAGTGCATCCTGCGTCAGAAGCGAGCTTCCTAAGCAAGTTGAGCAAGAAACCACAATGCTGTTAAACAAACAAACAAAAAATCGCACTGCTTGCAATTTGTTATCGGGTCAAGCAGAGATTACCATTTAAGGATAAAGTGCCTTACTTCCTGTTTTCTCTATAAATTTCCAGTGTGACTTTGTAAGAAGGTATAAATATCTCAGGCATTTGAGTGTGAGGAAGGGGCTTGTATTGGTAAGGGTGACTCCTGCCATCTGTGACAGCTGGGTTATTAAGGTGGTTTTGTCTGTCTTGAACCTAAAGCTAGCGTGTGTTTATTCCATGACAGCTGGGAGCAGCCGAAGCCAAGAGCCCTGTTCTACTGTGTCAACAATCTCTGAAGTGGCATAAAATCCCTCTCCAGTTTCTAACCCTGAAATATCATCATCTTTATGATGTCATTCCTGGCCTCTTGATACAGCCTTTGAACTTGACTGCAGAGATATGTCTACACTGGCGGGTTCTTGTGCAAGAATGGCTGTTCTTGTACAAGAATCTGCAGAGCATCCACGCTGCCCGCCCGCTCTTGTGCAAGATGATTTACAGTACGGCGTGGTAAGAGGGCTTCTTGTGCAAGAGCTATGCTCTTTTTTTAACAGGTGTAAGCCCTCTTGCACAGGGCTCTTGCACAAGAGGGCAGTGTGGACGCTCGGCAGGGGTTTCTTGTGCAAGAAAGCCCTATGGCTAAAATGGCCATTGGAAAGTTCTTGCACAAGAGAGCATCCACACCGCCATGGATGCACTTGCACAAAAGCACAGCTCACACATGGCAGTGTGGACGTGTTCTTGCGCAAAACTTCTTGCACAAGAACCCAAAAGTGTAGACATAGCCCAGATGTTTGCTTACCAGAGATGCCAAAATAGACTAAGCCATCTCGAGAAAGGCTTCTGCCAAAGCCAGGGATTGAACCAGGACCCTTCAAATCTTTAGTCTAACACTCTCTCAACTGAACTACTTTGGCAACTGTCTGCAGCTTTCTAAGGCCGGCCTTCTCTCAGGCACGTTTTTCTGTGGCAGTATACAAGAGAGATGCTGCTCTCTGTGGCCCTGCAAGGCAAGATGAGTTTTGCCTGCCCCCCTCAGCCTGACTCGCACTTGGCCCCATTCCTGCCGCTTTTCTTAGGGTGTTCCAGCGGCTGCCAATGGGCAGAGTGAGTTTCATAATGTGCACCACTAGTGAGGTCGTTTGCACTTGTGCGGATGTGTGCTACTGTGGTACCCGCCAGTTACTCACAAAGAGCTTAGCTAAATATAGTTTTATAATTTTATAGAAGAAAAAATACTGAAACAAGGGATAATTAACAAGGTACATGACTTTATGTATTTACTATGAAATCAAATACAAAGAACATTAACACTGCAACACATTCCGTAGCCATTTGGTATCTAACACGGATCTGTTCCTTTCAGGCATAAAACAAAATTGTCCATCTTCTTGATTTAGCAAACAAGCTATGATGATTCATATCGCTACATGAAATGAAATAGTTTTACACTTTATGATGGAAATTCAATATTCTGTTATTTAATGGGCTCAGTTCGAGTGCTGTTTGGGTATGTCTACATTTGCTCCCCAGTTCAGACTAGGAATGCAAATGTAGGCAACCAAATGCTAATGAAGCGGAGATTTAAATATCCCCTGCTTCATTAGCAAGATCTCGCCGGCTCGCTAGTCCAAATCACAGCTGATTTGAACCAGGAAGTGCGTGCCTGGGCCGTAGTTCAAACCAAAGCCCTTGGTTCGAACTAATGTTACTCCTCATTTTTGAGTCCAAGGTGTTGTCCTGGACCATAAACCAGAACAGCCCTGTCCAGGGAAGGCACCATGGCTTAGCTGGTTAAAGCACCTGCCTTGTGAACAAGAGATCTAGGATGCAACTCTCAGTGGTACCTTGTTGTAGTCTTTGTTCACATTTTCCTAAGTCCTGAGACACAGAAGAGACCTCCCCTGGCCACCCATAGAACTGCTGGTTCAGGAAAAGGCTGATTGGGGAGGAACGTTGGGAAGAAGGAAACCACAAGCCTGGAGTGGTTGCAGAGGCCACTGTGATTGGCAAGGCAGTGGGAGAGATTGAACTCCCTGGATTTCATACCAGAGCTCTGCTTAAAGCTGCAGGATCTGACTCCAGAGGCTGCTCTTAAATGCAACCGAGTTTGAGCTGCTTGCAGCTCTGCCTTTGGCACAGGGAGTTTGTACTAGAAAGAGGCAGGCTGGGTGACTAAGAACAAGAGGCTGGGCATTCCCATCATTGAAGGGTTGTTAGATCATCATGAGAACATTGCCCGGTACGCCACTTAAAAGATGGGGCGGCAGGGAAGAGTAGGAATGAGACTGGCAGGGGGGCTGAAGCAGCAGGGTTGGAGTGACCAGGCCAGCTGTGCAGGGGGCAGGAATGTCTCCGCCTCATTCTCACAACTATTCTGGAGGACACTTGGGGGACGTTCGACTCGCCAAGGTCCAGCCAGGGGAGCAGACAGCGGAATCTCTCTTTAAAGGGCCCGAAGGCTCCTCCACACCAATACGGGCCCTGCTGAGCCTGCCTGAGAAACGATCCTTGCTTTAGGGCTGTCCTGTGTAGGGCTTCATCAGCCCAGGGACCAAAGGGCAGGCGGCATCCCCAACGATGCACAGGGGCAGGTCCACGTCTCCGGCCCTGAGAGTGCGGTCGGGGGGGAAAAGTGCTGGGAGGCATCTTCTGACAGAACCTGGAGCTGCAAAATACGCCGGCATCATGCGCCTTCGCCGAGAATGGACCCACGTCTTGAAGGGGACAGAAAGTGGCCTGAGAAGAGCTAGTGTAGCTGAGTAAGCAGTGCAGGTGCTTGTCTCCCTAGTGGCTAGGATCTAGCATTTTCACTGCTGTGGTCTGGGTTCGATTCCCAGTCAGGGAAACCAGCCTTGTCATGAAACCTGGCTGGTCTTTACCCTTTTCTATCACAGGAGTGCCAGTGGGTTGAGGAAAGGAGGTGGAGGTGCTGGGGTGCCAGAGGCAGGCTCTGGCTGGGAGACCTGCCAAGCACAATTCTCAGGCAGCTCCTTCCCTGCATGGGCAGCACAGGTTGTATGCCTGGGTGAATAAGAGCTTGTTGGGATGTGCCAGGGCTTCAGCTGTGAAAAACAAAGGGCCCTGCAGCCCCTTCTCTCAGCTGTGTGTGGGGGGCAGGGGAAGCAGGGAATCTGCCTGAGGCTTCTTGCTGCCATATTGGGTGGCTTCTTGGGCTGGATCCAGCCCACTGGCCTATATTGCCCAGACCTGGCTTAGAGGGAACCTTGGCTGTGGGGAAGGGAACCTTGGCTGTGGGCTGTGGGGAGGCTGTGGGGAGGTGCTGTAGAAAGGCCAGTCTGGTCTTCCTGGGCAGGGCATGATGATGTCTATTTTGTGCAGCACGGCTGCCCAACATCCCAGATAGAGAATTAGAGGCCAGAGAAATCCATATCCAGCAGCCAAAGTAGCTCAGTGGGGAGAACATTACACTGAAGATCTAAAGGTCCCTGATTCAATCCCAGGCTTTAGCATGTGACAACATAGGGCAAGAACATATCTGCTGAGCTGGTGTTATTCCTGTTTGATCCTTACTTTGCTGGTTATGGCCACAGCTTGGCAAAGACAAATCAAGATCATCTGATTAGCCCTGTTCCTGACTTCTTCCTGTGAGTTGTTGCCTCCTTGATTAATGCCCCCCCACTGCTGGCCCTAGATATGAAACAGTGGCTATGGGGATATATTTGGATAATCTCATGTGACCTTACCTGGGGTCTGCCAGCTAAGTAGGAGGGACAGGGCAATGTTTCTCTTTCTTCTGCAGAGAGAGCCAGCTCATTCCCATGAGGCTGCATACAAATGGAGCAGGGTCTGGAGAGGTGAAGCAGCTGAATGGAAAAAGCAAGGACAGTAGAGTACCAGCTACCAGCTGAGAACCTCAAGCCTATATCATAGTGTGTTGCTCCCATAGTGTAAGGGGCAGGGTTCAGGAGTTTGAATTCTACAAGCTGAGTTCAAATCTTAGTGGGCCCTACTGGGGAAATATTGGTTTGTATAAATCCTTGAATATTGAGCTTCTTGCCTCTCTCACTCAGTTCTACTTTGTGCTTCTTCACTTTCTCAATGTAAGGACTTTGGAGAAAACTCTCAAACATCTGCTCCAGTGGCACAATGGGTCAGTGCACAGTACTTATAAGGCAGTGCACATAGGAGACGTGCTGAGGTTGTGAATTCAAACATCACCCAGAGCAGTGGTTTTCAGTCCCTACTGTGCTGTCCCCTTCCAGTGAACCCTGTGGGAGCTGGGATTCCAGCTCAGAGGAGACTATCAGTCAAAATTCCCCCTTCACAGATTATGGCCTCATCAGAGTGAATGCTGGGTGGCCAGGATCTAAGGAAAAGTGACACAGAAAGAGTTGGACCTTGGTCCTTCTTGCTTCCAGGATTTTGTTGCCCATCTTCTCTTCCCCGCCCCTCCCCGCCCCAACCAATCAGCAGCTGCTGTCCCTTTCAGCCATTGGGTCAGTTCAGGCAGGGAGGCAGGAAATGGGGCAAAGGAGCCAGACAAGCTAAGGGAGGCGGGAAATTCTGATCTCTGCATCTCCCCTATGTGAGGATTTGTCTATTCGTCATTCCTCTTTTGAGAGACAAATGCAAATTCAGCTGAGTGAAATTGCAACTGAAGTGGGGATTTGCATAGTCACGTCTGGCCGCTATTTCAAAATACGCTATTTTAAAAGAACAGGCGCTGTCTAGATGCAGTTATTTCGAAAGAAAACCCTTCTTTCAAAATCACCCTTACTCCTTATAAAATGCGGTTTAAGGGTTAGTTCTGAGGAAGGGTTGTCTCCCGAAATAAGCATATCCCAACAGCATTTTGTATTTCAAAATATTTTATTTTGAAATATAAAATGCTGTTGAGATACGCTTATTTCATATTTAATACTATATTTTCAAAATAAAGTATTTTCAAATAGCACAGGAAAGGACGTATTTTCAAAGGACGCAGGCAAACATGAGAAAAAAGCTACAGCAAGGCACCACTGGGATTTAAACCCAGGATCTCCTGCTTACAAGGCAAGTGCTTTAGCCAGCCAAGCCATGGTGCCCTTTTTGGCTACACCCCCACTACAGATACCCTTCTTGGCTATATGCCAAATATCAAGCTTTTCCAGGATATCTTTTGTATCTGTGAAAAACTCTGCCGTGTCCATGGAATGGGTCAATTTTTCGAGATCAGTTTCCAAAACAGTGGGCGTGTCCTTTCGGAAGCCCTGTATTCCTCATTTTATTAGGAATAAGGGCTCTTCCCAAAGAGAAGATTTTCCCCACATTTGGCCCCGTGTAGATGGGCCAAATGTCAGAAAAGCCTCTTCTGAAAAAAGAAAAGTGTCTCCAAAACTGTTCTAATTTAAGGTCCCAGACAACACCTTTGAATTCCAAAGTGCAGCCATTCCCCATGGCTGTGTCTACACTGCACCCCTTTTCCGGAAAAGGGATGCAGATTAGACAAGTCAGAATTGCAAATGCAGCGGGGGATTTAAATATCCCCCGCTGCATTTGCATGAACATGGCTGCCGCTTTTTTCCGGCTCGGGGCTTTGCGGAGAAAGCGCCAGTCTAAACGGGATCTTTTGGAAAATAAAGCCTTTTCTGAAAGGTCCCTTATTCCTGACACCACACATGTCTGACCCCATAGAGGGCCGTCCTCCCCCCGCCATGTGGGCAAGGCACCATCTGCTCCTGCAGAATGTGCTGCCAGCGGCTAATTTCCTAACACTGGATGCAAGCAAGCAAATGTAATGGGTGTATAGCTTGATGGTAGAGTGTTTGATTGCAGGCAAAGTGGTCTTTGGTTCAATTCCAAGTGCCCCCAAAAGGTTGATCATCATCATCATTGAAACCTTTGTATCTTCGTGTGTGTGTCACATTCTGGATTTCTCTTGTGTGGTGATTACTATAAACACCTAACGTGTTCCTGTGTTAATGCCTGGGAACCAGGCAAACCCATCTCTCAACTGAAACAAGTTCAAACTTGCTGTGTGTGATTTCTATTCCCATCAATTCAACAAAGCTGAGATCTGAATTCCTGTTGGCAGGTCCTTGGTCTACATGGGCTATACTGTGCAGAAGAACACCAATCACACCAAGTGGGGGAGGAATAGCTGCAATCAATCCTTTGGAGTTTGATTTAGCAAGTCCAACTAAGACTCACTAAATCAAATCAAATTCAGAGTGTACCCCACCAGCTTCCAGTAGTTCTGCTCTTTGCTCCCTTTGGGTTCCTGCAGTAGGGACGTAGCCAGGCTCAACTGAAGGAAGCCAACTCTTGCTACATAGGGTATGTTTACACTTGCACCCTCTTTCCAAAAAGGGATGCAAATGTAAAGATTGAAAACTGTAAATGAAGCCACCAGGGACACATACAATGGGCCTGCAAAAAAAAAAAAAGAAACATGAAACAGCTGAGTACTTTGCAGAGAACAGGCCATAGTCCTGCTTGGAGATGCTGCATCATGCATAGATTTTGTGCCAGGCCAGACTGCTGGGAGGAGGCTCTGGCCATGGACTTTCCTCCCCTCTCTGTTACCTCCTGCACCTGGGGCTGAAAGGGACGTGGGCTGCAGGCTGGTCCTGCCCAGTTGCCTTCCCCAGTGAGAGCAGAAAATGCTTATGGAAGGGCTCACACACCGTCCCAAATGCACTGGCCTGAGGGCCTGAATTCTTGCTGCCCCTGGGTGCACCCAAATGCCCCTTCTGTGACCGACCGGGCCATGTCTGGGCACAGCTGAGGGCATCTGCTCAGGGTGAATTGCTCAACTTCGGGGCTCCTTACAGTCCCCAGACTGGTGACCTCTCCAAACAGGCCACAAACCAGTCCCACAGAGCGCTTCAGCAGCCTGCTTGAAGCCTCACGAGCAAAACCCCTCCGGCACCTCAGCAATATCCGTGCCCCAGATGGCCCCGGGCCTCATACACCGGTGGGGGGTCTTAGAACACAATCCCACCTACCCCGAACAAGTTCTGTCCGGTTTCAAGAAACCAGCCACAGATCCCTGGTCAATTTACCCTCTGGACCTTACCCACAAATCACGCTGAGCCAATCCTTTAGCATCTAACATCTAAAGGTTTATTACTACAATAAAGAAAAGCATGAGAGTTAGGTTGTTAAAGGATAGCACATTACATGCATAGAATCTCCCAGTTCTCGATGCAGGCTCTAGCAGAGATGTTACAGCTGCTGGCTTACAAGTCCTTGTTGCGCATCCTAGGATCAGGATGGGTCCACAGTTCTTTCCGGCTCTTCGATCCCTGCGCTGCTGCCTCTGGGATGAAGTGCTGAGCTGAGTACCAAGATGGAGTCCGCCACATGGCCTCTTTATACATCCTTCCTGGTCTCTTCTTGGATGCAGCAGGTCACCTGGCCAGCGGCCTATCCCTGTGTTCCTTGCTGGCAGCCCTTAGGTGTCAGCCCTCATTCGTTAGGTGTGTCCTTCGCCCATTGAGTGCCATTGTCCCACAGGGTCTCGCTGATTACCATGTCTATAGGCCGGGCTCTGCCCACTGCTCAACCACATGCAGAGAAATATTCAGTATCCACACAGATTACAGATCCTAACTACACACACAGACATTATAAAATCACATGAACAGCGTACATAGGATTAGCAGACAGTGAGCTTCTATTCAACACCCCACATGGCCCCCTTTTATACCATTTTTGGGGCCAACACCCCCACCTATGGGTGCAGCAGTGATCTGGCTGCTTCCCTCAAATTCGGTATCGTGACACCTTCCGAAGGGGTGAGCTCCACAGCTCTCACCCCTCCTGTCACACAAAGCTTGCAAACGGGGTTGATTTTCCTCCATCTCCCCTTGCTGCTGCTCTAAAAGAAATCCTGAACTCGGACCCTTCTCCTGTCACAGGAGAGATGGCCCTGTGCTGGGATATGAGAAAGCATCCGAGAGATGCTCCTCGCAGCCCCGGAAAAGAAGGGGGCTCTGGGTGGGAAGGAAACCAAGTAAAGCAGGTCCCAGTGGGCATGAACTGGGGCACCAGTTTGGCAGTTGAGTGAGGTGGTTGGTTTCAAGGGCAGCGCTCAGGACTGAGAACTCTGCAATCTGAGGCCCCATTCCTGCCTCCCTTCCTGGGCTGACCCAGTGGCCGAAAGGGCTGCGGCTGCTACTGGCAGGGAAGAAGCTGGCAGGCAAGGTGCTGGCAGCAAGAGATTCGGTTCGTCTTTGCCCTGGGTCTGCCGGCCGCCAGCCACCTCGACCAACCCTCAAACCAGCTGGACGAGCCAGCCCACGTCACAGTGAGTCACTAGTGGCCCTGTCAGAGAAGAGCCATTGGCAGCTTCAGAGACGTCCCTGCAGCTGCCTGAGGTGCCTTTTGTCCGAGACAGAACATCAAACATGGCTGCCCGTCGCAGGTGAGCCATAGCCTGTTACACCTCAAAGGGTTGGTATAGGGGGCTCTGTCTGTGAGGCGGAGCGCCTTCCATATAAGGGCATACAGAATCATTACCTACTCCTGCTTACTCCACCCACTGCAGTAAAAAAAGCAGCCAATGGGCTGACTTGTGGTCAGGCCTGCTTACTCCACCCACTGCGGCAAAGAGCAGCCAATAAGGTGATAAGTGACCGGGCGATAAAACAGGCAGCCGAACCCCCTCTGAGCGGGGAATCGCATCGTGTGAACGCCTGGCCTGATCACCCAGACGCCTTGCTCCCCCCGCTCTCGAGTTTTACTGAGCGTACTCCGAGTTGGTCGACCCGAGTGGAGACAGTTTGTGAGCATGTGGCTGGTACTTGTGTTCCTGCTGTCTCCAGAACTGGTATAACACCCCTCCCCCTTCATTATCCCTATCTTGATTAATTTTAGTTACCCTTGTTCCCTGTCAAGTGACAGGTGGCTAAAGAGCCATTGTGCTGACTTTATAAATAGTTGTTATTGAGGTTTTTACTGTTCTCTTTTATAAATTAGTGTACATAGTTAACTTTATGAATAATCTTAGTGTTAATTCAACTGTTCCTAACCCCTGGGCAATTATTGACAACTATTGTGATTTAGAGAAGTCTCAAGGGATTGTTTTGTATTGTCTGGTAATTTGCTTATTTTTCATTTTGATGATTGTCTGGCGTCCACGTATGTGACCAAGTTTTCAGTCACAAGGTGTCAGAGTCACTACTAAAATAAAATCAGTTTTCTTTTTTGCAACCCCCAAGTCGTGGCCTGGTCTTTTCCGGCATCCCTTTCGAACCTCGCGTATTGCGGGCACCGACACCTTTCTTGAAAAGGCCACTGGTAAGCTGTACTTTTGTAGGCCGGCTAGCTCAGTTGGTTAGAGCGTGGTGCTAATAACACCAAGGTCATGGGTTCAAGCCCCATGCTGGCCACAGGGGTGTTTGGTTTGGTGACTTCTCTTCCTTTAACTCCCGGATAGGAACAGAGAAGCAGAAAGGAGCAAAAATGGCAGGGCAGAGACCTGGTAGGGGGAGGCTCCAGCCTGCACAGCCAAAGTGGATGAAAGGGCCTTGGCCTGGCTTCCTGTCCCCAAAGCAGGGGAACTGATGCCCACATTCCTGCTGCTGCAGTGGCTACCTCAAGGCACCAGCTGGAGGGCAGGCTCTGGAGCCCAAGCCACATGGGGAGACTCAATGACAGGAGGCCAGGAGCGTGTGTGCCCTGAGCAGAGGCTGCTGCTAGGGGCCTGCTTCAGTGGCCCAGCAGGTCAAGTTCCCCTGAACCAGCTTCTCCCCCTGGAACCACCCCCCAGTGCTGCTGAGGCCCTGACATGAGGCAGTGGGACCACCAGAGGAAGGTGCCAGCCTTAGCCCTTCCTCCCAGCCCCAACCCCCTCCCAGGTCCTTTCCCCAGCCCCTCCCCAGTTCTACATTCCCCACATAAAAACCAGAGAGTTTGTTCTTTCAACAGGGAAAAGTCCTGTTTGTGTTACCAGCAGGGGAGAGGAAAGTGGGAAGGGGTGTGTTTGGGGAAGCAGAGGAAGGGAGTGTGTTGGGGTATGTTGAGGGTGGTGGGGAGGCACAGAGGGCAAAAATGAGGAGTAACGTTAGTTTGAACCAAGGGGCTGGGTTTGAACTACTGCAGAAAAAGGACTCTGCCCTGGAGGTGCCTGTCCTCTCCAGAACCCTTAGGCTGGCACCGGGGAGGCCTGACTCCAGACAGTGCCCAGTGGAGCCCAGCAGAGGCAGAGGGAAGGGCTGGTACTTGGGGTGGGGCCAGGGGCTGTTCTGAAAGGCTGCAGGCACCGTTAGATCCTTTTGTCCTTCCCTGTCTCACCCCAGCACTGAGCAACACTCAGTGTCGGTCTAAGCATCCGTCCTGCTCTGGGACATGTGTCTGTGGCAGGAACCTGCCCAGGCGGCTCTCACAGTGAGGCCCGCCCCCTGGCAGCACCGAGCAGTGAGAGCTGAGTGAAGGGGGAGGCAGGACCAGGGGGAGAAGGCTCCATGACTGTGTCAGAGGGAGGCTCCAAGATGCCCAGGCCTGGTGGGTCATTTCCCCAGGTGACTGAGTGGGGGCTGGAGCCAGTTCTGGGTTGTTTCCTTCAACAACCAAACTGAACACTGCTCTGGGCTAGTGCTGTGTGCCCCACGGAGCTTCCTGTAGCGCTGCCCATGCAGGAGAGGGGAGGGGCAGTTTGAGTCACCCAGCTCGGCCCCTTCTGAAAATGGCAAGTGTTGTCTTACCAGCGAGGGAGAGGGGGGAAAGGGGCCCTGAGTTAACCTCTTGGGTCACAGCTGCTGTAACATGTGGCAATGAGGTGAGAAAAATGACTAGGGAGCAGTTATGTGAAAGTTAAAGCCAGCTTCTCTGAATGGGAAGTCAACCCAGGCCACAGTAGTGAGAGGGCTGGAGCCTAACCACTAGACCATCAGAGGCACAAAAAACAAGCCTCTTTGCTCACCTACACCAGCCTTTCACAGGCCATTTTCTAGCCACTTCAGGCTCAGCAGGGGAGCAGAGGTGGGGTGTCCATTCTCCCTTGTCCAGAGGAACAAGAACAGAAACCAAACAGAACATCAGAACAGCCAGACACGGGCCATGCCAGTTGCCCAACTAGCCCAGGATCCTGTCTCATGACAGCAGCCAATTCCATTGTCCCGAGGGAATCCTCAGGACAGACAGGTATTGAGTGATCCCTCCATTCCCAGCTTCTGGAATACACCAGCTAGGGACACCTGCCTTGTCCAGCCTGGTTAAATGCCATTGATTGACCTTTCCTGCATTAAATTATCCAGTTCTGTTTTGGACCTTCTTGTAGATTTCACCTTCACAACATCCTCTGGCAAGGAGTTCCACTGGGTGCAAAAATGCTTCCTTTTTAACTTGGTTACTTACCAGTTTCATTCTGTCTCCCTGGTTCTTAAGTACCCTTGTGTGACTTGCCCAGTGTACACAGGCCAAATGTTGGAAAAGCCTCTTCCAAAAAAAGCAGAATTGAGTTTCGAAACTCGTATAGCTTTTTCCAGAAGAGCAGTGTAGTGTAGACATAGCGTAGTAGAGCACTAGTAGAGACAGGGAGGGACAAAATGGTCTAACGGCACCTGCAGCCTTTCTGCACAACCCCCAGGCCCAGGAACCACCCCTTCCCGCCACCCTCACTGGGGTCTGCTGGGAACTGTCTGGACTCAATCCACCCCGGTGTCAGCCTAAGGATTCCCTGTTCTGTAAAAGGTGCCCTGGAAATGAGAAAGCAGCTAAAGTGACACTTATGGGACTTGAACCCACAGCCTTTAAATGTCTAGCTGGGCTCACATTAACCATTACAGCTTAGAAGTCCAACATGCTTTTCATTGCACCACAGAGCCTGATGGGCTGCTGAGTTTGATATCTCCACTCTCTGCTTTGCAGCATGGCAATTGCTGGGGGTCTGTCTCTTTTGGGAGAAGAGGTAGGAAGAGGGAGGGGGCCACTGAAATTAAAGGATAAGAACTGAGCTGCAGTTGGAGAACGTGGACATCGATCCCACTGCGTCTCGCATGCTAAGCGAGCGCGAGCGCTCTACCACTTGAGCTAATTCCCCTACCTGTGAAAGGCCCTGCTGCCTCACCCACCTTGTTCCAGAGCCCACAACATCCCCGCGGCTGCCCAAAGTTCCTTTCTCAAAGGGCCACTTGTGAGACTGACACCCGTGGGCCGGCTAGCTCGGAGGTTTAGGGGACGTGGTGCTCATATCACACTGACGCGTCTTAAGAGCAATCCTCTTATTTCAAGCTATAACGGGCTCGCTATTCTGACGTCCCTGCATGGCATGAAGAGGAGGGATGTTTTGGAATAGTGATTTATTTCAAATAAGTGCTGTGTAGCCAGCCCCAAATTACAAAAAGCTATTTCAAAATAGGCGCATTGATTATTTTGAACTATGGGACGACCCTAGTAAGTTAGAGCTGAACTCTGCCCCAGCTCCTGCTACACACCCACCTACTAACTCCCTTGCTGCCATGGGGCTGTTTGTATTGGCCTCTTCTCTCTGTAGCCAGGCTTCAGCCAGGACTGAGACTCAGGCAGGAGAATGTGACCCGGCTCCTGCACCTGGGCCCTGCATTTCTCATCCCTTCAGAGACACTTGTTAGTGGAGGAATAAATCACAGTCACATGAGTGTAGATTATGAAACTTTGTAGTTGTTGTTGCCTTGGAAACTCCCCACAGACCTTCCTCTGGGGTCCCGGGCAGCCTGCTCACACTGCACAGGTTACTTCGAGGTGAGGGTGCTGTGTAGACGTACCCATACTGTTGAGGGCCAGCCTGCTGGGGGGAGTCTCTGGCCACTTCCTTTCCTTGTCTCTCTCAGGCTGTGTCTACACTGCAGGCTTTTTGCGCAAGAGCAACTGCTCTTGTGTAAAAACTTGCAGAGCATCTACAGTGCAGGCACGTTCTTGCGCAAGTAAATTTATAGTACAGCATCAGACAACAGGGTTTCTTGCGCAAGAGTTATGCCTCTCCCCACGAGGAATAAGCCCTCCTGTGCAAGAACTCGTCCACAAGGAGGCAGTGTGGACAGGCAACAGCGGTTTCTTGCTCAAGAAAGTCCTATATCTAAAATGGCCATCAGAGCTTTCTTGTCAGGAGAACGTCCACACTGCTATGGGCGCTCTTGCAGAAAAGCTCTTTTCTTGTGCAAAAGCACATGGCAGTGCTTGGACTCACTGTTGCAAGACCTTTTGAATAAGAACTCTTGCACAAAACAGTTCTTGAGCAAGAAGTCTGCAGGGTAGATGTAGCCAGGGGGTGTTTGGGTTTGTTACCAGCACTGAGCTTTGTACAACGGCCCAGGGAACATTGTGAAAAGCCAAAACCTTCCTGCCTGAGTGTCCCTAGCCAGTCAGCAAGTGGCAGAAAGGTTCCCAGAAGCGCTGACTTCAGGTGATTTGAAACAAGTCTCTCTAACACTGATGAGGTGCCTGAGTCGTTAAGGTGATGGACTACTAATCCCTTGTGCTTTGCACGCATGGGTTCAAATCCCATCCTCCTTGGGTATTTGCAGCCCTCTCTCTTGCTTCTCCCAGAAGTTCAGTGCCAGCCCCCTCCTGTACCCCTGCCTGCCCCAGCCCCCTCCCACTGCAGCCTGGGGAAAGGGGAATTCTCCACAAGGACATTCCCAGAGGGGACCCTCAATCCCTTCTGCCCTCAAGGGGAAACCTCACAAAGGAGTGAAGGGTATGCATGTGTTCATTCTAAACAAAATGTGGTTTGGAAAGTAGGTATGCATAAAGAAGCATGCTGTGGCTCACCACCCTAGGAACAGTCTAGAAAAGGCCAAGGGGAGGAGGGGGGTGAACTCAACATGTGGAGTTGAGAAGTACAAGCATGTGACAAAAAAAGCCATAAATGGAAAGGTTGAACATGATTGGTTTAGAAGTTTGTGTTATGTAACCTGTTATGTAACTGCCATGTGCTATAAAACAGCAAGGGGAGGGGCTCCTTGCTCGAGGGGCTCTGGCTAATTTTAGTACCAGGGGCTCTCCCTTTGTGCACATTGAATAAAGTCTTGTTGAATTGAATTGAAGTATCGAAGACCCTTGATTCTGCCCAGCATCTGACTCTCTGGGAACCACAAAATCCCAACAGGAGATTCCAGGCAGCCAGGCCATGGGGTCTCTGAGATGCCCCAGCCCTGCAGCCTGTCCCACCTGGCTGTTGCCATGGATCCACTGTGAGGTCACTGCCTCCCAACCAATGAGCTGAGGTGCTGCAAAAGTTCCTTGTGATGTCACTGCTGCCTTGCAGGCTCATGTCCTGCCCCTGGCCAGCCCCTTGGCATGTGTGAGCTGCTCTCCCTGCCCCACTCACTCAGGGCTGGTTCTGAGGCTCATGCAGGGGAACATCAGAGACTGCTCAGGGTGCCACATTGCTAGGCCAGGGGCCTGCTTGTGAGTGTTGCTGTCCCTGCTGTACAGACACGGCCATAGAGCCTCAGGAGGCTGCAGCAGTGGGAGACACTTCCTTAGTTTCAGGAGGGAGACGAGACGTCATGGCCCATGACTCGGAGCCAGCTACTGATATCCATGGAAAGCTGATTTTCAGAGGGGTGTGATCAGCCCTGCCTGTGTATCTGGCTTCTTCAAAGGGGCTTAATCAGGAGCTAAAAGTTGAAGAAGGGACATTTAGATGGGTTAATTTGTGTCTTTGAGACAGCTTTCTGTGCTCTAATGGACAAGGCACTGGCTTCCTCAACCAGGGTTGTAGGTTTAAATCACACCTGGGGTGACAGTTTCCTCTCACTAACAAAAAAATTATCTTCCTTTGGTCCCTGAGACAGTGGGCAAGGATGCTCCATAGTGGCTGTCTTTCTTTCTACAGAAGCTGTTCAGACCTCTCACTAGCAAATGGTGGTGTTAGGTGCACATGTGAGTGCTAAAAGCCCAGGGCTATGTCTAGACTGGCCTGATTTTCTGCAAATGCTTTTTGAAAAGCGTCCGTGCCAATCTAGAAGCGGTTTTGCAAGAAAGCCCGATCGCCATTTTGCCATCGGGCTTTTTGCGCAAAACAGTTTTTAGCTGTCTACACTGGCCCTCTTGCGCAAAAACATTTCCGGAAAAGGGCTTTTGCCCTAGCAGGGAACGTCAAAGCATTTGCGCAAGAAATACTGATTTCGACAGTAGAATGTCAGTGCTTTTGCGCAAAATCAAGCGGCCAGTGTAGACAGCTGGCAAGTTTTTGCGCAAAGCGGCCGCTTTTGCAGAAAAACTTCCCAGTCTAGACGCAGCCCAGGTGTGCAAAGTCAGAATGAAGGGATGCATTTTGCTCTAGAAGTGACAGAGGAGGTGGCTGTAGCAGAGCAGGGTTTGTCTGGAGACAAAGCGGAGACTGAGGATGAGAAGGCCCATGAGAGGCAGAGACTCCAGAGCGGGGCGGAGGGCTAGTTATTTGGTCTGGCAAAGTGACAGAAAATCCCCAGGCCCTGAGCATGGTGCGAAGCCCATGGGGACTACCTGGTCCATCAGATTTTATTATTTTCCTTGTTTGGGGGTTTAGAAATCATGTCTGAGCTGGTGGATTATTCTTATTGTGTGTAACTAAGCATTGCAGACCAGGGATTTTCCTTGCATAATTAATTGGGGTCCGTTTTTGCACAAGAGGCTTTTGCGCAAAGAGGAGCTGTGTAGACTGGGGCTTTTCCTGCCTCCTGCTTCCTCTGGCTCCAGCCTGACCTTGGCCTGTAGTGCGTGCTTGGCAAGTAATCCTTAGGTTGCTCTGCAATTGACAAAATGTTTGTGGGTATGAGCTGTCAATCACATTTCTTGGCTGCACAGGCCTTGAGACCCCTCAAGGCTGGAGGGAAATGGAGAATGGCTGCACCTTGGAATTCAAAGGTGTTGTCTGGGACCATAAATTGGAACAGTTTTGGAGACACTTTTCTTTTTTCAGAAGAGGCTTTTCTGACATTTGGCCCATCTACATGGGCCCAAATGTGGGGAAAGCCTTCTCTTTGGAAGAGCCCTTATTCCTAATACAATGAGGAATACAGGCTTTCCGAAAGAACACGCCCACTGTTTTGGAAACTGATCTAAAAGAGTCGACCCATTCCATGAATGCAGCAGAGTTTTTCACAGATACAAAACCTATCCTGGAAAAACTTCATAGTGGGTCTGTAATCAAGAGGGGCACCATGGCTTAGCTGGTTAAAGTGCCTACTTTGTAAGCCAGAGATCCTGGGTTTGAATCCCAGTGGTTCCTTGTTGTAGCCTTTGCTCATGTTTTCCTGTGTGCTTCTGGGACACAGAAGAGGCCACCCATGGAACTGCTGGTTCAGGAAAAGGCTGATTGGGGAGGTGCATTGGGAAGAAGGAAACCACAAGTCTGGAGTGGGTACAGAGGCGGCTGTGACTGGCACTGGCAAGGCAGGGCTCTGACTGCAATTGCTGGGACAGGAGAGCCATTGCCATACACCCTTGTGATTCCCTGAAGGTGTCAGGGCCCAGCGAACCTGCGAGGGATGCAAATGTAGACACTCACAATTGGAAATGAAGCTGGGATTTAAATATCCTGCACTTCATTTGCATATTCGCAGACTGGTGCTATTTCAAAATACGCTGTTGAGATACGCTTATTTCGGGAGAAAACTCTTCATCAGAAATAACCCTTAAACCTCATTTCATAAGGAGTAAGGGTGATTTTGAAAGAAGGGTTTTCTTTCCAAATACCTGTATCTAGAGAGCGCCTGTTAGTTCAAAATAGCATATTTCAAAATAGCAGCCAGACATGATTATGCAACTCCCCACTTGCTTTCCAGTTTCACTCAGCTGAATGTGCATTTCTCTCTGGAAAGAGGAATGACGTGCAGACAAACCCTCACATAGGGGGGAGATGCAGAGATCAGAATTGTCCTGCCTCCCTCAGCTTGTCTGCCTACTTTGCCCCATTTCCTGCCTCCCTGCCTGAGCTGACCCAATGGGCGAAAGGGACAGCAGCTGCGGATGGATAAGGTGTGGGGGGAGAAGACCGGCAACAAGACCCTGGAAGCAAGAAGGACCTTCCCTGGCCACCCACCATTCAGTCTGATGAGGCCATAACATGTGAAGGGGGAATTTTTACTGACAGTCTTCTCTGAGATGGAATCCCAGCTCCCACAGCAATCACTGGAAAGGGGCAGCCCAGTAGGGACTGAAAACCACTGCTCCTGGTGAGGTTTGAATTCACAACCTCGGCATGTCTCCTATACGCACTGCTGTTTAAATACTGTGCACTGACCCATTGCGCCACTGGAGCAGATGTTTGAGAGTTTTCTCCAAAGTCCTTACATTGAGAAAGTGAAGAAGCACAAAGTAGAATTGTGTCAGAGGGCAAAAGATCAATATTCAAGGATTTACACAAACCAACAATTCCCACTGAGATTTGAACTGAGCTTGTAAGATTCAAGCTCCTGACCCCTTCCCCTATGGGAGCATCACACGGCTCTGTGCTTGAGGTTCTCAGCTGGTAGCTGATACTCTGTTCGCTTTGCTTTTTCCATTCAGCTGCGTCACCTCTCCAGCCCCTGCCCCAGCTGTATGTGGGCTCATGGGAATGAGCTGGCTCCCTCTCCGGCAGAGGAAGGAGAAATGTTGCCATGTCCCTCTTGCTTAGCTGGCTGGCCCCAGGTAAGGTCACATGAGATTATCCAAATACTTCCCCATCAGCCCACAGCCACTGTTCCATATCTAGGGCCAACACTGGTTGGGCACTAGTCAAGGAGGCAGCGACTCACAGGAAGAAGTCGGGGGCGGGGCTAATGAGATGATCTTGATTTGTCAATGCCAAGCTGTGGCCAAAAAAGGTGAGATAAGGATCAAACACAGGAGTAACACCAGATCAGAGAGGAGGTTCCTGCCACATGTTGGCACCTGCCAAAGCCTGGGATTGAAACGGACCTTTAGATCTTCAGTCTAATGCTCTCCCCACTGAGCTATGTTGGCTGCTGGACATGGATCTCTCTGGCCTGTAATTCTCTGTCTGGGATGTTTGGCAGCCGCGCGCTGCACAAATTGGACGTCGTCATGCCCTGCCCAGGAAGGCAAGACTGGCCTTTCCACAGTGCCCCTCCCGCACACCCCAGAGCCAAGGTTCCCTCTATACCAGGCCTGGGCAATACAGGCCAGCGTGCTGGATCCAGCCCATGAAGCCACCCAATATGGCACCCAACAAGCCTCAGGCAGATTCCTTGCTTGCTTGCCCTGCCCCCATACACAGCTGAGAGAAAGGGCTGCTGGGCCCTTTGTGTTTCCCTTCGTGTTTCACAGCTGTAGAGGAAAAGGCTTAATGCCTGGTCCCTGCTCCAAGCTTTTTTGTGGCCAATGGGAGCTGCCTGCTTGAAGCCCTGGCCAGTCCACACAAGCTCTTATTCATCCAGGTGTATGGCCTGTACCGCCTGCCCAGGGAAGGAGCTGCCAGAGAAATGTGCTTGGCTGCTGGGAGTCTCCCAGTCAGAGCCTGCCTCTGGCAACCCCCCAAACCTGGGGCACCCACTGTGATAGAAAAGGGCAAAGACCAGGCAGATTTCATAAACACAGATGACTCTGGCTTCCCTGACTGGGAATTGAACCCAGGCCACAGCAGTGAAAGTGCTGAATCCTAGCCACTAGACCACCAGGGAGACACATAACTGATATGTTTGCTCAGCTACACTAATTCTTCTCAGGCCACTTTCTGTCCCCTCCAGGATGTGGGTCCATTCTCGGAGAAGGCACGTGATGCCAGCATATTTTGTAGCTTCAGGCTCTACCAGAAGATACCTCCCAGCACTTTCCCCCTGACCGCACTCTCAGGGCCAGAGACGTGGACCTGCCCCTGTGCATCGTGCGGGATGCCGTCTGCCCTTTGCTCCCTGGGCTGATGAAGCCCGACACAGGGCAGCCCTAAAGCAAGGAACGTTTCCCAGGCAGGCTCAGCAGGGCCCGCATTGGTGTGGAGGCGCCTTCGGGCCCCTCAAAGGGCAGTTCCGCTGTCTGCTCCCCTGGCTGGACCTTGGCGAGTCGAATGTCCGCCAAGTGTCCTCCAGAATAGTTGTGAGAGCAAAGCGGAGACGATCCTGCCAGGGTGGGGCCAGAGGCTGAGCAGCTCACAAGGGTCATTCAGCACAGCACACGGCTGCCATCCAGCAGCCCGTCATGGCTTGTGCATCTCCCTCCTCCCACCGCCCTGCTGGGAACACAAACAGGACTTTTCCCTGTTGAAAGAACAAACTCTCTGGTTTCTATGTGGGGAACGTAGAACTGGGGAGGGGCTGAGGGAAGAGACTGGGAGGAGGAGGAGGCGGGCGAAAAGGGGAGGAAGGGGGAGGTGGGGCTCGGGGCTGGGGCTGGGACTGGCGCTTGCCTCGGATGATCCCACTGCCTCATGCGCAGGGACCTCGGCAGCCATGGGGTGCCTCTAGGGAGAGAAGCTGGAGGACCAGGAGCAAGTTTGGGTTCAGGGGGCGGCTGCTGGGCCACTGAAGCAGGCGACTAGCAGTTGGCAGCAGCTCTCTGTGCCGGGCACATGCTCCAGGCCTCCTGGAGATATTGAGCCTTTCTCTGTGGCTTGGGCTGGGCAGCCAGGCCCCTGCAGGCAGTCTTAAGGGCAGCAGGAATTTGGGCATCAGGTCACCCCATTAGGGTGAACAAACATTTTGTTACTAACTCTTTGGCCAACTCAGATTGCTGCGGGGAAAGGAATTCTCTCTTGTTAATTCTGTGCCCTCAGGAAGGGGCCAAACCAAGAGAGGCCGGGCCCCACCTGGGGACTCCGACCTAAATCCTGAGACCAAGGGGTTTACAAGCCAAATAATCAAAGTTTGCTGCACTTCTCCTTCCCACAACCCTGCAGAACCTCAAAGGCAACTCTACAGCCCCAGCGGCTGGGGGGAGCCATGCACTCCTCTCTAATCAGCCTTTTCCTGAACCAGCAGCTCCATGGGTGGCCAGGGGAGGACTCTTCTGTGTCCGAGAAGGACCTAGGAAAATGTGAGCAAAGGCTGCAATAAGGTACCACTGGGAATTGAACCCAGGATCTCCTGTTTACTAGACAGGGGCTTTAACCAGCTAAGCCATGGTGCCCTCTTCTGACAACCTGGTGAAACTACTCTATGGTCCCAGACAACATCTTTGACTCCCAAAGTGCAGCCATTCCCCATTTCCCTCCAGCTCTGGTGGTGTCTGGCTCCTTGGGCACAGAAAACTGCAGCTCAGTGGGCAGAGGCTCTAACATGCACATCTCCCCCAGCCACTGGGACTGTGGAGCTGGCCTTGAGGTTTGGCACAGTTGGGGGGAGGGAGAAATGCAGCAAAAATTGGTCATCTGGCTTGTAAACCCCTGCCTCTCAGGGTCTGGTTTGGAGTTGTGGAAAGCCTTTCATATTTAGCTAGAAGCCATCTTGTATAACAGAAACCATTTCAGCTTCTTCCTTCTGCACGCGTAGACCTGAGTGAACTTTCTGTCACCCCATGTGAGAGGCCTACAGGATGGGCTAATGTGTTAATTGAGCTGGTTGAGAGAGACGCTTCACTCCCCTCGCACCTGCCCTTTATCTTGCTGAGAACGGTTTCACTTTTCTAAGTTTAATTGATGATTTCTGTAATTGGATGCCCTGACGCCAGACTGTTTGGTTAAGGATATAAAGATACTAGGATTGATTGTATTAGCAGCCTTACTGGGCCTGGCTTTGCTGGGACCACGTTTGGCTCACTTTGTGCCTTATTGATCAATAAAGCTGTTTATTAGCTGCCAAACCAGAGAGGAGCTTTTGCTTCAACAGAGTCCCAGGGGGGGGGGGGCGGCAGTCTCCTTTTGTTTGGTTTCTTCCTGAGTGCACAGAATTAACAAGAGAGAATTCCTTTCCCCGCAGCAATCTGAGTTGGCCAACGGTTTAGTAACAGAATATTTGCCCAAGTTTAAGCACAGGCAAGAAAAACCTCTGTGGTGTTGTGGTCATTGTGTTTTCTTAACATGCAGCAAGTCCTTAGTTCAAAGGCAGGTAGAAACACAGGCTCTTGAGGTGTCCTTTCTGATAGGACAGGCATGTTCTACTCTGAGCCAGGGGGCTTGGGTAGCTTGTTTCCGTACTCAGAGTTGTGCAGAGGTGTTCTGGTTGGAGGGGGGAGTTCTTCTTCCACTTCTCTTTTCCTTCTTCTTGCTGGTCTCCTTCTTGGACCCCAGTTTATATAGTGAAAATTGAGTCCTGCTTAGCAATATCTTAACCAATTATTTTAGCATAATTTTCCTAACCAGTCATAAGACACTATTATGATTTACCTAACCAATCATACTCCACCATCTTAGTTGATTTACATGTAGCAAAATTCATTATACAGCAGACAGAAACAGCTACAAACCAGACAGCGACCACACAGACAAACAATGGGAAAGGGAGGACAAGAATCATAGAATGCCCATTGCACAACCACAACTATTGATAAGCAGTTTCTTGCCAGTCAAAAGGGTGTTTAACTAAGTTTTCCCTACCCAACTTGAGATCTGTTTCGTATCTGGTAACAGTGGGTGCCATTAGGACATGATCCCTTCTCACAGCCTAGTGTGACACTATTTCAATCTCATTTAGCTGGAATGTGAGCATGTGACTCCAGGCTTTATAGCTAATTGCTGCTGCTCTTCAGTCTGGCTGCAGAAGAAGGCTTCAGGTTAGACCTACTGAATAGCTACAGGCCTTCCAATAGGGCTATAGAGAAACCATATTGTTATAGAAGACCTTTCCAGGCCAAAGACAGCAGAACCCACAAGCATCCGCAAAGCGGAGTAAACACAACTGCAAAAGGACTAAAACCTTCGGTCTTTTGAGCTGAAGTAAGACCCCTTATCCTTTAGGCCACACAGTATTAGCTAGTTTAACAATGGATTACTTGAAATGTGTAAGCAAGGAGCAGTCTAGCTAGTCCATCACGTTTTATTATTTTCCATGTTTGGGGGTTTTGAAATCACGTCTGAGCTGGTGAATTATTTTTATTGTGTGTATCTAAGGATTGCAGCCCTGGGATTTTTCCTGAGTCTATGTCACTTCATGGCTATCTACCGCCTAGGCTATCTCTATATTGCCAGTCCCCATCCCAAGGGAGGTGGGGGAGAGTCACTGTCCATGGCTACAGAGGTTGCACTCGCAGGATCTAACACTCCCAGGGAATCACAAGGGCTTGTGGCACTGGCTTTCCTGTCCCAGCAATTGTAGTCAGAGCCCTGCCTTGCCAGTGCCAGTCACAGCAGCCTCTGCACCCGCTCCAGGCTTGTGGTTTCCTTCTTCCCAACGCTCCTCCCCAATCAGCCTTTTCCTGAACCAGCAGTTCCATGGGTGGCCAGGCCAGGGGAGGCCTCTTCTGTGTCCCAGGAGGGGATAGGAAAATGGAGGCTACACCAAAGCACCACAGGTCACCAGAACCCAGGCTCTCTTGATTCATAAACAGGTTCATCAGGCAACTAAGCTATGGTGCCCTCCTCAGGCCTGTAAAACAGTTCTCCTCTATGGTCCCAGATAAGCCACAGTGCCCACCTCCAAAGCCTCTTTAAAACTGTTCTAACTTATGGCGCCAGACAAGACCTTTGACTCTCAAAAAGTGACCAGTCCCCATTTCCCTCCAGCTTTCCCACCGTGGTGGTGTCTGGCTCCCTGGGCACAGAAGGCGACAGCTCAGTGGGGAGAGGCTCTAACATGCACATCTCCCCCAGCCACTGGGACTGTAGAGCTGGCCTTGAGGTTGGGCAGGGCTGAAGGAAGGCAGATGTGCAGTAAGCATTGACTATCTAAATTGTTAACCCCTTGGTTTCAGGGTTCCGGTTGGAGTCCCTAGGGGGGGAGCCCAGCCTTCTTCAATTTGCTCCCTTCCTGAGGGCACAGAATTAACAAGAGGGAATTTCGTAGCCCCACAGCAATCGGAGGTGGCCAAGGAGTTAGTAACAAAATTTTTGTCAACATTTAAGTACAGGCAAGGAAACCCTCAGGGGTGTTTCTGTATGTTTCTAGGCAGAGGTTCATTCAAGTGGTTTGTTTTTTTGTGCACCTGCCCCTACTGCACCCCTAGAGCCTCTGGAACAAAGAAGACACATGAGAAGAACCCGACTTTCTTCCTTTAGCTGTGAAATGGATGGATCTAGCTCAGGTTTCACTCAAGGGGTCCGTCTGCATGTGAAGTACCTGTGACAGCCCCTGTGCTCCTCTGCCCCTCATCAGCAATGCCACCTACTTGGGGGAGCATGTGCCCTGAGACTTTTAGAAGGGACAACCTAGACAAATCAGTGCCACTCAGGCATCCTTCAATAGCTCATCTGGTAGAGTGGAGGACTGTAGCATGTGTTTGGCAAATAATTCTTAGGTTGCTAGTTCAACTCTGGTCTGAAGGGGCAAACCTTTTCCCTCCGGCCTGGCCTTAGCAGAAGGCAACCAATGTGGCTGCCTTGGGTCCATGTCTTCAGAGCCCTGCACTGCAATTGACAGAAAGATTGTGGGTACGAGCTGCCAATCGCATTTTTTGGGCTGCACAGGTTCTGTCCACACACAAAAGTTCTTTTGGAACAATGGCCGTTATTCCACAATAACAATGCAAGAGTCTACACAGCAATTCCGTTATTTTGAAATAATTCTGAAGTAACAGACGGCTTATTCCGACTTCTGCAAACCTCATTCTAGGAAGAATAACACCTATTCCAAATTAGCTATTTCAAAATAAGGCCTGTGTAGATGCGCCACTGCTGCTAGTTTGAATTAGCCCCTCCCCGGGGCCATTCTGAGTTATTCTTCCCGGGACTCTAAATCGAGGTAGCTCGTCTACACTGGGGAGCCTGCCTCGGACTATTCTGAGGTTTCCCTGCAGTGTAGACGTGCAAGTTCGAAATAAGCTATTTTGGAATAACTATTCGAGACCAGCTTATTCCAAAATAAATGTGCCGTAGTCGTAGCCAGAGGATGAAGCAGCAGGAGGGAAGCCAGGCGTGCAGAGGCCAGCTGGAAAACTGAGTATCCCAGGTACCCACACACATGGTACCATGGTGTAAAGGGCAGCACTCAGGACTTTGAATCCTGCAATTTGAGTTCAAATCTCAGTGGGACCTGCTGGGATGGGCTTGTTGTTGTAAGGTTTTTCACACTGCACGTCTATGTCTACGCTGCAAGCTTTTTGCACAAGAATGGCCGTTCTTGTGCAAAAACTAGCGGAGTGTTTACCCTGCACGTGCATTCTTGCACAAGAAAATGTACAGTAAACCATTAGAAAAGAGGACTTCTTGTGCAAGAGTTATTCCTATCTCCATAACGAATAAGCCCTCTTGCACAAGAAGGCAGTGTGCACAGGCAAGAGGGATTTCTTGCTGCAGAAACCCCTATGGCTAAAACAGCCATTAGAGCTTTCTTGCGCAAGAGAGCATCCACAGACGCTCTTTATAAGGAGATATACCATCTCATAGAGCTGGAAGGAACCTTGAGAGGTCAGCTAGTCCTGTTCCAGGGCTCATGGAGAGGCCAAGAGGCATCCCTGACAGGTTTGCCCCAGATCCCTAAATGGTTACTTCAAGGATTGAATTCACAACACCGGGTTTAGAAGGCCAATGCTCAAACCACTGTGCTATCCTGCTCTCAGGGACCAAAGCCCATAGCAGTGTGGATGTGTTCTTGCACAAGAACTCTTGCCCAAAACAGTTCTTGGGCAAGAAGCCTGCAGTGTAGATGGAGCCTAAAGTTTTTCATATTTTTTGCTTTAAAAATATTTCAAACAATTGTTCAATGTGCCCCAGGCCTGGAATTGTGCTGCAGCCGCCTCCCTTGCTACGGTCGCAGGCTCCATGTGCACTGGCCTTCTGTCTGGGTGCTGGCATGGGGTTGAGACGTGGTGGATACCAATGGGTAAGAGGTGCCAAGGCGCATGCAGAGACGCCAGCGCCTGCATCTCTGCAAGTTACCTCACTTTGCACACCTCAGCTTTTAGGAAACATTCTCCTCCTGTCTGCGCCTAACACCAGTGTCTCTGTCTGCTCCTGAAGGGTCCTGTCTGGGGAAAAAAGGCAATTTCAGGGGACACTCACAGCTAACAAGAAGCTGAAGAGACTCTACTAGGAAACATCACAATTGTCATCCCCCATGGGACTTGAACACACACTCCCTGCCTTAGGAAGCCAAAGCCATGTCCATTAGGACACTGGGGCACATCAGTAATGCTAAAGAGACAGAAATTCCCTCTTCCAAATGCACATTCCTCAATTTTAGGTGCCAGATTTGAGCCCTTGGAAGGAGTCAGAAACACAGGAAGGGCTGATCACACCCCTCTGAAAATCAGCTCTCAGGAGGCACCTCCAGCTGCCCCCAGAGTGTGGGTCACCTCACACTAGCCATGGGCGAAACTCAACACCTGGACATCTCGTCTCCCTCCTGACGCCAGGGGCTTGTCTCCCACAGCTGCAGCTTCAGCAGGGAGCTGCGCTGGCACTCGCTGCTCCTGGAGAAGGGAGCGGGTCCCACAGGGGCTGGGGTTGGGTGGGGAATGGCCGGTTGTCACTCAAGGGGAAGGATAAAATGCAGCCACATTGCCGAGGGCAGGGAGAGCAGCTGGGGCTGGCCAGGCAGTGCCGTGGGACGTCCCTGGGGGAGCTCTGCAATGTGACCCTGGCTCCCAAGGCAGCAAGTGCAGAATCCCCCTTGGCGAGTGTGAGAGGCTCCAACCAGCCTGGTCTGAATCCGGCTGAAGGGCTGGACGGCCCCACTGCTGGAGTGTCAGAGCCCCTGTCAACCACCCCTGTGTTTGTCCCCTCCCCCACCAGGCAGGGCAGGACCCACGCTCCCACCAGGAGTCCCAGGCACATCTCTTACACCCAGAGCACTGAGACGACATGGAGCAGGACTCGGTGGCCAGCGTGTGGTACCCAGGGGCTCTCTCTTGTGAGCTGTGACTCCCCCAGGAGAGTCTCTCACAGAAGTCCTGGGGTCACAAGCTCCCTGTCACTCCCAACTCCCATCATGCTCTGTAAAAGCTGCCCTGAAAAATCAGCTAAAGTGACCCTTGTGGGATTTGAACCCACAACATTTGAATGATTGGTCTGGCTCACACTGAGCACCACAGCTTAAAAAGCCAACACACTTTCCATTGCATCATAGAGCCCTATAGTTTATAAGTTTTCCCCAACCCCCCTCCATCTCCTCTCTCTGCTTTGCAACAGGGCAATTGCTGGGGTAGAAGAAAAGGAAAAGCTGAGCCAGAGGAACACATGCACCCCCTCCCACACCCAGACCCCCCCATACCCAGCCCCCTGCCCAGCACCTCAGCGTGGTTTAAACCTGGTTCCAGAGAGAAGAGGCCAATGCAAACAGCCCCATGGCAGAGAGGGAGTCAGCATGTCAGTGGGTGAGGCAGGGAGCTGGGGGCAGATCTTGGCTCTAACTCACTGAGTGACCTTGGCCTGTTCAGTGAATGGCTCCCTGGCAGTGTCTGTACAGCAGGGACAGCAACACTCACAGGCCCCACAGAAGGATGCTAGTTTTATGCTTCACCCCATGGCCCAGCAATGAGCCCCCCAACTCCCCCTGTGCTCTGGGAGCCAGGTTTGCTGTGTGAATTCTGTGGGGCAGGTAGCGTGAGGCCTGGGCACTGGGATTAGTTACCAATTTCCCCGGCCCTCTGACACTGCTAAGATCAGAGCTGAGGTGGCTGAGTGGTTCAGGTTTTCGATTAGAAAACCAATAGACTAAGCAGGTCCACACAATCCACTAGTTCTGCAGCTCCAGAAAAATAAATCTGAACCTCAGTCCTCCCTGTCTTTTCCCTTCATGCCATGGGGGCTGGAACGCCAGAGGAGTGAGGTGTCTTAGTCAGGGGCCACATCAGAGAGGGCTGGGGGCCTTTGGAGGAATTTCTTTGTGCCTCACTTTTGTGGTTCCCGATTTTTCTGTGAGTCAGTGGCCCCCGACCCAGAAAAGGTTCCCCACCCCTGCCATAATATAGCAACACCGAAACCTTTTGTGCTGGCTGTAATGTTTTCCTTTCTTTCAAATGAAGTTTGATCAACTAACATGAGACAGTTCAAACGCTTAATTGTTTAACGATTTAAATTAAACTTTTCTCCCCACCTGCAGCCCTAGCAAAATGGCTGGGGTGTAATTATGTCATTAGTGGCCAGTGGCCATTAGTAACCAGAGTCCATGGAAAGGGTTGGGGAGGGCAGGGGCTCAGCAAAGGGGTGGGGTCTTGCGGAAGGGGCGGGATAGATCCTGACTTGCCCTGACATTTAAAAGGTGACCTTGGGGGGCATGTGGCACCCTGAGCAGCCTCTGATGTTCCCTGCTTGAGCCCCAGAACCAGCCCTGAGTGAGTGGGGCAGGGAGAGCAGCTCTCACATACCAAGGGGCTGGCCAGGGGCAGGACATGAGCCTGCCAGGCAGCAGTGACATCACAAGGAACTTTTGCATTACCTCAGCTCATTGGCTGGGAGGCAGTGACCTCACAGAGGGACCATGGCAACAGCCAGGTGGGACAGGCTGCAGGGCTGGGGCATCTCAGAGACCCCCATGGCCTGGCTGCCTGGAATCTCCTTTGTGAGGTTTCCCCTTGAGGGCAGAAGGGATTGAGGGTCCCATCTGGGAGTGTCTCTGTGGAGATTTCCCCTTTCCCCAGGCTGCAGTGGGAGGGGCTGGGGCAGGCAGGGTTACAGGAGGGGCTGGCACTGAACTGAAGAGAGATCTGTGAGAAGCAAAAGGAAGGGCTGCAAACACCCAATGAGGATGGGATTTGAACCCATGCCTGCAGAGCACAATGGATTAGCAGTCTATCGCCTTAACCACTTGGCCACCTCATCTCACCTGCTTCCCTTGTTGTGGAAGAGGCTCTTGTGCCAGAAGAAGCATCTACACAGCCTCTTCTTGTGCAAGAAAAACCCTCTTGCGCAATGACGCTACGCTTAGCAACATTTGAATTTTTCTGGCGCAAGAACCCACCAGCGTAGACATAGCCCAATTGTTTTCACTGTCAGGGGGCTCAGTGGCCCCTCCCTCTTCCTACTTGCTCTCCCAAAAGAGACAGACTTGGCTCCCCTTTCTTTTCCCCTAGCAATTGCCATGCTGCAAAGATACCACAAACAGCAAAACCAGCCATTCTGTAGTGCAATGAAAAGCATGTTAGATTTCTAAGCTTCCATGCTTAGTGTGAGTGAGGTCAGTCATTCAAAGGTTGTGGGTTCAAATCCCACTAGAGTTGCTTTAGCTGCTTACTCATTTCCAGGGTAGCTTTTACAGAAGAGGAAATCCTTAGGCTGACACCAGGATGGGCTTTAGTCCAGACAGTTCCCCAGGAGACCCCAGCGAGGGTGGAGGCAAGGGCTGTTCTGAAAGGCTGCAGGTGCCCACAGACCCTTTTGTCCCTCCATATCTCCTACCAGTGCAGTGCATCACTCAAGCTATGTCTACACTACACTGTTCTTCTGAAAAAACTAGGCAAATTGTGAACCCCAATTTGCATAGCTTTTTCTGCTTCTTTTGGAAGAGGCTTTGCCAATATTTGGCCTGTTTACACTGGGCCAAATGTAGGGGAAAAAAACCCTTATTTGTAACATCCCTTCTTCTTCATAAAATTAGGTTCACAGAGACACCAAAACGCATGTCTGCTCTTCCGAAAAAATTCGGAAGAGCAGATGTGTTCTCTGGACTAAAGCGTTGTCTCTGTAGTGTAGACAGAGCCCTGATTTAACATCTTATTTCAAGTTTAGGGTGCAGCGTAGACAGAGGGTTGACATATGATATGCAATTTGAGCTACAGAAGTTGTCTTTTTGACCTTATTTCGAAAAACCAAATTTTGAAATAACCTGCTATTCCAAAATGTCCCTTTCTCCTCATGGAATGAGGTTTACAGGGATGTTGGACTAGTGAGCCCATTGTATTTCAAAATAATGGGGCACTGTTAACACGCAGGATGGATATTACAGATGCCTTAGTACCCCGAAATAGCGCTGCAGGGTCAAGGTCACCTTACAGGACCACAGAAGGGGGCAGGTTTGATGCTGAATTTTCAGCCTTCTCCTCTTGGGAGTCTTTGTTGCTGTCTACAGCCACACGGAGGCCTCACCCTGCATCGCCAGAGCCCCAGCCCCTCCCAGACTGCCAGACAAGAGACAGAGCTGCCAGGGGGGCAGGCGTTTTCAGACTCGGAGCAGGGGGCACAAATGCCTCTCTAGGGAGCCTGCAGGAAAGGAAGCCAAAGAAGGTGGATTTTGAGGACTCTGCCTCCCCACAGCCAGCCCCACCCCACAGGATTTGGAAGAACAAGGGGGGAGGGTCTCTGCTCACCCTACTGAGTCCCACTGAGATGTTGAGCTTTTGTCCTGACCCCCTCAGCTTGGCCTCCCTCCTCTGCCCCATTCCTGCCTCACTTCCTCCTTGGGCAAGTCACACAAGGGAAGCTGGAGGAGGAGCCGGCCCCATACACCTGCTTCCGAGGGCAGGGGAGGTTGAGACACAAGTGTCCATCAGGTGCCTGGCCTGACCCATCTGGCATCCCCAGGCTGGCACCAAGGGGCATTCTCAGCTGATGTCACACCCCCCCCGCCCCGTCGCATGGGAGTTGGGCTTATCCCAGGCACAGTCTGAGTAGCAGGAGTTGCACATACCGGGGGCACCAAGGGGAGCCGCAATAAGAGGACCCTGTGTTTTGGGCTGGCTTTGAACCAGGAACCTTTTGCATGGTAAGCAAACGTGATAACCACTACACCACAGAAACACACCTCAATGATGAAACTTGGCTGACTATTCTGTTACTAGCTCTTTCTACAACTGCTCTGCAGGGGAGGGGAATGCACCTTGTGAACACTCCACCTCTTGTTCTCAGGGAAGCGACTAACCCGAGCTGCCAGCTCCTCATTTCCTCAACAGCCCCTTGAGATTTGTAGCTCAAAGCTGGAGCTGCTGTGGAAGGAGGTGAAGCTACAGAAGCTGACGGGGGACAATCAGCGGGCGGAGGGTTATTTTTTCTCCTCCCTGGGCTGATGTGGCTAGAACTGAGGAGAAGAAAATCCTCTTCCCTTCTCCTCAGAAGATGGAAATTGCAGTTGGTTCTCTCTCTGGTTCTACTAAAGCTGAACCCTAGGACTAGACTTTTTCTTTCTAAAACCCTGGTGAAAACTGAGAGCCAATTGCTTGCTGGCTGAGAATGTGAGTTAAAGAAGAACACTGTCCAGCATAGGGCTTAAACCCATGACCCTGAGATTAAGTCTCATGCTCTACCAACTGACCTAGCCAAGCTGCATGTAAAAAGCTTCCTAATATCCCATCACAGGGTAACAGGAGCCAAGTGTTCTCCACTGCCTGACTCAAGGCTCTTTCTTGCCCCTAATGGGGGGTTCTGGTCTGTGGAGAGGTTTGAACTTGAACCCCACTCCCAACACACCCACTTCTTTCCCCACAAGGAACGGCCCCATTTCCATCTCTCCAGGGACAGGAGAAGGGCTCTGGCCTGTTCTCTGCAAAATGCTCAGCCTGTTTCATTTTCTGCAGGAACGAGTGGGATCCATGCGCCCTGTTCCCCAGTGAGAAGTGTGTGTCCTCTTGCCCCCTTTACACAGACACAGCAGCCCAGGGGGTTGTGCACCTGCAGTGGCCCCTTCCTACTTGGCCTCCCACAAAGCTGGGGTGAAAAATTGCTAGACCCCAGCCCTCCTGGGCCAAGCCATGGCAGAGGTAGCAGGATTCACTCCCATCTTCTCCTGCCAGTGCCCTGGTACTGAGGGGCCAGCCCCTTTCCTGCTGCCCCAACTCTTATTCCCACAATGCACTTTGTGCAGGGGCCATTGGTCTTTGTGCCAAGGTGCGTGGCTGGGAGCAAGGACTCAGGACCCTTCCCCCAATTCCCACTGTGACCTGCTCACAGTGTCTGGCTGCCTCCAGCACGGGCTGAGCTCAGGGGCCAGGTGGGTGACATGCCCTGCAGCTGTGATGGCATCAGGCCTTTCCCACCCGCCTGCTCAGTCTGGAGATGGAGCTCCAGTGGGCCTCAGACACCCAGCAAGAGAAACAAAACTCTCTTTGTTGAATCTCAGTGCATGGAAGCTGAAACACCTGAACCTTGTAACAACCAGCTCAGCCCTTGCAGGTCCCACTGAGATTTGAACTCAGATTGCAGGATTCAGAGTCCTGAGTGCTGCCCCTTACACCATGGGACCTCTGGTGCAACAGTATGGTGGACATCTCTGACTCTCAGCTCTCAGGCTGGCCTCTGCTCTCCTACCTTCCCTCCAGCTGCTTCATCTCTCAGGACTCTCTGTCCTGCCCCAGCTCTGTTGCTTTCAGGGCAAATTCCTTGTTAGGAAGAGTCACACTCTGGGGGTCAGTGAGGGTCCTTTCCTCCTGAGATGTGTGTTACACAAAAGCCTCCTTTCCTGCTCAGTTCCCAACACTGGATGCAAACACATGGTTGCTATGGGGGTGTAACAAGTGCCCCCTTAAAAAGCTCATCAATTTAAATGAAACTTTTACATCTCCAGGTGTGTAACACTTTGGATTTCTATTGAACAGGGATTCTTAAAATGACCACAAACCCCTAACGTGTTCCTGCATCTATGCACATAAACCAGACAAACCCGTCCCTCAGCTGGAACCAATTCAAACCTGCTCTGTGTGTGTGTCTGGTTTCTGTTTCCATCCATTCAACAAGGGTATGATCTGATCTGGATGCCCATTGGCATGTCCTTACTCTCCTTTGGCTGTGTCCTGTAGAAGAACAAAAACCACGTCCAGCTGAGGAGGAATGGCCACAATCGATCTTACAGAGTTCGATTTAGCAAGTCCAACTAAGAGTCACTAAATCAAACCCAGGTCCTTGTGGCCACACAGTCCAGGGTCCATTTTGAAAGTGCCACTACTGTGGCTGTGCACCTTGCTGCAAGGGGACATAAAAAACATAAGAACATAAGAACATAAGAACGGCCGTACCGGGTCAGACCAAAGGTCCATCTAGCCCAGTATCCTGTCTGCCGACAGTGGCCAGCACCAGGTGCCCCAGAGGGGGTGGACCGAAGACAATGATCAAGCGCTTTGTCTCCTGCCATCCCTCTCCAGCCTCTGTCAAACAGAGGCCAAGGACACCATTTTATCCCCTGGCTAATAGCCTTTTATGGACCTAACCTCCATGAAATTATCTAGCTTCTCTTTAAACTCTGTTATAGTCCTAGCCTTCACAGCCTCCTCTGGCAAGGAGTTCCACATGCTGACTACACGCTGTGTGAAGAAGAACTTTCTTTTATTAGTTTTAAACCTGCTACCCATTAATTTCATTTGGTGTCCTCTAGTTCTTCTATTTAGGAACTAATAAATAACTTTTCTTTATCGGCCCTCTCCACACCACTCATGATTTTATACACCTCTATCATATCCCCTCAGTCTCCTCTTTTCTAAACTGAAAAGTCCCAGTCGCTTTAACCTCTCCTCATATGGGACCCGTTCCAAACCCCTAATCATTTTAGTTGCCCTTTTCTGAACCCTTTCCAAGGCCAAAATATCTTTTTGAGGTGAGGAGACCACATCTGTACACAGTATTCAAGATGTGGGCGTACCATAGTTTTATACAGGGGCAGTAAGATATTCCGGTCTTATTTTCTATCCCTTTCTTAATAATACCTAGCATCCTATTTGCCTTTTTGACCGCTGCACACACTGTGTGGAAGTTTTCAGAGAACTGTCCACGATAACTCCAAGATCTCTTTCCTGATTTGTCGTAGCCAAATTAGCCCCATCATACTGTACGTATAGTTGGGGTTATTTTTCCCAATGTGCATTACTTTACACTTATCCACATTAAAGTTCATTTGCCATTTTGTTGCCCAATCACTCAGTTTGGTGAGATCTTCTTGGAGTCCCTTACAGTCTGCTTCTGTCTTGACTATCCTAAACAGTTTGGTATCATCCGCAAACTTTACCACCTCACTGCTTACCCCTTTCTCCAGATCATTTATGAATAAGTTGAACAGGATTGGTCCTAGGACTGACCCTTGGGGACACCACTAGTTACCCCTCTCCACTCTGAAAATTTACCATTTATTCCTACCCTTTGTTTCCTGTCTTTTAACCAGTTCTCAATCCAAGAAAGGACCTTCCCTCTTATCCCATGGCCATGTAATTTACACAAGAGCCTTTGGTGAGGGACCTTGTCAAAGGCTTTCTGGAAATCTAAGTATACTATATCTACTGGATCCCCTTGTCCGCATGTTTGTTAACCCCTTCAAAGAACTCTAATAGATTAGTAAGACAGGATTTCCTTTACAGAACCCATGTTGACTTTTGTCCAACAAATTATGTTCTTCTACATGCTTCACAATTTTATTCTTTACTATTGTTTCACTAATTTGCCCGGTACTGAAGTTAGACTTACCGGTCTGTAATTGCCCGGATCGCCTCTAGAGCCCTTTTTAAATATTGGTGTCACGTTGGCTACCTTCCAGTCATTAGGTACGGAAGCCGATTTAAGGGATAGGTTACAAACCACAGATAATAGTTCAGCAATTTCCCATTTGAGTTCTTTTAGAACCCTTGGATGAATGCCATCCGGTCCCGGAGATTTGTTAACATTAAGTTTTTCTATTTGTTCCAAAACCTCCTCTAATGACACTTCAATCCGGGACAGTTCCTCAGATTCATTACCCACAAAGGACGGCGCAGATTTGGGAATCTCCCCAACATCCTCAGCCGTGAAGACTGAAGCAAAGAAATCATTTAGTTTCTCCGCAATGGCTTTATCGCCCTTGATTGCGCCTTTTATGGATTCGATCGTCTAGGGACCCACAGGTTTTTAGCAGGCTTCCTGCTTCTAATGTACTTAAAAACATTTTGTTATTTCTTTTTGAGTTTTGGCTAGCTGTTCCTCAAAATCTTTTTGCTTTTCTTATTGCATTTTTACACTTGATTTGACAGTGTTTATGTTCCTTTCTATTTATCTCACTAGGATGGACTTCCACTTCTTAAAAGATGCCTTTTTGTCCCTCACTGCTTCTTTTACATGGTGGTTAAGCCACAGTGACTCTTTTTAGGTCTCTTGCTATGTTTTTAATTTGGGGTATACATTTAAGTTGGGCCTCTATTATGGTGTCTTTAAAAGTTTCCATGCAGCTTGCAGGGATTTGGCTCTAGTCACTGTGCCTTTTAATTTCTGTTTAACTAACCTCCTCATTTTTGTGTAATTCCCTTTTTGAAATTAAATGCCAGGGTGCTGGACTGCTGAGGTGTTCTTCCCACCACAGGAATGTTGAATGTTATTATATTATGGTCACTATTCCCAAGCGGTCCTGTACGGTTATTTCCTGGACCTGATCCTGCGCTCCACTCAGGACTAAATCGAGCCTCTCCTTGTGGGTTCCTGCACCAGCTGCTCCAAGAAGCAGTCATTTAAGCCATTGAGAAATTTTATCTCCGCTTCTCTTCCTGAGGTGACATGTATCCAGTCAATATGGGGTAATTAAAATCCCCATTATTATAGAGTTCTTTGTTTTGGTAGCCTCTCTAATCTCCCTCAGCATTTCAATGTCAGTATCCCTGTCCTGGTCAGGTGGTCGGTAATATATCCCTACTGCTAATTTCTTATTTTTGGAGCATGGAATTACTATCCATAGCGATTCTATTGAACATGTTGATTCATTTAATATTTTTATTTCATTTGATTCTACATTATCTTTCACATACAGTGCCACTCCGCCACCCACCCGGCCTGCTCTATCCTTCGATATATTTTATATCCCGGTATGATTGTGTCCCACAGATTTTCCTCATTCCACCAGGTTTCAGTGATGCCTATTATGTCAATCTCCTCATTTAATACTAGGTACTCTAGTTCACCCATCTTATTAGTCAGACTCCTAGCATTTGTGTAGAAGCACTTTAAAAATTTGCCACTGCTTATTTGTCTGCCCTTCCTGATGCATTGGATTCCTTTGTCTGCGGTTGTTTTTCTGCTCTGGCCCACGGTTTGCCCTCTCCCTCCTCTCTTTCTGACTACAGCTTAGAGAATCTCTATCAATGGATTCTCCTCTAAGAGAAGTCTCCCTCCGATTTCGTGCATCTCCACACCAATCGGCTTTCCCCATCTCTCAGTTTAAAAACTGCTCTCTGGCCTTTTTAATGTTTAGTGCCAGCAGTCTGGTTCCACCCTGGTTTAGGTGGAGCCCATCCTTCCTGTATAGGCTCCCCTCTCCCAAAAGTGTCCCCAGTTCCTAATAAATCCAAACCCCTCTTCCCTACACCATCGTCTCATCCACGCATTGAGATTCTGAATCTCTGCCTGCCTACCTGGCCCTGCGCGTGGAACTGGAAGCATTTCGAGAACGCCACCATAGAGGTCCTGGATTTCAGTCTCTTTCCTAGCAGCCTAAATTTGGCCTCCAGGACATCTCTCCTACCCTTCCCTACGTCATTGGTACCTACATGTACCACGACCACCGGCTCCTCCCCAGCACTACACATAAGTCTATCTAGATGCCTCGAGAGATCCGCAACCTTCGCACCAGGCAGGCAAGTGACCATACGGTTCTCCCGGTCATCACAAACCCAACTATCTATGTTTCTAACGATCGAATCACCCACTACTAACACCTGCCTCTTCCGAACTGGCATTCCCTCCCCCTCAGAGGTATCCTCAGTGCGAGAGGATACCGCAACATCCTCTGGGAGGAGGGTCCCAACTACGGGATGGTTTCCCTCTGCTCCCATTGAATGCTCTGTTCCCTTGAGACTTTCATCCTCCTTAAGAGCACTGGGGCTCTCAGACTGGAGGTGGGACAGTACTACAGTGTCCCAGAAAGTCTCATCCACAAATCTCTACCTCCCTTAGCTCCTCCAGTTCAGCCACCCTGGCCTCCAAAGCCCGAACTCGGTCTCTGAGGGTCAGGAGCTCCTTGCAACGGGTGCACACATACGCCACCCGCCCACAGGGCAGGTAATCATACATGTTACACTCGCAATAAACAGGATAGCCCCACTCTGCTGCTGGGCTTCTGTCTCCATTTTCTAATGAACAAGTTTAAGTATAAACTGGGATTCTTTTTAAACCTCTGGAATATAGATTATGATAAGAGTTATGTTTTAAAGAAGGCCAGAAGTCACTAGAGCCCTCTAACCTCCCCCTCTAAACTCCCTCTCCAAACTCCCTGTTAGCAATTCCTGGTCGCTGAGTCACAGGCTTATATAGCTCTGGTAGCCCCTCCCCCTGACTGAGGCTTAGCCAATTAACAGAGGCTTCTAGATTTCAAACCTTTTAGAAGCTCCTTCAAGCAAACAAACAATCAAACCAACCAACCAACCAACCAGATAAACACAAGCTCAGCACACAGCAAATAACTCCCCCACACACAAACACACACTCCAGACAGCCACTTACCACAAGGGTCCTGTTTTTACTCCTCTTTCACCTGGAGAACTCCCTCTCCAAACTCCCTGTTAGCAATTCCTGTTCGCAAGGAATTCCTGTTCGCAAGGAACATAACATCCCGCCTCATGCCAAGACCCCAGCCACCCTATTCCCCTCGCTTTCTTCCTACCTAGCACCCCCAGCTTGCTTTGACACCCTCCCTTGTTCCTGCTCCCCCATCCTGCTCCTTCATCCATGTTTCTTCTGCACTCTTTCTCCTGGCCACACATGGCACTCCTTGGCGCTTCTCAAGCCGGGCCCTGCAAGAAGCCACCAGGGCAAGAACCAGCCCTTGGAGCTCAGCTTGCACCGCATCTGGTAGTTTCCCACCACATCTCACCTGAGAAGAGGTGACTTGCTCTCCTTCCTTCTGACCTTACGTCTCCGTTCCCTTCAAAGATCTCTCCTGCCTCGGGACCCGCCTCCTCAGGGCGCTGCCCATCTGCCACTGGGCTGGGAGTGGGAGACTCCACAGTCTCTGCACTTGGGCTGAGAAGTCTCATGGGGACTCGTCTGTTGATGGCATTAGTCAGCCCACCGGATCCATTCAGTAGCGCTGCCCGAGAGGGAGCTTTACAAGTGCCCAGTGTCCATTGGTATATTCTGGGGCTCTGTGTAGGGGATTGGGCTTGGCCATCTTTTCCACGGGAAATGTCTCTTCTTTGGAACAGCAGCTCCCATGAGTTCATGGAACTTCTTCTCAGCTTGGGAAAGGGATGACTAAGGGGCAATGGGACAGTTTTATGTAATGATGACAGGGGTGCAGAAAGCAAATAAGATTTTTTTTTTTCTCCTACTCAAGATCCCGGGTGACAGAATGAAACTGGTAAGTAACCAAATTAAAAATAAACCAAAAGGAAGCATTTTTGCGCCCAGTGGAACTCCTTGCCAGAGGATGTTGCAAAGGTGAAATCTACAAGAAGCTCGAAAACAGAACTGGATAATTTAATGCAGGAAAGGTCAATCAATGGCATTTAACCAGGATGGACAGGGCAGGTGTCCCTGGCTGGTGTATTCTAGAAGGTGGGAATGGGCGACGGGGAGGGATCACTTAACAATTGTCTGTCCCGAGGATTCCCTCGGGACAATGAAATTGGCTGCTGTCCTGAGACAAGATCCTGGGCTAGTTGGACAACTGGCATGGTGCAGTCTGGCTGCTTTGATGTTCTGTTTGGCTTTTCTTGTCCCCTCTGGGCAAGGGACAATGGACCCCACATCCTGAAGTGGACAGAAAATGGCCTGTGAAAGGCTAGTGTAGGTGAGTAAAGAGGCATGTTTCATGTGTTCCTGGTGGTCAGGATTCAGCACTCTCACTGCTGTGGCCTGGGTTCAATTCCCAATCAGGGAAGCCAGCCTGAAGTTTCATATGGCCACTGCCTATTCATTTTTCTCGCCACATGTTACAGCAGCTGTGACCCAAGAGGTTACTTCAGAGCCCTTCCCACCTCTCCCTCACTTCTAAGACAACACTCAAACTGCCCTCCCCTCTCCTGCATGGGCAGCACTACAGGAAGCTCCATGGCACACACAGCACTAGCCCAGTGCAGTGTCAGGTTGGCACAAAATCCATTGGTTCAGTTTTGTTGTTGAAGGAGACAACAGAGAACTGGCTCCAGTCCCCACTCAGTAACCTGGGGAAATGACCCACCAGGCCTGGGCCCCTCGGAGAGGCAATGATTCCCCATTGGTCAGGACAGAGCCTCCCTCTCACACAGTAATGGACCCTTCTCCTCCTGCTCCTGCCTCCCCCCGCTTCACTCAGCTCTCACTGCTCGGTGCTGCCAGGGAGGGGCCTCACTGATAGCGGCGCCTGGGCAGGTTCCTGCCACAGAGACACGTCCCAGAGCAGGACTGATGCTCAGACTGACACTGAGTGTTGCTCAGCGCTGGGGTGAGACAGGGAAGGACAAAAGGGTCTAACGGATCTGCAGCCTTTCAGAACAGCCCCCAGCCCCAGCCCCAAGTACTAGCCCTTCCCTCGCTGGGCTCCACTGGGAACTGCCTGGATTCAGGCCTCTCCGGTGCCAGCCTAAGGGCTCTGGGGAAGACATGGCAGCTCCGTGGGCAGAGTCCTGAGCCCCTGGCTGGGCAGGGCTCATTAAGCAGCTGAGGGTCTGGGCTGCTGCACAGCTTAGAGCAGGGGTGGGCCATGACTTTTGATGGGAAACTGCTCTCAGGGCTGCACTTTTCCATGCTATTAACAAAGGAGGTGGGGGTCTGGGATGGAGGTTGGGTGCAGACAGGAGCTTGGGGCAGAGGACTGGGGTGCAGGAATGGTTGCAGGGGGGTTGGGTTCTGACCTGGGGCAGAGGATTGGGGTGCAGGATCTGGGAGGGGTGTGGGTTCAGGAGGGTGGCAGAGGGTTTGGTTTACGTGGGGTACCAGTGGGTTGAGGGAAGGGAGGGGCTGGGGTGCCAGAGGCAGGCTCTGGCTGGGAGACTTACCTGGCTCACTCCCAGCCAGCAGCCCAGCACATTTCTCAGGCAGCCTGCCCTGCCCCCACACAGGCTGCAGGGGCCATGTGGGTGGGTGAATAAGAGCCTGAGTGGAGGGGGGATGGTACTTCATACGGACAGAAACCAGCCAATGGGATTGTGCTAGGAACAGGGACACTAACGGCCCAGCAGTCCCTGTTCTCAGCGGTGTGTGGGGGTGGGGCAAGCAGTGTCTTGATGGGCTGGATCCAGCCTGCTGAGCTATATTGCCCAGGCCTGGCTTAGAGGGAACCTTGGCTCTGGCTGTGAGGGAGGGGGCGCTGTGGAAAGGCCAGTCTGGCCTTACTGGGCAGGACATGATGACATCCATTTTGTGCGGCCCGGATGCCAAACATCCCAGACAGAGAATGAAGAGCTTGACAGGGCTGCTTAAAGTAGCTCAGCTGGGATCAAGTTAGACTGAAAATCTAACGGGTTCTGGTTCAACCCCAGGGGTTGGCATGTGCTTATAAGTGGCAGGGCCTTTTCTTCTCTTTCTAAGATACTCCCATGTTTGATCATTATATCACCTTTCTGACCACAGCTTGGAAATGGCAAATCATGTTCATGTGATTAGCCCTGGTCCCTCCCAACCCTTCCTGAGAGTTGCTGCTGCCTTGGCTAATGCCCACCCAGAGCTGGCCCTAGATATGGGTACAAGGGCTGTGGCTCTGGGTAATGTGCTGGTAGGGCTGCATTTGGATAGTCTCATGTGACCTTACCTGCTGCCAGCCAGCTAAGCAGCAGGGGAGGACAGAGAAACTCACTCACTTGTCTCATCTGGACACTGCAGGCAGCAAGAATTTGGGTCATTAGGTCAGTGGATTGGTGTCAATGGGGGCAAGAGATGAGCATCTTCTCCTGCCACTGGGGAAGAGGGCTGGGCAGGCAGACCCAGGATCCAAGTCCCTTTCAGCCCCCAGGAGGAGGGAGCTGAGAGAGAGGAAGGAAGGGGGTGGCCAGAGCCTACTCCCACGAGGTTGGGGCTGCATGCGGTCTGTGTCTGCTGCTCCCTCCTCCCACCAGGACTCCTGCCTGCTCCTTGCAAGCTGCTCAGCCTGGTTCTTGTTCTGGCCTCCCTGCCCAGAGCAGGCAGCTAAAGGAGAACAGACCAGCCTGCAAGGCCCAGCCAGGTGCTTGAAGACAGCACCCTTAAGTTATTAGCACCAAACTCAAATCAGCTGAGGTTGCCACCCCCCCAGCAAAGAGTCACTAGTGGGATTTTCAGAGAAGAGCCAGCGGCAGCTGCAGGGATGTTGTGGACTCTGGAATGAGCTGGGTGGTCTAGAGTGAGCACCTAATGGCAGGGGATTTAGCTCAAGTGGCAGAGTATTTGCTTTGCATGCAAAAGGCAGTGGAATCGATACCCATATTCTACGGGGGCCTCCTTCCTTGTTTTCACTGGCAGAGCCAGCCAGAGGGCCAAGCTTTTGCCATGGCCCCCTCCCTCTTCCTTCCTGCTCTCAAAAAAAGACAGACCTTGTGCAAGGTCAGCAAGGAAGCAGCCAATGCCCCACCCCAAGGGAGCCAGCGCCTCTCACAGGGGTATCAGGCACTTCCTCACCCACACCACTCTGTCTCCACCACAGAGCACCGGGGGCTTTTTATAGCAAGTTTGGGGCTGTGGGTGTTTCTCTGCTTCTAATTTGTGGGGAAGAAGCCTCTTGGGGCAACATCTCCTGCCCTGCTGGAGTGGGAGGCATAAGGGAAGTTGACAGGGGCCTGGCCCTGCTTTCCTGCCCCCTTCTCACACTCGTCACAGAGCATCAGCAGCTGCCCATGTGCTGGTGGGTGGGGCCTTTGCTCAGCTGTTGGCAGCCAGAGGGTGGGGAACAGCCCGGCCAGGGGTCTCTGTGGCTCCAGCCACACTTAGGTCTGGCCCTGCCCCCCTCTTGCCCTGCCTCGGTTGCTCTGTGGCTTCTGAGCCTTCCTTTGGAGCTGTCAGCACCAGCCCCCCTGCTCAAGGTGCCCAGGGGAGGAAAGGGGATCTGGGCTCCAGCCTGGGACTCTTCCTGTCTCCTGCTTTCCTCTGGCTCCAGGTCTCTTTCCTGTCAGCCCCGGGGGCAGGGGCCACACTTGGGGGGGCATCAGGTGATGCCACAAGAAACACTCCCTGTCAGCCTGGCTGGAACATGGCGCCACTTGAGCATGTTTTTAGCACCAATGTGCCCCCCTAGCCAGTCTGAGCAGGGAGCCAGGGACTGTCCCTGCAAACCTGGGGCCATTGGCCAAGGCTGCTGCTCTTGTGTCTGTGCTGGGATCCCCTGGGCCTCAGGAGCACTAGAGATGTCGGGCAGCTCTGTCTTCCCAGCCTGGGGCTGTCTGTCTGGGCAACACTCTCACACACAGTGGCCCCTCCCTTCCAAGGACAGGGCTCCTACCGTTCCTTGGTTACTCAGCCTGGGAGTTGGGCCTATCCCAGGAACAGGCGTGGTAGCAGGAGCTGCACTTACCTGGGCACCAAGGGGAGCCGCAATAAGAGTAGACCCCCCATTTCTGCTTGGCTTTGAACCAGAGGCCTTTTGCATGTTAAGCAAACGACTACACCACAGAAACATGCTTAGGTCAGGTTTTTTCTGTACATAAACTTGCACAAATATTCTGTTACTAATTTTTTGGCCAAGGTCTGGGGGAAGAGGCAGAGCAAGGAACATGACCCCCCCAATACTTCTCTTTACCTTTGCTCCCAACACAGGGCGCGCTCTCTCTCTCGTGTGTGTGTGTGTGTGTGTGTGTGTGTGCGTGCGTGCGAGAGAGAGAGAGAGAGAGAGAGAGAGATTTCAGTTACCAATCTGCCTGCAGGCATCAGGTGATCAAGCTGAGGCCACAGGATCATTAAGGGAAGTTTTAAAGCTTTATTGATAAAATAATAGCGGAGAGTGATGGGTGCTTCCCACGTCACTCAGAGGAAGGAAGGAAGCGTTAGTGCCCAAGCCCTAACCCACTTTCATACTCACACATTCACTATCCAAGGCTGGCCAGGCCTGGGTGTAACAAAAGAAGAAGAGGGGGAAGGGTGGACGGGAGTTCGGTCCTGTGCGCGCAGGTTGTCCAAAGTCCGCTGTGATCTCCCAATTGCTCCAGCTCTCAGGAGGGTTTTAAGTCCTGGGCTCTACCTCAGGATCTCAAGGTAGGTAAATCTGCAGGTTATCTGAAGGATAAAATAGATGGCAAATGTCTAGAGAAATGTTCTGTGCCCTGTTCATATTTACGAGCTTAAACCATGTCAAGGAGAACAATTCTCTGTGACCCGCTATAGTCTTGTCGCTTGTGAAGGCATCAATCACATCACTAGTGTTGATTGTGCCGATGACAATTTTTCTCCCCGTGGAAGTTATTTCTGTCAATCTCACTCTCTCACACACGCACTGGGTAGAAGCAACTAAAACTTTTTTAATGGATGTTGATTATTTTCTATTCATGCTAAATCAATATGAAATTGATGATGACATATGAAAGGGACTTTTCTGTGATTCACAGGGGTCTAAAGAATGAAGATACTATAAGAAATAATCTAATTGTTGGTTATACGTCCTATATACAGCGTACTAATGTGGAAAAAGAGCTGGATGAAATTTTCTGATGATATCCCTAAATTCATATGCTGAATGTCATTAACTTGCAACTACAGAATGAGTTTTAGAGTCAATGGTGAGGGACAGTGCATTCATTTTTTATGCTTTACAAATTACTCCACTTTGACTGAATTAGACTGTAAGGAAAGTGCAGGGGTTGGGATGAAGGGAACACTGCAGAAGTTAGGGGCAAAGAGGGCACAATGCAGGGTTGGTGGTCAAGGGTGCACAGGATGGGGGTGCAGCAGATGGGGAACTCATGGATGCAGGAACAGTGGAGCAAGGCTGGGTGGGAATGAGACAGTGTCAAGCTGGGAAGTTTTCAGGGTGCATGTGTGCAGAGTCATGAACCAAATTAATTATCATTTCTTTCAGTATTTTTCTTCCATAACTTAAATGGCATGTACGCGCGTGCGCATGCACGTACACACACACACACACACAGGGCTAGACCATCCCGGCGAAAACCACTTGCTATCCCCGCACCACACATGCGCGAGACCTGCACTGCGCATGCGCGGACCGCCGGTGAACAGGGCGACTGACTGAAATCTAAGTGTATTTGTCGAGCCCTCTGTGTGTGTATATATAAATAAAATGTGTGCGCACGTGCAAAAATTCTCAGTAACTTGTGCGCATCACAGTGGCACACATCCGAACAAGCGCACAGAATGTCACTCTTTGTGCTCAAGAAAAAACTCACTCCACTCATGGATGGAAAATCTTAGAGGGAATACTGGCTGAGGGCTCCAGCTGGGGATGTTATCTCAAAGATGGAGGGGACTGACATGTAGGTCACTGAAAGGCTACATTGAGGAGAGAAGAATCCCATGAGCTCTCGCTCCCCCAGCTTAGGTGCTACTGTGAAAGAGGAGGAGGAAGACACACCTCTTCCTGACATGGTAGCTCTGGGGTTGGGGCCATGGGATAGCCAACTGTCCTCTGACCACAGCATGCCTGGGCCAGGGTTGAGTCCAGTGGGTAGAGATATCTCTCCCCACCAAAGCCCTATAAGCTTGCATAATACGCTGCACCACAGCTACCTGGCCAAACAGATTAAAGGGAACTCAGGTTATAGGTTTCTTCCCTCTGTGGATCCTCTGAAGGCTAACAAAATTTGAGTTCTAACTGAAGCTTTCCCCACAGTTAGAGCAGCTGAATGGTTTTCTCTCCTCTGTGGGTTGTCTTATGTTTAACAAAGTCTGACCTGTGTTTGAAGCCTTTTCCGCACTCAGAGCTGTTATAAGGTGACTCTGGTATGTATTATCTGATGGCTAGTAACACAGGAGCACTGACTGAAGCTTTTCCTGCAGTCAGAGCAATTTAAAGGTTTCTCCCCTGTGTGGCCCCTCCTATGGGTAACAAGGTTTGACTTCTGACTGAAGCTTTTCCTACAGACAGAGCAACTGAAAGGTTTCTCTCCTGTGTGAGTCATCCTATGGATAACAAGGTATGAGCTTCTACGGAAGCTTTTCCCGCAGTCAGAGCAGCTGAAGGGTCTCTCTCCTGTGTGGCTCATCCTATGTCTAACAAGATCTGAGCTTCTACTGAAGTTTTTCCCACAGTCAGAGCAATTGAAAGGTTTCTCTCCTGTGTGGGTCCTCCTATGGTTAACAAGGTCTGAGCTTCTACGGAAGCTTTTCCCACAGTCAGAGCAGCTGAAGGGTTTCTCCCCTGTGTGGCTCCTCCTATGGGTAACAAGGTTTGAGCTGCTACTGAAGCTTTTCCCACAGTCGGAGCAGCTGAAGGGTTTTTCCCCTGTGTGGCTCCTCCTATGGGTAACAAGGTATGAGCTGCTACTGAAGCTTTTCCCACAATCAGAGCACTTACGGGTGTGTCTCTGGGATGTATTTTTTGATGGCTCATAAAGTGTGAGTGCTCACTGAAGCTTTTCCCAGACTCAGAGTACTTGAATGGCTTCTCTCCTGTGTGGGCTCTTGGATGTTCAATAAGAGTTTCACAATCACTACAAGTGCAGGGTGACTCTTGATGGGGGATTTTCTGTTGAACAGTTTCTGGGTTTCTTTTCTCCCTTCTGCTCCTGTGACTGGAGTTACCCTGTCCCTCTCCTAGATGGTTTCCTTGGTGCCCTTCTAGGCTATGCTGACTCTCACAGCTCTCTCCTTCTTCACGTATCTGGAAAACATGCCCTTCAGATCTTCCCAATAACATCTCACATGGAGCCACTTCCTCACGTTCTTCCTGCTGAAGACTCTTCTCATGCTTCTCAGTCAGCATGCCATCACCTGTTGGGATAGAGAAATAATACAGACAGGAATTAGTGTCTATGATGAACTGAAAGGAAACTCTGAAAGAGGAGAAAAAGGCACACACTCAAATAATGGTTAAATTATCATAAGCTGAGTTCGTCCTCCTCCTTCACAACCCTTCCACAGAGGAGAGAACCCAGCCTTCCCCCACCCAGCACACTGACTGGAGTTGAAGACAGGCTGACCAGTCAGTTAGACTTCATGAAAACACACAAGTTACACCTGCTATAAGGAGAAAGAAATTGGTTTCTGAACCAGTTTAACTGATTGCTCACCTGTGTGGGTGTTGCTGATGCTCTCTCCTTCCTCAAAGCTCTGGGGATCTGGGACCCACAACTCCCCCTCTCGCTCCACCCAGGAGATCACATCAGTTTGAGAGACTGGAAATCCTGTTTGGAGAGCAGTGAACCAAGTACTGATCTTTATTAAGGTCTGTGCCATTACTGATTCCAGAGCCAGGATCTGAGTCACCCACCCAGAGGCTCCTTTCCCCACCTTGCAGAGACTGGGCTCTGGCTGGTACAAGAACCCAGGGCACGCTCAGCTGCATTAAAGGTACATCACCCTCCCACACCCCACCCCACCCCCACCCCGCCTTGGGAATGGTCCAGCTTATTCCCCAGGGAAGCTGAGTGCTCTGCTGCACTCTCTAGGGTAAAACTCAGTCCCCCTCACAGCCTGTTCCATCCCCCCACCATCCCAGGGCCGGACAGAAACACACTGCTCAGAAGGGCGTGAAGGTCTGACACCAAGGTCCCCAGGGCGAGTTCAGACTACAGCTGCCACAATAGAACTTGGAGAGGAAGGATCCAGCAAAGCTCTAGCTCCCCAAGGCTCTGCCCAAAAAGCTCCTGGCTGGGCTTCCCCTGATCTGTGGCTCAGATGCTCTACTTGGGCCAAAAGGAGGCAGAGGAAGTTCCCTGAGCATCTAAGTGAATCCTTGGCTGGTTGCTTCAAGTCCTGCCTGTGCTCCACACTCCTGATACCAATTGCCTGTGTCTGGTTGGGCCCTGCCAGCACCCACAACAGTTGCCATTCCTGTGGCTGCCCAGGGTGGTGCTGGGCTTCTCTCGGGGGAAACCAGGGCGGAGCTGGGCCATGCTGCTTCTCTGGTGCTTGTGGCTGTTGCTCAGCTCCCCCTCTGCAGCCTTGGTTCTACTCTGCAAGCAGCTGCCTTTGTGTGGTTTCCTAGTCTGGCTCTAGCGGTGAGCCTGGCTTTTGATTTGGTACCCCTCCAGGGCTGCATAGAATCTATCACCTTTACACCTTGTGAGTGTGTTCCTCTCAGCCCAACCCCTTCTCGGAACTTCATTTAGCGTTCAGAAGATCCACCTGTGATGAGATCATGAAGATCATTGTGCTACCGCTGTTACACAACTGCAAGAAACCTTGTGCGAAGTGTGCTGTATGCCATGTCAATGAGAATGTTCTGATGTGATGACTATGATTATCTTGTTTATGTCCATTAATTTTGAACTAAAACAGGCTGGGTTTTGGCAGAATGGTGGGGCAGTCGGTACCAACTAACCAGGAAAGCACATTCCTGAGCAGGAGGAGGCCAATCAACACACAGATCTCTGCAGTAACTGCAAACACACAGTCCTAAGAGATGGCTCAGAAAGACACTGACCCTTGTGCACAAGAGCAGGATGAAGGGATAATGGATACGGATGTTTCGTTCAAACAAACAGGCAGAAGGCTAAGGGGGTAGAACACATGGAACACAACATGCATCTTGTTTGTGTCAATGTATGAGAGAAGAAGCCACAGGAGGGGCATGTTGATGCTGGCTGAGGGGCAGTATTCTGACTGCTGACTCAGATGGTACTGTTATTGGGTTGGGACAAGTCTCACTATACCTGTGCCTGAGGAGCTGGGACACTAGCACCCTGCTCCTTTCACAATAAACCTGGCTGAGCGCCTTAGCCTCTGAATGGAGCCTGGGTGTTTCTTAGCAGTAACCCTGAGGTGTGCTGCATGAATAAGCTGCACTCTCTGCCAGCGTTGCTGGCATCAGAGCTCCAGAAAGAGCCACCCTAAACAGCCATAACAACGCTCTATGGCGCTATCAACAATTTATATGGTACTGCAGTTGCTATGGGAAGCAAAGTTATCAATCACAGCAGCACCTGGGAACTCTGATGTAAATCACGACCCCCCTGTGCTACTGGAGTGCTCATATGGAGCTAAGCATCACCTCTCTTTAGTGTAGGTATCCTTCCCAGCCCTGAGAAACATCGAGACTCTATAATAGCTATTAAAGAGAGAGGTGACCACACACAGAGAGTCTAAGTGACTAGATCAAGGACAAACAGGAAGCCTGTGACGGGCAGAGAACTGAACACAGGTCTCCTGAGCACGAAGCCAGACATTCACACAGGAAGAAAAAGTCCCTACCCGAAGATATTTCACTCTAAAAAGACAAGACAGATGATGTGATTTATCTCCACTGCACACAGAGGCAAGTGAGCCCTGAGAGAATGAAGCTGAACTTTTGAAAGGAGACCCAGCCTGTGCCTGAAATGCAAGGAGAGCTCTGCTCATGTTTATCCACTAGAGCAGTGTTTCCCAATTTTATTTGGCCAAGGAACCCTTTTCAGCTTTTCAGAATGTCAAGGAACCCCTAGGTTTGAAAAGCAAAAAAAAAAAAAAGGGGGGGGGGGAACAGGGACCCACCAATTCATGAAAATCCCCACCAATGCATGAAAAATCACATTCCTTCCCCAAGAACACCCACCCCCCTTCCTTGAGGCGTCATCCGCTCTGTTCCCCTCCTCTCCATCACTTGCTATCCCCAGCCCTTATACACTCTCACTAGGTTGAGACAGGAGGTGTGGGGTGGGAATGAGGGATTTGGGTGTGGGAAGGGGTGAGAAGTACAAGCTCTGGGAAGGAATTTGGATGCAGGAGAAGGGGATGTTGGCTCGGGAAGGGGGCTCCAGGCTGGGGAGTGTTGGGCTCAGGTGGAGGGTTGGGGTGCTGAGCAAGCCACGGACTTGTGGATGTGAGGGTGCAGGAGTTTGGGTTGGATATGTGAGGGGCTCAGGGCAAGGAGGTTGTGAGTATGATGGGCTCAGGACACAGATTTGTGATGTGGCAGAAGACTGAGGATGTGGGGGTGCAGGAGTTTTGGGATGTGAGAGGCTCAGGACAGGGGGTTCCAGTGTATGATAGGCTCAGATTTGGGGTCAGGTGGTGCAGGAATGTTATGATGCTGCAGTGAGACGGGAGTTTGGCCCCAATTGGGGGCTTGTTGCCCAGGCTTCATTTTTAAATAAAATATTATGTCAAACTCAAAAGGTTTTAGTATTGTCTTTATTTATGAGAGGGGTGAGGAACCTGTTTTGAGTCAAGGGTCACTGACCCACAGAAAAGTCAGTTGGGGCCACACAAGTGAGATGCAAAAAAAGAAAACCAACAACCCTCCAAAACCCCCAAGCCTCACTAATGTGGTCCCAAATGTGCTGGTGGGGCAGGGGACAGAGTGAAAGTGGATGCTGGGGCTGGGAGAGGGTGCTGCTGGGTGGAAGGATTCTGGCCCAGGTGGTGGGGTATTGGGGCAAGGTGCTGGGGAAGGCAGGTGGCGGGGTGCTGGGGTCAGGGACATGGTCCTGCAGGGCACTAGGGTGACTGCCAGGGTGCTGGGACAAGGAACAGGGTGCTGCTGGGTGCTAGAGTGGATGGCAGGGTGCTGGGGCCAGGGCCAGGGCCAGGGCGGTGCTGAGTCCTGGGGTGTGAGGCAGGGTGCTTGGGCCAGGGTCAGGGTGGTGCTAGGGTGGATGGCAGGGCTGCCAAGGAGCGGGATAGGGATGGGGTGCAGGATCTGGGAGGGAGGTGGGGGGCAGAAGGAGGCAAGGTCTGGGTGGTAGGTAGGGTGCAGAAGCAGGCTAGATGTAGGGTGTCTGGCCAGGGGGAGGGAGCAGGAGCAGATTGGGGGTAGGGTGTCTGGCTACAAGGGAGGGTGCAAGGAGGGGACTTGGGTAGGAGTTGGACCTCCCTGATCTGGCACCCTCTGGACCTGACTGGTCCCAGATGAGGATTTTGGACCAGGGAGGTCATTTCAGGGCTCCTGGTCCCCCGTCCCCAACTAGGCTTCTTTGCACCTCTATCCCCTGCAACCCAACTGAGCTGCCCACCCTGCTGGTTCCCTGCACCTCCCCCAAAACCATCCCCCACAATCCAAGGGAGTGCAGCACCAGTTCCCTGCAGCCCCTCACAGCCCAGCTGAGCTGCCCATCTGTTCCGTATGCCCACCCCCATCCACCTCAGCCCAGCTGAGCCCTGCACTGGTTCCCTGCATGCCTCCCCCACAGCACAGCTGAGCCCCGTTTCCCTGAACCTCCCCCAAGCCCCGCAAAACTGCTGAGCCAAGCACCGATTCCCTGCCCCTCCCTCCTTGAGTCTAGCCCCAGTTCCTGGCACCTCCTTCCTCCTGCAGCCAAACTGAGCTCTGAGCTCCACACACACACACACCCACTCCACAGCCCAGCCCAGCCCAGCTCCCCGCACCTACCCACTCTGCAACCCAGCTGAGCTCAATTTCCCTGCACCTTCCCCCAAACCATGCAGACATGCTGACCCAGCTCTGATTCCCTACCCCTGCCTCCCTCCCTCCCCTTTGCTGTGTCTACACTGGCGCGATCTTGCGCCCAAGCGGCCGCTCTTGTGCAAAAACTTGCTTCCTGTCTACACTGGCCGTGTGTTCTTGCGCAAGTAAACTGACATTCTCATGTATGAAATCAGGGCTTCTTGCGCCAGAACTATGATGCTCCCGCTCAGGAATAAGCCCTTTTGCACAACTGTTCTTGCGCAAGAGGCCAGTGTGGACAGGCAACATGAATTTCTTGCACAAGAAAGCCTGATGGCTAAAATGGCCATCGGCACTTTCTTGGGCAAGAGAGTGTCCACGCTGCCGTAGATGCTCTTGTGCAAAAACACAGCTCGCACATGGCAGTGTGGACGTGTTCTTGCGCAAGAAACCGCCAGTGTAGACATAGCCTAAGAGTTTCCTCACATGAACAAAATGAATTTTGTGTTGTGCACCAGTACTGAGTTCATGTGGCTTGTTTGGATGTGCCACTGTGGCACCCAAGTTATTAACAAATATTTTTAAACCTTTACCTTTTCTCTCTGCTGCCATGTCTCCTCCCCTTGTTCCATCATCTCCCCTGGTGCCTGCTGCCCCCCAACTCCTCACCCTCCTCTGCTGTCCTGACTCCTGCCCTTCTCACTGTCCTCAGCCCTCCTGCGACCTGCCCCCCTCCACCAGCCCTTCTCTCCTCCCTGTGCCCACTCCTCCAGTAGCCCCACTCTGATAATGTGAACTACCCCTCCTCATCCCTTCTCCTAACACCTCCCTCTACACACCTACCCTGCCTCTCTCCTCTGGTGCTGGTCCCTCCCCTGCAGGTGTCTGCCCTTCTGCTTCACCCCCAGAATCCCCTGGCACTTGCACCTTGTCTTACTCCTGCACCCTCCTGTTGCCTTCCCCTTCCCTCACTGCCCCTACCTCCTTTGCCCTCTTTTTCCCGGATGCCCACCCCCTCACTACCCTCTGCCCCCATTCCCCTCATGCCCCTGTGCCCTCACACATGACTTGCTCCATCCTGGCCTTCCTCATGCCCACCCCTTCTTTCAAGCCTTCTCCCAGCACCTCCCCTCCAGCCCCAATGCCCTTACCCTTTCCTCCCAGCATCATCCTGTCCCCGTCACTGACACCTCCTCCTGCCTTTTTCCTCATTGTCTGCACTTGGCCCCCTGGCATTTGTGTCTCCTCTACCCTGTCCCTTTGGTGCCTTCCCCTCTCTTCCCCCTCTCCCCTCCCCCTCCGCACAAGCCCCTTCCTCTCCCAGCCCTTCCCCTTTGCCTACCTTCTGCCTTCCACTTTGCGGGGCTGGAGTCTGCACTCCGTCCCCGGACTCTGAACCCGCAACTCAGCCGCATGGCGCAATGCAGTGCCCAGCAGTTTTAAAATCCCGGGCCGTAACATTACGTCATGCCCGGGCATCTCCCTGACCACCGGTTTGAGCACACCGCGCAGGGCAGCAGCAGCCGGCAAAGGGGAGCTCAGTGAAGGTTGCGCCGCGCCGGGGCAGAGGCGCTCTGGGGCCGGGCTGGGATGATGCGCAGGGGCTGGGGCCCACTTCAGCTCCAAATATTGGTTGAGCATAGGCACCATGAGCCCATACAACTCGCCGCCCATGCCTCTTTCAGAGGGGCGGGGAGTGCCGACTCGCAGAACCCCTTGTTTTGCTTGCGGAACCCCAGGGTTCCCGGAGCACCAATTGGGAAACACTGCACTGAGAGCTACCTCGGACAAAATACTTGCAGAGTGCGAACTGCCTCATCCACCCTCCCTCCCTCAGCCCCAGCATCCAGCCTCTCCCACTGGCAAGTACCAGCATGTCACAGAGATTAGCTACAGGCAGAGAAGGACTCTGGGAACCGCACCCTCCTTCCGGTGGCTGAGCACACTGCCACAAGGGGACCCTGTAGGCACTAACAGCAGCCAGACCCAGACCTCTGGTACCGGCTGTTCCTGCCTGAGCCCTTCCACTCACACCTCCAGTCAAGGCACAAGATGGGAAAGATAGGGGAGAAGTGCAGTGAGACCTTAGTTGTGGGAAGAGCAGCACCATTGTTACATCCCTGAACCTGCTTTCCCTGGGAGGGGGCACAGAGGGGACAGTCAGGATTTCAGAGCCAGGATTATTATGGCTCTGAAATCCTGACATTGGGGGCAGAGGCAATGAATAACCTTGAACCAAACCCAACCCAGTTCTCCAGAGCCCACCCAGCTTCTGTTACCGAAGGGGACAGGAGTCCTTACTCAGCCAGTTCGCAGCCTCATAATTCTCCTGCATCACATCCCTGTAGAGGGTTCTCTGGCCCGGGTCCAGCAGAGCCCATTCCTCCTCAGAGAAATACACAGCCACCTCCTCAAAGCTCACAGGCTCTGCCACGGCCATTTCCTGTCCCTGGCTCTGCAGGCTGGGGGCTGAGCTGGAGACAGACATGGGTGTTCTGCAGCCTGGAAGGGGGAGAAGGGGAATTGGAGACATTTCAGAAGGGGCTTTAATCCTTTCCACACCCCCATTCTGCCCAGACTCTGTCTGTGGTGACACACATGCTAGACTCTGCCATTGTGGGCAAAAGTTTTAGTCTAGATATCCCATAAACAGCGCACAGGAGTTAGATCCCAAATCCATCTTTATTTATTTCCGTACCTGGCTTGAGTTACATTACATTACTGCATCCGCAACAATGGGATATAGTTCTCAGCAGCCAGTGTTTCTGATAAGAAGCCACATATTCAATTCATGGTATCAGAAGATATCCTCAGTCATGCAGTCTGACCCTCTCAGTGGCACAAGCCATTACACTTAGTCCAGTTACCCAGGCACAAAGCTCTGTTTTCCCACAGTATATTTTCTAGAAAGTCCCCCAGTGATTTGAAGTCATCAAGAGATGGGAGAATCCACCAGTTCTTTGCTCATTTGTTTCAGCAGCTAATCCGCTTCCCTATCAAACATTTGTGCCTCTTTTCTAGCCTGAAACAGTCTGGCTTCTAGCTTTCACTTATTGGCTCTCACTGAGCAGTATCCACTGACGGGATGGGCAATACATTTTGATGGGGAGCCAAATGGAAAGTGGCTGAGAGCTGCACTCTTCCATGACATTAATGGAGGAAATGCAGGGTCTGGGATGGACATTGGGAGAAGAAGGAAGTTTGAGGTAAGCGTTTGGGATTCAGGACAGATAGAGGGGTATAGGAGAGAGTTTGGGTGAAGGAGGCAGGCTGTGATCTAGGACACTGGATTAGCCAACTACTCATTAGATATTTAAAGTATCAGAGGGGTAGCTGTGCGAGTCTGGATCTGCAAAAGCGACAAGGAGTCCTGTAGTACCTTATAGACTAACAGATGTATTGGAGCATAAGCTTTGTGGTCAAAGACCCACTTCGCCAAATGCATGACCTGACATTGGGGCAGAGGCAATGATACTTTACATATTTAAAGTAACTTTAATTTAGAGAAGTGACTTAGTGGACAAATAAGGGGCTGTGGGTTTCTGACCACTGAGAGCTCTTGCATATATAGGTGCAGGAGGAAGACAGAGTTTGGGTATGCAGACTGGGGGGCAGGAGTGGGGAGCAGAGATTAGAAGGAGAAGGGAGAGGTTGGGGTGTCAGAGGCAAGCTCTGGACAGGAGATTTATCTGAGTGACTCCTGGCCAGAGACCAAGCACCTCAGGCAGGCAGGGAGCCTGCCTGGCCCTCTCACAGGCTGCAGTGCCATGTGGGTGTGTGAATAACTATGATCCAGAGGGGAGGGGGAGTGGTGCTTTGTTTCTGGCCAGAAATCGGCCAATGAGATTGTCCTGGGGGTGGAAGCAGCGCCTGAAGCCTTCCCTGCTCCCCTGCGGGCTCACAGTCACTTTCTGAGTGACTTGCAGATGGGGAGTGGCATCCGTGGGCTGGATCCGATGGCTTGGTGGGGTGGATCCGCCCCATGGGCTGTATTTGGCCCAGGCCTGCACTAGACTTAACAGCCCTTGGGGATCCAGCAGTTTCTTGCCTTGAACTATCTGATACCATGGAAGCCAGTCAGCTCTCACCCTTTCAGCCTATTTATTGTTTGAAACCAACCCCATATTGAAACAGACTGAGCAGTGAAATGTGAGCCTGAAGGTGCCGCTATTGTGTTCTTTAACTTCACCCCTTTAGCATCACAAACCCATAGACCAGTGTTTCTCCAAGTGTTCACAGGTCCCCATGCAGTGCCCCTGGGTCTCTCACTGATCACTGGGTGAGATTTAGGCTGTGTGCACCGTGGTCACTGGGTTTGGTTGGTAACTTCAATGACAATCCCATCAAGATGTTTTCATAGGAATATTCTCATGATTTAAAGAATCTCCACCTGCAAACTCACCTTGTCTGAAAGCTCCCAGGGATTTTCCTCTTGCTCTCTCCAGTGCAGAGGGCAGAGTGTCTGGTGGGGAAGGGATAAGAGAGGTGAGATTCCAGGCTCTCCTATTTATAATGACGTCCCCACTCTGAACTCTCTGTTTCAATTGTATCAGAGACCAGACAGAGACACACTCAGGTATTTAGTATGAAAGATTCTGAAACTTTCATTTCCTCTCTCACTGGGCACCTCCCAGCAATGAAGCTATCCTGGCAGCTCACCCCATCCCAGCTGAGAGAAGCTGGGAGCTAAGGCTGAGAGCTGACTGGCTTCCATGGTATCAGATAGTTCAAGGCAAGAAACTGCTGGATCCCCAAGGGCTGTTAAGTCTAGTGCAGGCCTGGGCCAAATACAGCCCATGGGGCGGATCCACCCCACCAAGCCATCGGATCCAGCCCACGGATGCCACTCCCCATCTGCAAGTCACTCAGAAAATGACTCTAAGTGAGATTTACTCTTCTCTCCTCACCCTCCCACTTGGTTTCTCATTCACTTACTGCCTCTTATCATAACCTGGAGCTGTGGTGGCGGAACATGTTGCCATCACAGTAACTTTAGCCATTTTGATCTCTGAATGGGAGGTTCAGAGTTTGCAAACCCCTGGCTCTATCTGCAAGCAGTTGGGTCTGTTCGCTCAGTGTCTCTAAGGAGAGCAGGGTGATGGGGCCGCATTCTCCATGTGGGAATTGAGGCAAGGGAAGGTTGGCTGCCCAGGCCAGATTCAATAGTCTCAGATACTTGAACCACTTTCCCTCCTCCATCCCTTCTAGGTACCTTTGAACTCCCTCAATGTCTCCGACAGCACAATCGCTTTCTGGGAGAAACCTCTGACTTGTTCTTTCAGTTCAGGGAAATCTCCTCTGGCAGCTGGAATTGCCCTGTCTCACATCTGGAGAGAAATAATTCCATGTAATTGTATTTCATTTACTGCTGATAAGTTCTGGCTAGTGAGTCTCAGCTCTAACAGGCCTGGAGTTAGAATTCCTCCAATTCTCACAGCCTGAGAGCAGGGAACACATCCCATGGCCATGCAACCTTTCCTGAAAGATCTCATTGCTGTTCTTCACTTCTGGCCTGGGGAGACTGGCTGGGGGAGTAAAGGGGAATAGAGTCTCCATGGCCAACTCACTCCTTGGCCTCCAGACGCTGAGGGACAGGAGGTTCCCAGGTGAAGGGCTGAAGGAATCTGTCCACTAGGGACTGGACTGAGACACCAGCTCCTCCCTCCCCAGCTCCTTCCACACAGGTCTCCAAACAGCCCTCAGGTGGGACAGACTCTTGATCCCTGCTGCCCTGGGCTGAATGTGCCCAGCAGTGACAGGCCCATGTTCCACCCCACAGTCCTGAGGCAGCCAGTCCCCAGGGAGGTGACAGCTCCAGGAAACACTTGAGGTCAGACTGTGCCCTGAATGGGGAATTCCAGAGTCTGCTGTGCAAGGATGAGACCTCAGAATTAAATCAGTCAGAGATATTTGTATCTAACACCTGGCTGTAGGGCCCTGGGGAGATGTGGTGCTAACATCAGCTCCAAGCCCTTTCCCTGCTCTGTGCAGTGTGAGGGGAGTGAGAGCCACATACCTACTTAGGGTGCTTCTGACGTCCTAGAAAAAAGACACAGAAAAGAATCTCAGGCCCACTGGACACACACAGAGGACCTCAGGGAAGGGATTTTGCAAACATGGGAAGAGAGGCCCTGCCCTGGCCCCAGGAACATGGATCCCCAGAGCGAATGGGGTTTTGCCATCTCTAACAGCTCTGTGCCTGTAACTCTACAAAGCACAAGAATCACTCACATGGCAGCAATGCACACGGAGTTAAATTGAGATCTGATGGCTGGACCCCAGCGCTTGTGATTCAGGAGCCTCCCTTCCCTGTGTGGGGAGCTGGGATGTTTCTTCCTCAGTCTCACCTGCAGGAATTCACTCTGGCTTCTGACACGTCCTCCAGCTCACCGATCCGATCGCTGAGACAGGAAATCTGCATGGAGACTCTCCTGACAATCTCCTCATCCAGCTTCTGCAGCTGGGCCAGCAGGAGCCGCTCTTGATCCTCTAGGAACTGCCGCAACTGCTGAAACTCAGCCACAATCATCTGCCTCTCCACTTTGGTCCATTTCTGTATGAAAACAGGGAAAGGGCTGCTCAGGGCATGGATGGAGCCCGGGCCCTTTCATGGAGAGCTGAGGCAGCAGGGAGAACTCATTGAAAATCCCTAAAATTTGTGATATTTGATTCTACTCTTTGGGTATTAGGTAGAGGCATCTCTCCTAGCATCTCTTTTGGCCCCTGTGTCCCTCTGAAAGGGATAACTCCATGTCTGTCATGGGCAGCATGTTCTGTTATTCATGGGCACTGGGAATTTCAGACTCAGAACAGCCGGAGGCAGGACCCAGCACCAGCCTGACAGAGATACCCAGGGAGGAAAAAGCAGCAAACATGTTAATGCATCAAGTGAGCAGACGGCCCTTCACAGGGACAACCAACTTCCTTGGGGAGGATTTCTGGGAAAGTCACAAGGACTGGACATTAACTCATCCACTGACATGGAAGCTCAGGGCCTGTCTACACAAGGATCTAACCCAGCAATCCATGATCCAGGAGAAACACAAACAAGACCAACCTCACCAAGGCCACACAGGAGTCTGCCTCCTAACACAGTCCTCCCACTGCCTGTCCCTGCTGGTTCATAGCCACAGGTACCTACCAGATACTTCTGGCTTTTCCTCTGCTGTCATTTTCCTTCCCAGCAGCTTTTCTCTCTCTTCCTCAGAGTCTTCAAATGGGCCTCCAATTTTTCCTGAAGAAACAGAAATAAGCACCAGGGTAAACCCCATTAGACGTTTGGAGCCCATCTGTCTACCTCTAAGATAGTCCCAGTTTTGTGGAGCTCTATCCCTGTCCATCAGGGACTCAGTCCTGACGTTGCTTGGTCCATTGAAAATGGGACAGGAGGAGACTGCGAATGCAGCAGGATGCCTGTGAGGGTGGGGACAGATCGGGTGGCACCTTCATAAAGAATGATGTAAGTGGGATGAGGGAGGTAAAAAGGGTTAAAAATACGAATCATGTAACCAATTACAATTTAATCAGTTACAGTATTTTTTAACCCGCCGACAGACAAGGTCAGTAGCAGACGTGGGCTCTCCTGGGCGCAGGGCTTTCTTGTGAGGTCTGCCGGGGGTGGCCACCAAGACTGCCGGCAGGTGAGGAGTCCCAGCAGCTCCAGACTGACATTCACTGCTGGGGCAAGAGGGCACTGCCAGGGACAGTGGGGAGTTTAACCAGTAACTGGCACCAATAAGCATTAGCTCATCAGTTAATCAGTTTGAACTCTTGCTATTACCCAGTCGAATCCCAGTGGTGCCTGGCATGGCCCTGCGCTGCCTGAAGCCCTGCTATGGGTGGACTCAAGGCACTTGGGGCCTCACGCAGCATCCAGCCCAGCAACCTCCTCTAGTGCCAGCTGCTGCATCTGACTGTAGCCCTCATACAGCAGCCCAGGAGTTCAGTATCTCAGTAGGAAACCTCCTCTCCTGCTGGGCCTGGGGCCTGTAGCAAGGCATCTTTCCCGCCTAAGGGCCACACTTCACAGAGAGGTGGGGGGAATGCAGCCTAGTGGTTAGTGTAGACTTGGAGAGAGCAGGGTTCAGGGCTATACTCTGTCACTGATGTGTTTGGTGACCATGAGGGAACTTGCTGTCCCACTTTCTCTTCCCACCACTTGTCTAACTAGACTGTGACCTGCTCAGGCCAGGGATTGTCCCTTGCTGGGTGTTGTGCAGGGCCCTGATTCCATTGTGGGTCTATAAGGCAAATGACAGATTACTACTGCTTCTCAGCCAGTCAGTAACAGCTTGTAACCCCCTGCTCTCCAGGCCCAAGGCAGCTGACTCCCATAGACTGGCTTGCAGCTCCTGTGATCTAAACAAGTGTTTCTGAACCTTTTTTTTTTAAATAAAGTATCCCTTCCCCAAAAAAATTATAAGAACCCCTAGTACCTACAGTTTTCAGACACACAATTTTTTTCTACCATTGCAACATGTTTGTTTAAATAACTTAATTGTAGCAGGGCAGATTAAATTTTTGGGTGTAAGAAGTACAAAAATAATAAAGAGCTGTAAAACTTGAAAAAAAAAAGTTCAGTGTTCTCCAAATTTCAGTTGTGTTCATGTACCCCCAGACTTCTCTCAAGTACTCCTAAAGGTATGCATACCACTGATTGAGAAACACTGATCTAAACCTCTCTGATTGTTAACACTTTCCCTTATGTTAAAAGCCCTCCTGTCACCAGTGAGGGCTGGGTTTCAGGATTCAGAGCCTCAGAGAAACATTTCCCACATCAGGTATCTGTAAAGACTTGATGTAAGTTGCCACACAGCCAGAGCATTTACTTTTTACAGCATCTCTTGTAACATGAAGGCTTTAAGGAGACGTGTCACACCTGTGCCACAGGTAACAGTGAAATTATCCTGTAATTAAAAAACAATGTTATTTCCCATTACACTGGACAGCAACTCTGTACCTTGTACTCCTGGGCAGCCTCCTGTTTGGGCACCACCGTATGAGCCTGGGATCTGTCACACACCACAGAGATGGGAGTTTGAGCCTCTTCACAGAACAGCTTCAGAGCCTCCTGGTGCTCCCTGCACACCCCGTCCCATCTTGCTCTGTTTGCTGCCTGGAAACTCAGAGGCTTGGGTAGTTCCACCATGTTTGCCAGCTGCTGATTAGGCCGGAGGAGTCCCTGCTGCTCAGTGTCTCTGCCCTGAGGACTGAGGGTGGCCTGGCAGAAATTGTGCCCACACTCCAGAGTGACAGGGGCTGTGAAATCCTCCAGACAGACGGGATGCGTCGCTTCCTCCCAGACACTTTGCACGGGGCTCTCTGCAGCCATCACTGCCTCTGGGCTGGGGGACCGGGGCCGTGTCACTTCCCGGAGCTCAGCAATGGAGGGGCAGGTCCGGGGGCGTGAGGCACCAGCACTGAGGACAAAAAAAAATCAAAATTAAAAACCAAAAATCCCCAAAGCTTTGCTCAGCCCCTGCCCCCGCCAGGGCCTCCACTGGGCCCCTCAGCCACCTGCCCCATCCAGACTCTCCCCGTCTCTGTGCCCTCAGGCCAGGGCCCCTCACCCTGTGTTCAAATCTCCCGCACACTCTGCAGCCCTCACAGCCCCTCTGCGCGCCCCCGGCCCTTATCCAGCGCCCCCCAGCCCGGCGGGAGCATCAGGGAGCGACCGACCACCCGGCCATTGTCCCCGCGCGCCGCCCGACCGTTACCCTCCCGCCGCGCGGCAGTTGGAGCCGTTGCCCCCAAGCGCCAACAGGCACCGCGCGCAGGCTGGCAGAACCATCCGCCCCCGGCTCCTCAGAACTCGCCCCTCAGGATGCAGGCGAGGTGGGCGGGCCTGGCTAGGGCGGGAGGAACGTGGGGCGGGCACTGAAAACCGGCAGAAGGGGGTCAGACCGCGCGCAGCGGGTCGGTAACTCCGGTGCGAGTCCAGCGCCAGGGCTTAGCCCCGAGCCGCGCACCCAGCGTTCCACTCCCCCCGCCCCTGCCGCCTCGCGCGTTCCAGCCCCGGTCTGCGCCTGCGCGTAGAGTGAGGGCAACGGTCTCAGCCGCGGCTATTGCGCATGCTCCAAGAAGGGGGGCGTCCTAAGGCGCGAACTTTGAGACCAGCTGTTGGGGCCGCTGCAGCCGGTGCGTGCGGGGCGGGGGCTGCTCGGGGCCGCACTGACCGCGCGGGGGGGATCGGAAGTGACAGGGGGACCCATCCGCGTGTTCGCAAACCGGCCCGGGGGTTCCTGGGCATCTCGGGCCCTTCCCAGGGCCGGGTCTGGCGGGCGCCACGTGCCCAGGGGCTGGCCGGGGCGGGGACACGTTTTAGCCGCAGCCCTGGAAACCCGCCGCGGCCCGGCCTGGCTCTAGGGCCGGAGAATCCCTGTTCGGCGCATGCTCCAAACGGCCCTGGCTCGCGCCGTCAGGCAGGGGCCGAGAACTACGGCCCGCGGGCCGCACATGGCCCCGCACTGCCTGGGTCTGGACCCTGAAGCTCAGGGACACCCCCCCCGATATTAGGGAGTCTGCCCTGGTTTTCTAGACACCCCCCCCATTGTATGCACCACCACAAAATCTACTAGGCTGGATGTCCGGTGTGTGGTGAATGTGGGGAGTCGGGGCCATGTCAGTGTGTTTTTTGGGGGTTTGTTTAGTTTTGCTTCTCACTTTAATGCCCCTGCCCACAAACGGTTCCCCACACACACACATGGATTTTTTTTATTTTTTTGCAGGGGAGGCAAAGTCTGTGCAGGGGCCAAACTGATGGTGTGGGTGAGGAGATCCTTCAACTGGCTGCAGGGCCAAGAGAGGAGCCAAAGAGTAAAATTGGGACAGGCGGCAGGGTTAAGAATAAGATCCGGGCCCTCCCAGGAAAAAATACCCGAAGGCGGGGGCATTTGCAGTGTTTGTAAAAATACAGGAGAGGGACAACACCCACTTCCCAGCGCTGTGTGGGTGGCCAGTGCCTGGAGAAGACGCCCTTTTCCTACTTGAGAGAGAGACATTGCCCAAGGGGGTGAGATTCAGCAGCTGGGGGTTGCCTATGAGAGCTGTTGTTTTGCCTCCTGCCCAGCACTCTAGTTAGTGAGAAGATGTCCTGGGGTAAAGGCCTGGTGCAGGGTCCTGGCTTGTTCTTAAAAATGGATAAATTGTCCCGTATTTTCTGTCTCCCTCCCCATCAGAGCTGGTGAGTCCTGCTGCTGCCAGATCCCTGCTCCCCAGCTGCCCACCCACAAATAGAGAGTAGGTGCCACTGGCTGCCCCAGGGAGTGTCTGCCAGACTGGGCTCAGAGGAGAGCACCAGGTTCAGTTTTAGAGTTGTAATAGTCTAGTCCATGGGTTCCCAACCGGGGGAGGGGGCTTGAAGAAATTCCAGGGGAGTGCAAGGCAGCCCAGCCCTCCCCCCCCCCCATCAAATTTTGCTGCCCTGGTCAGTTTCTTTTTTTTCTCAACAAGTTTTGATGTTGGGAGGGTATGGGGGGGGGGTTCAAAAATCAAAAAGGGGGCGTGATGCCGAAAAGTTTGGGAACCACTGGTCTAGTCAGTTAACCAATTAAGCAAAAGCTTATAGGTTAATGCTATAGACAACATGCTCTACTTCCCCCCACCCACACACACACTTGCCAGTAAATTTTTTAGTAGGTTGGCCAGTCCTGGCTTAAAGTGGATCTGAGACCTACCCCTGCTGTGTGTCTGCATTTAAAGTGTGTTTGGAGACAGAGCCGAGAGCTCAGGGGCTGCTGTCACCCTGTGCTACTTTCAGAGGTAGCAGCACAGGGTGACAGGCAGCTGGTCCACGAGAAGAGCTGCTTTTTAAATTGGCTTCTCTCTCAGATCAGGTCTTGCCTGGCATTCTGCACTACTGCTTCTCATATACAGGAGTGGCAGCAGTGTGGAGTCCCAGGGGGCTCCTCAGGAGTCAGGCTGGTGGAACACATTGGCTGCTGGCCACACCCCGAGGGGCTATAGAATAGTCAAATGAGACATAAGAATTCTTGAGGTTATTCGACTATTCTATTAACCAATATTTAACAACCCATGTCAGCTTTGCCAGACACCCAATCATGTGAGAGAGGTGTGTGTGTGGGGAGGAGTGTATACCCCTTCCCTTTTGAATCCAAAAGCCTTAGCTATAAGAAGGCTCCAGCTACACAGTCATTATGCTTAACAGGGATTTGATGTTAATTTGAACTTTTGTGCAGCTCAGTTCTGATGGATTGCAGCTGAGCTCACTTGAATACGAGTCATTTTACCAGGGGTCCAGTATCCAACATAGGGAAATACGGTCACCCTCAGCCTGGTACTTTCTCATATCGCCAGCCACTTAGGTAGATTTTGCTTCCTCCGTGTTCGCTACCAGGGTTTAAATGTGAAGGCTCCGAGATACTTTAGAAAATAATTTTGTACTTGCAAACTTATTACCAAGATCTGTATTTCTGTAAGTAATTCCCCATCCTGCAGCCACTGAAGTACCCACCTTACTTTTCTCTTACTTTATTGTATATACAAATATTTTGCATTTTCCTCATATATTTGTACTTCTAATCACATTTTTCAATGCTAGTTTCCTGTGTGCTACATCTGTTGTTAAAATACATTCCAATGAGGCTCTTCTCCTGACAGGCTGCAGAACACCCATGTCTTCCCCAGCTTAGCCCCTGGACTTCAGAGCGAGGACCAGGAAATGGCCATGGGGAGCCAGTGACTTCGAGGAGGTGGCTGTGTATTTCTCTGAGGAGGAATGGGCTCTGCTGGACCTGGGCCAGAGCCCTCTACTGGGATGTGATGCAGGAGAATTACAAGTCTGTGAGCTGGCTGGGTAAGGATTCCTGTCCCCTCGGGTATCAGAAGCTGGGTGGGCTCTGGAGCAGCTGGGTTTGGTTTAGGGTCCTCATTGCCCCTACTCCCACTGTCAGGAGTATCATCCCCAGTAATCCTGGCTCCTGTGTGAGAGACTGTCCTCTGCACCCACTTTAAGGAGAAGCAGGTTCAGGGACATAACAGTGGTGCTGCTCTTCCCACAGCCAAGGTCTCCATGTGCTTCCCACCATCTTGCCCATGTTACATAAGAACATAAGAATGGCCGTACTGGGTCAGACCCGCGGTCCATCTAGCCCAGTAGCCTGTCTTCCTTCAGTGGCCAGCACCAGGTGCCCCAGAGAGGGTGGACCGAAGACAATGATCAAGCGATTTGTCTCCTGCCATCCTTCTCCAGCCTCTGACAAACAGAGGCCAGGGACACCAGAGATGCCTTGGCCGGAGATGTGAGTGGAAGGACTCAGGCAGGAATGGCAGGTACCAGAGTTGTGGGTCTGGGTCTGGCTGCTGTTAGTATCTGCACTGTCCCCTTGTGGCAGCAGGCTGACCCGCTGGAAGGAGGGTGCGGTTCCTAGAGTCCTTCCCTGCCTGTGGCTAATCTCCGTGACATGCTGGTTTTTGCCAGTGGGAGGGGCAGGGTCCTGGGGCTGAGGGAGGGTGGATGAGGCAGTTCACGCTCTGTAAGTGTTTTCTCAGGGATAGCTCAGCTCTGTAGTAGAGAAACATGAGCAGAGCTCTCCTTGCATTTCAGGCACAGGCTGGGTTTCCTTTCAGAAGTTCAGCTTCATTCTCTCTGGGGCTCACTTGCCTCAGTGTGCAGTGGAGATAAATCACGCCATCTGTCTTGTCTTTTAGAGTGAAATATCTTCGGGTAGGGACTTTTTCTTCCTGTGTGATTGCCTGGCTTCATGCTCAGGAGACCTGTGTTCAGTTCTCTGCCCGTCTCAGACTTCCTGTGTGACCTTGATCAAGTCACTTAGACTCTCTGTGCATGGTTGCCTGTCTCTGCACTAGCTATTATAGTGTGTCCCTGTTTCTCAGGCCTGGGAAGGATACCTACACTAAAGAGGGGTGATGCTTAGCTCCATATGAGCACTGCGATAGCACAGTGGGGTCCTGATTTACACCAGAGTTCCTAGGTGCTGCTGTGATTGATAATTTTGCTTTCTGTAGCGACTGCAGTGCATGAATTGCCTCTAGCGCCACAGGGCGTTGTTATGGCTGTTCAGGGTGGCTCTTTCTGGAGCTCTGATGCAGTGCCACTGGCAGAGCGTGCAGTTTATCCATGCAGCACAGCTCAGGATTGTTGCTAAGAAAGACCCAGGCTCCATTTGGAGGCTAAGGCACTCGGCCATGTTTATTGTGAAAGGAGCAGGGTGCTAGTGTCCCAGCTCCTCAGGCACAGGTATAGTGAGACTTGTTCCAACCCAATAATGTACCATCTCAGTCAGCAGCTAGAACGCTGCCCCTCAGCCAGCATCAACATGCCCCTCCTGTGACTTCTCCTTTCACATTGACACAAACAAGATGCATGTTGCGTTCCATGTGTTGCGACCCCCTTAGCCTTCTGTCTGTTTGAACAAAACATCTGTATCCGTTATCCCGTCATCCCGCTCATGTGCACAGGGGTCAATGTCTTTCTGAGCTATCTCTTAGGACTGTATGTTTGCAGTTACTGCGGAGTTCTGTGTGTTGATTGGCCTCCTCCTGCTCAGGAATGTGCTTGCCTAGTTAGTTGGTACCCACTGCCCCACCATTCTGCCAAATAATGGATATAAACAAGATAATCATAGTCATCCCATCAGAACATTCCATTGACACGGCACACAGCACACTTTGCACAAGGTTTCTTGCAGTTGTGTAACAGCGGTAGCACAATGATTCGTCACGTCACAGGTGGATTTTCCAAACACTAATTGAAGGTCCGAGAAGGGGTAGGGCCAAAGCTGAGGGAAACGCGCTCACAAGGGGTAAAGGTGGTAGATTCTGTGCAGCCCTGGAGGGGCACCAAATCAAAGGCCAGGCTCACCACAAGAGGCAGACTGGGAAACCACACAAAGGCTGCTGCTCACACAGTAGAACTGCAGAGGGAGAGCTGAGCAACAGCTGCAAGCACCAGAGAAGCAGCTCTGCCCTGGTTGGCCCCAGGAGAAGCCCAGCGCCAGCCTGGCCAGGTACAGGAACAGCAGCTGTTATGGGCAGCTGGCAGGGTCCACCCAGACACAGGCAATTGGGATCAGGAGTGTGGAGCGTAGGCAGGGCCTGAAGCAACCAGCCCAAGTAGATCATCTGTGACAAAGATCAGGGCAAGCCCAGCGCCCAGCCAGGAGCTTTGTGGACAGAGCCCTTGTGGAGCTAGAGGTCTCCTGGGTCCTTGCTCTCTAAGTCCTACTGACCTGCCATGTGGCTGCTACAGTCAGCCCTGCCTGGGGACGTTGGTGTCAGACCTGTAAGCCTTCCGTAGAGCTCCCCTTCTGAGCAGTGTGTTTCTGTCCTGCCCTGGGATGCCAGGGGGGTTGGAATGGGCTGTGAGAGGGACTGAGTTGTACCCTAGAGTGCAGCAGAGCGCTCAGACCCCCTGCGGAATGAGCTGGACCATTCCTAAGTTGGGGGGGGGGATGCACCTTTACTGCAGAGGACTGTGGCCTGGGCTCTTATACCAGCCAGATCCCAGTCTCTGTAAGGTGGGGAAGGAGCCTCTCTGGGTGGGTGACTCAGATCCTGGCTCTGGAAGCAGTAATGGCAGAGACCTTAATGAACAAGATCAGCACTTGGTTCATTGCTCTCCAAACAGGATTTCCTGTCTCTAAACCTCATGTGATCTCCTGGGTGGAGCAAGGGGAGGAGTTGCAGGTCCCAGATCCCCAGAGGTGTGAGGAAGGGGAGATCATCACCCACAGAGGTGAGCTATCAGCTAAACTGACTCAGAAACCGGTTTATAGCAGGTCTAACTTGTGTGTTTTCATGAAGTCTAACTGACTATTCAGCCTGTCTTCAGCTCAGGTCAAAGCGTGGTGGATGGGGAAAGGCTGGGTTCTCTCCTCTGTGGAAGTGTTGTGAAGAATGATGAACTCAGCTCATGATAATACAACCATTACTTGAGTGTGTCCCTTTTTCTGTTCCTCTTTTAGTTTTCTCTTTTAGATCATCATGAAGAATAATTCCTGTCTGGATTCTCTCTCTGTCCCAGCAGGTGAGGGGATGCTGACTGAGAACCATGAGAAGAGTCTTCAGCAGGAAGGACTGGAGCAAGTGGCTCCATGTGGGATGTTATTGGGAAGATCTGAAGGGCATGTTTTCCAGATACGTGAGCAAGGAGAGAGATGTGAGAGTCAACATAGCCCAGAAAGGCAGCAGGAAACCATCCAGGAGAGGGACAGTGTAACGCCAGTCACAGGAGCAGAGGGGAGAAACACAGAAACTGTTCAACAGAAAATCCCCATCAACAGTCACCCTGCATTTGTAGTGACTGTGAAACTCTTATTGAACATCGAACAACCCACACAGGAGAGAAGCCTTCAAATGCTCTGACTGTGGGAAAAGCTTCAGTAGAAACTCACACCTTGTTAGACATAGTAGGACCCACACAGGAGAGAAACCTTTCAGTTGTTCTGACTGTGGGAAAAGCTTTATGGAGAGCTCAGACCTTGTTTGCCATAGGAGAACCCACACAGGGAAGAAACCCTTCATCTGCTCTGACTGTGGGAAAAGCTTCCGTCTGAATTCACACCTTGTTCAACACAGGAGGACCCACACAGGAGAGAAACCTTTCAATTGTTCTTACTGTGGGAAGATCTTCAGTAGCAGCTCACAACTTGTTATTCATAGGAGGATCCACACAGGACAGAAACCTTTCAGTTGCTCTGACTGTGAGAAAAGCTTCAGTACTAGTTCAAACCTTGTTACCCATAGGAGGACCCACACAGGGGAGAAACCTTTCAGTTGCTCTGACTGCGAGAAAAGCTTCAGTACTAGTTCAAACCTTGTTACCCATTGGAGAACCCACACAGGTGAGAAACCCTTTACCTGCTCTAATTGTGGGAAAAGCTTCAGTGAGAGTTCAAGCCTTGTTGAACATAGCAGAATCCATACAGGAGAGAAACCCTTCAGCTGCTCTGACTGTGGAAAAAGCTTCAGTCGTAGGTCACAGCTTGGTAGACATAGCAGAATCCATAAAGGAGAGAAACCCTTTACCTGCTCTGACTGTGGGAAAAGCTTCAATACGAGTTCAAACCTTGGTAACCACAGGAGGACCCACAGAGGAGACCCTTTATGTGCTCTGATTGTGGGAAGAGCTTCAGTACGAGGTCAGACCTTGGTAAACACAGGAGGACTCACACAGGAGAGAAACCCTTTACCTGCTCTGACTGTGGGAAGAGCTTCAGTACGAGTTCAAGCCTTGTTAAACACAGGAGGACCCATACAGGAGAGAAACCTTTCAATTGCTGTGACTGTGGGAAAAGCTTCAGTAGAAGCTCACACCTTGTTAGACATAGGAGAATCCACACAGGAGAGAAACCCTTCATCTGCTCTGACTGTGGGAAAAGGTTGAGTAGGAGATCTCATCTTATTAGTCATGGGAGAATCCATACAGGATAGCAACCCTTCGGCTGCTCTGACTGCAGGAAAAGCTTCAGTCAGTGCTCCTGCGTTACTAGCCATCAGATAATACATACAAGAGAGTCACCTCTTAACAGCTCTGATTGCAGAAAAGGCTTCAAACACAGGTCAGACTTTGTTAAACATAAGACAACCCACAGAGGAGAGAAAACTATTGTGCTGCTCTGACAGTGGGGAAAGCTTCAGTTAGAGCTCAAATCTTGTTAGCCATTGGAGAACCCACAGAGGAGAAAGCTATCACTTGAGTTCCCTTTAAGCTATGTGGTCAGGTGGTTGTTCCTATTAAATGCCATGCAAGCTTATAGGGCTTTGGTGGGGAGAGGTACCTCAACCCACTGGTCTCAATCTTGCCCCAAACCTGCCATGACCAGAGGACAGTTGGCTATCCCACGGCCCTGGCACCAGCCCCAGAGCTACTATGGCAGGGAAAGGTGTGTCTCCCTCCTCCCGCTTTACAGTAGCACCTAAGCTGTGGGAGCAAGAGCTCATGGGATTCTTCTGTCCTCGATGTAGCCTTTCAGTGACCTAACTGTCAGTCCCCTCCATCTTTGAGATCACACCCCCAGCTGGAGCCCTCAACCGGTATTCCCTCTAAGATTTTCCATCCAGGAGTAGAGTGAGTTTTTTCTTGTGCACCAACAGTGACATAGTGACATCCTGTGCGCTTGTTCGGATGTGTGGCCCTGTGGAACCAACGAGTTACTGAGAATTTTTGCACACAGACACGTGTTTATATATATGTATGTATGTATACACACAGAAAGAAAAATACTGCAACAAAGGATAATTAACAAGGTGCATGACCCTGCACACACACACTGAAAACTTCCCAGCTTGGCACCCAGTCTCATTCCCACCCAGCCTTGCTTCACCGTTCCTGCATCCATGAGCCCCCCATCCTGTGCATCCTTTACCACTAGCCCTGCATTGTGTCCCCTTTGCCCCAACTTTTGCAGTGTCCCCTTCATCCCAACCCCTGCACTTTTCTCCCAGTCTAATCCCGTCAAAGTGTAGTAGTTTGTAAAGCATACAAAATTAATGCACCATCCTTCACCATTGACTCTAAAGCTCATTCTACAGCTGCAAGTTAATGACATTCAGAAGATGAATTTAGGGATATCACCAGAAAATGTCATCCAGCTCTTTTTCTTCAGTCCACATTACTACATTGTATATAGAACATATAATCAATAATTAGATTATTTCTTATAGTATCTGCATGCTTTAGACCCCTGTGAATCATAGAAAAGTCCCTTTAACATGTCATCATCAATTGCATATTGATTTAGCATCAATGGAATTGATGTTTCTTAATCAACATCCATTAAGAAAGTTTTAGTTGCTTCTACACAGTGTGTGTATGTGAGAGTGAGATTGAGGGAAATAACTTCCACGGAGAGAAAAATAGTCGTCAATCAACACTCTTGATGTGATTGATGCCTTCACAAGCGACAGGACTATAGAGGGTCAGAGAGAATTGTTCTCCTTGACATGGAGTAGGCTCTTAAATATGAATGGGGCACAGAACATTTCTCTAGTCTTTTGCCATCTATTTAATCCCTCAGGTAACCTGCAGATTTACATTTTGAGATCCTGAGATGGAGCTCTTTAGTGAAGTGGTGCTGGAACCAGATCTCCTCAACACATGGCCCCAGTCGCTAGAGCAGATCAGTCCCTCACCACCATGTGTGGCTGCTGGAGTGACTTCATCACCACATGTCTCTGGGCCAGGGCCGCTGAAGCTCTCACTGTCTGTGATGCCACTGCAGCTCAGTCCCTGGCCAAGGCCACCAAAGTGCACACCGCCCACAACACAGCTGCAGCTCTGGTTCCAGTGAGGCTGCTGGGGCAAGCGCACACTGTTACTCTTGCCCTGGGCCTGGCCCCGGGCCAGGGCTGCTATAACAAGTGCTGTCTGCCACACAGCCCACCCTGGAGCAGTTCAGTAGCCACTGCGTGGCTCTGCTTCCGAGGTGGGTGGGTTTCAACCTTAGAGGGGAACAGTGCCCTCAACTCTCTACACTGCAACTCTCTCTGGGTATGTCTACACTAGCTCCTGGCGACCAAAATTGCAAATGAAGCACAGGATTTAAATATCCCGCGCTTCATTAGCATGTTCGCGGGCGGTTGCCATTTTGGAAACCGACTAGCCCAGAATAACTGCCTGCGTCTACACGAAGCAGTGAAACAGGAGTTCGAAGTAAACCCCTAACTCGAATTAGCTGTTACTCCTCGTGGAATGTTACTCTCTCATCTGTGAGACTGTCATCCCCAGTCCCACCCCAGAGCCAGCCTTCACACCTCTGCATCCCACCTTTTTGCCTCAGCCCTAAGTCCCTTCCCACAATCCAAACCTTTGAGCCTGCCACATAAACTTCCTTTTTTTTGTACCAATACAGAGATGGTGTGTCACACACTCCCTCCCTATGATTACCCCTAACAAAACTCATGCTGCACATTTGTGGGAAAAATTCAATGGAACACTTTGTGTAACTGCACCCATGGCATTCCTCGCCAGACGATCCCTGCTCGGGGTTGGTGGACCGGTTTACTCAAGGCGGGCCGCCGTATCCTTGCCACCTCCATACTGAATGCGCCTCCTCTTGACTCTCCTCTCCCAGCAGTCCGGGAACATTTATAGTTCCTGCCAGGAGAACGCCAGTATGTCTGAACACACCCAGGCGTGCACATGTGCTTTCCGCTGCCATCCTCCCCTGGGTCCTAAAAGGAGGTGGATTTGCCTCCACTGCCTGGGAGCACACACAGCAGGGCCGATGCAGTGAGGCCATCTCACCCCAGAATGTGATGCCTCCGCTGACCGCAGTGCAGGGTGCAAGAACCCCCCTCATTTACCCTTAACAAAACTCATTCTGCACACGTGTGGCAAAAATTCAATGGAACAGTCTGTAACTGTCCTGAGTGTGAAAAAACCTTCAGTGAGAGTTCAGACCTTGTTAGACTTAGGAGAATCCACACTGAAGAGCAACCCTTCAGTTTCTCCTGTGCCGTAACTGGTACCACACCTTACACAGATGAAGGCTATAAAAACCAATCACACCAAATCCAAGCAGGTTCTCATGATCCCAAAGGATATGCCACATTTCCAGGTCAATTTATACTTTAGAGTGGGGTGGCCAACCAGTTAGACACGAAGAGCCAAAAGAGCTGTGGATAGTGTGGCAGGGTGAGTCCACTCCTGGGCCCCTGACTTTTGGTCAGTCCACTGTCCCACAGTTTACGAGTCACAGTATAAGACTCACTCACCTTGTTTTGGTGTTTGTCCCTCTGTCGTCTCCCTGCAGCCTTTAGCAGAGCCAATGCTCATAACTTCACATACTCAGCTGTCTATGTTTCTAATGATCAGGTCCCCTATTACTAACACTTGCCTTTTCATAAAAAACTGGTATTCCCTCCGCTGGAGGGGTAGCCTCAGTGTGAGAGGATACCTTGACATCATCTGGAAAGAGGCTCCCAATTAAGAAATCATTTCCCTCTGCTCTGGTTGGATGTCCTCCTTCCTTGAACCTTTTACCTTCCTCTAAAGCAGAGGCTTCCTGACTGGGGGGTGGAACTGTTCTACTGTGTCCCGGAAGTCTCATCTGTGTTCCTCTCTGCCTCCCTTAGCTCTTCTAGTTTAGTCACCCTTGTCTCCAAATCAGGTGCATGGTTTCTGAGGACCAGAAGTTCCTTGCACTGAATGCGCACACGTGCGATCTGTCCTTAGGGCAGGTAATTAATCATTCATTAATCTGAAGGAATGCTCGACTCCCACTTGACCTTAGGCTCTGCTGCCAACTTTACCTGTTCTCCCAAACACCCACCCCAGCCCTATCTCTTCCCTCACCCAGTCTGCCCCTCTTCTCTAGTAGGTCCATAATAGCTGATCCACATCAGATAGGAAGCATATGTTGGGGAGAGAAGCTGATCCCTGGAGCCCAATGGCACACAGGAGGGCAGCAGAGGAGGGGCAGGAGCTGATTGATGGGGCTGCCGGTGGTTGCTGACTACCCACAGTATTTTTCCATGGATGTGGCAACCGCAGGGTACCTCCGGAGCCAGAGTCTTTGTCAGTAAGGTTACTTCTAGACTGCAAGCTTCTTTCAGAAGAAGCTTTTTCAGAAGAGATCTGCTAGAAAAGCTTATTTCAAAGGAGCATCCACACAACAAAAGCGCAACAAAAGCGATAAGATTTTTGAAAGATAGCATTCACATTGATTGGACGCTTTCTCGCATTTAAGTTGTGATTAGTCTGGATGGAGTGGCCACCAGGGCACCTGTGTTAGTTCCTAAAGGCTTCTTCTTTGGAAAGAACTCCCTCTTCTGCAACCACACGTGCCTTTTTCTGAAAAAGCTTTTTTGCAAAAAGGCTTCTTCCTTGTAGAATGAGGGTTACCGCTGCTGAGAAAACCCCTCTGTTCTTTGGACTTTCTGTTGAAAGAACTCAATGGCAGTGTGGATGCAAGTTTTTTTTTTTTCCTGGAAAAATGGCTGGCTTTCTGGAAAAATGCTGCAGTGTTAGATGCACCCTAAGCAATAGATGCAGAATCAGACTGCAAAGGCCTGGATCCAGAAAATTTATTGAACAGTTCTGTAACTGTGTGCAGTGCAGATGTTCCAACAGTTACCAAGACTGTGTGTCTAGGTGTGAAATACATATCGCAAGGATCACCAGCTCTCCTGATCTTGGCATGATTGTAGTAGTATTTGGCATTTTATGAATGTATACGCTGCTGGGTATTGAAAACTAGAATTAGACTTTTCCTTCCTAAAATGCTGAGAGCAAATTGCTTGTAGGTTGAGAGTGTGAGTGAAAGAAGGCCATTAACCAGCAGGGGGCATGAACCCATGACCCTGAAATTAAGAGTCTCCTACTCTGCCAGCTGAGCTAGCCAGGCTGTTTGCAGCACCTTGTAATGCCCTATCATAGGACCAAATGTTCTCAAGTGCCTGACTCAAGGCTCTGTTCTGACCACAATGGGGGTTCTAGTCTCTGTGGGGAGACCAAGGTTCAAATCCCACTCCTGACATGCCCACTTCTTTTCCCATGAGAAACAGCCCCATTTCAATCTCTCAATTGACAGGAGAAGGGTCTGGGTTCAGGATTCCTTTTAGTGCAGCAGCAAGGGGAGGTGGAAGGATTTTAAACCACTTTGGAAGCTTTTCCTTCATGGCCCCAAGTGTGACAGGAGGGGTGTGAGCTGGGGAGCCTGCCCCCCATAACGGGTATTTGGATGCACCCAGGGGCAGTAGGAATTCAGGCCCTCAGGCCAGTGCACTGGGGACAATGTGTGAGCCTTTCCATAAGCTTTTCTTCTCCCACTGGGGAAGGCAGCTGGGCAGGACTGGCCTGCAGCCCACATCCCTTTCAGGCCCAGGTGAAGGAGGTAATGGAGAAGGGAGGAAAGTCCATGGCCAGAGCCTCCTTCCAGCAGTCTGGCGCAGTGCAGAGTCTGTGCATGATGGAGCCTCTCCCAGCAGGACTTTGGCTTGTTCTCTGCAAAATGCTCAGCTGTTTCATTTTTTGCTTCTGACCATCTGTCTTGGACAGTCAGCTAAAGAAGCAGCTAGCTTGGGGCAGGAATCCACAAGCCCACCCCCTTGGTATTAAAAGCAGCTGACGCTAAGCCACCGAGCTAGCCAGCCCACAGAGAAAATATTTCACAAGCAACCCCTTTGGAATGGCACCCTGGGCAGCCGCAGGGCTGGTGTGGGCTCTGGAATGAGATGGGTGGGACAGGAGGGTAGCATACCAACACAGGGGCATTAGCTCAAATGGCAGAGCATGTGCTTAACCTACAGGAAAGAGTGGGATCCTGTCTCCAGTGACAGGAGTGTCGTCTTACCTCCTTCTCACAGACAGAGCAGGCCAGGGGGCTAAGGGCCTCCAGTGGCCCCTTCCTACTCCACAAACCCAGGGCTGAAAGCTTCAGGGCCCTAGACCTCCTGGGCCAGTGACCTGAGAGAGGCTTCAGGTGGAGCAGAGTTAGCTTCCTTGGAAAAGTGCTGCCTTTGCACAGGAGAGGTAGAAGGATTTGCTCCCATCTTCTCTCACCTGTTTTCTCATCCAGAAGGCCTGGACCCTTTCCTGCTGACCCAACTCTTATTCCCACAATACATTTTGTGTAGGGACCATTGGTCTTTATACCAAGGAACATGGCTGGGAGCCAGGACTCAGGACCCTTCCCCAAATATATAAATCTCCCCTCGACCTGCTCACACTGTTTGGCTGCCTTCAGCATGGGGCTGAGCTCAGGGCCAGGTGGGTGATCTGCCCTGCAGATGTGATGGCATCAGACCCTTCCCACCTCTCTGCTCAGTCTGGAGACAGAGCTCTGCTGGTTGTCAGACATACAGCAGAGAAACAAAACTGCCCTCGATGAGCTTGAGGACAAGGAAGCCCAAGCACACGAAGTGGGAGGGTTTTGCAGCAACCAGTCCTGCCCCCGTAGGTCCTACTGAGATTTGAACTCAGATTACAAGACTCAGAGTTCTGTGTACTGCCCGTTACACCACGGGACCTACAGCAGGCTTTTTGGGAGGGGGGAAGAGGAGGGGAGAGGCACCT
>CM033444.1:36931409-36960091 GCA_019425775.1 Rafetus swinhoei
CCAGGGCCTCCACTGGGCCCTCAGCCACCTGCCCCATCCAGACTCCTCCCCGTCTCTGTGCCCTCAGGCCAGGGCCCCCTCACCCTGTGTTCAAATCTCCCCGCACACTCTGCAGCCCCTCACAGCCCTCTGCGCGCCCCCGGCCCTTATCCAGCGCCCCCCAGCCCGGCGGGAGCATCAGGGAGCGACTGACCACCCGGCCATTGTCCCCGCGCGCCGCCCGACCGTTACCCTCCCGCCGCGCGGCAGTTGGAGCCGTTGCCCCCAAGCGCCAACAGGCACCGCGCGCAGGCTGGGGTCAGAACCCATCCGCCCCCCGGCTCCCTCAGAACTCGCCCCTCAGGATGCAGGCGAGGTGGGCGGGCCTGGCTAGGGCGGGAGGAACGTGGGGCGGGCACTGAAAAACCGGCAGAAGGGGGTCAGACCGCGCGTGCGCAGCGGGTCGGTAACTCCGGTGCGAGTCCAGCGCCAGGGCTTAGCCCCGAGCCGCGCACCCAGCGTTCCACTCCCCCCGCCCCTGCCGCCTCGCGCGTTCCAGCCCCGGTCTGCGCCTGCGCGTAGAGTGAGGGCAACGGTCTCAGCCGCGGCTATTGCGCATGCTCCAAGAAGGGGGGCGTCCTAAGGCGCGAACTTTGAGACCAGGTGCTGGGGCCGCTGCAGCCGGTGCGTGCGGGGCCGGGGCTGCTCGGGGCCGCACTGACCGCGCGGGGATCGGAAGTGACGGGGGGACCCATCCGCGTGTTCGCAAACCGGCCCGGGGGGTTCCCGGGGGCATCTCGGGGCCCTTCCCAGGGCCGGGTCTGGCGGGCGCCACGTGCCCAGGGGCTGGCCGGGGCGGGGACACGTTTTAGCCGCAGCCCCTGGAAACCCGCCGCGGCCCGGCCTGGCTCTAGGGCCGGAGAATCCCTGTTCGGCGCCTGCTCCAAACGTCCTGGCTCGCGCCGTCAGGCAGGGGCCGAGAACCTACGGCCCGCGGGCCGGACATGGCCCCGCACTGCCTGGGTCTGGACCCTGAAGCTCAGGGACACCCCCTTCCCCACGATATTAGGGACTCTGCCCTGGTTTTCAAGACACCCCCATTGTATGCACCACCACAAAATCTACTAGGCTGGACGTCCGTGTGTGGTGAATGTGGGAGTCGGGCCATGTCAGTGTGTTTTTGGGGGTTTGTTTAGTTTTGCTTCACTTTAATGCCCCTGCCCACAAACGGTTCCCCACACACACATGTATTTTTTTATTTTTTTGCAGGGGAGGCAAAGTCTGTGCAGGGGCCAAACTGATGGTGTGGGTGAGGAGATCCTTCAACTGGCTGCAGGGCCAAGAGAGGAGCCAAAGAGTAAAATTGGGACAGGCGGCAGGGTTAAGAATAAGATCCGGGCCCTCCCAGGAAAAAAAAAAATACCCAAGGCGGGGCATTTGCAGTGTTTGTAAAAATACAGGAGAGGGACAACACCCACTTCCCAGCGCTGTGTGTGGGTGGCCAGTGCCTGGAGAAGACGCCTTTCCTACTTGAGAGAGAGACATTGCCCAAGGGGGTGAGATTCAGCAGCTGGGGTTGCCTATGAGAGCTGTTGTTTTGCCTCCTGCCCAGCACTCTAGTTAGTGAGAAGATGTCCTGGGGTAAAGGCCTGGTGCAGGGTCCTGGCTTGTTCTTAAAAATGGATAAATTGTCCCGTATTTTCTGTCTCCCTCCCCATCAGAGCTGGTGAGTCCTGCTGCCAGATCCCTGCTCCCCAGCTGCCCACCCACAAATAGAGAGTAGGTGCCACTGGCTGCCCCAGGAGTGTCTGCCAGACTGGGCTCAGAGGAGAGCACCAGGTTCAGTTTTAGAGTTGTAATAGTCTAGTCCATGGGTTCCCAACTGGGGGAGGGGGCTTGAAGAAATTCCAAGGGGGTGCAAGGCAGCCCAGCCCACCCCTCCCATCAAATTTTGCTGCCCTGGTCAGTTCCTTTTTTTTCTCAACAAGTTTTGATGTTGGGAGGGTATGGGGTTCAAAAATCAAAAAAGGGGCGTGATGCCAAAAAGTTTGGGAACCACTGGTCTAGTCAGTTAACCAATTAAGCAAAAGCTTATAGGTTAATGCTATAGACAACATGCTCTACTTCCCCACCCACACACACTTGCCAGTAAATTTTTTAGTAGGTTGGCCAGTCCTGGCTTAAAGTGTATCTGAGACCTACCCCTGCTGTGTGTCTGCATTTAAAGTGTGTTAGGAGACAGAGCCGAGAGCTCAGGCGCTGTTGTCACCCTGTGCTACTTTCAGAGGTAGCAGCACAGGGTGACAGGCAGCTGGTCCACGAGAAGAGCTGCTTTTAAATTGGCTTCTCTCTCAGATCAGGTCTTGCCTGGCATTCTGCACACTGCTTCTCATATACAGGAGTGGCAGCAGTGTGGAGTCCCAGGGGCTCTCAGAGTCAGGCTGGTGGAACACATTGGCTGCTGGCCACACCCCGAGGGCTATAGAATAGTCAAATGAGACATAAGAATTCTTGAGGTTATTCGACTATTCTATTAACCAATATTTAACAACCCATGTCAGCTTTGCCAGACACCCAATCATGTGAGAGAGGTGTGTGTGTGGGAGTGTATACCCTTCCCTTTTGAATCCAAAGCCTTAGATATAAGAAGGCTCCAGCTACACAGTCATTATGCTTAACAGGGATTTGATGTTAATTTGAACTTTTGTGCAGCTCAGTTCTGATGGATTGCAGCTGAGCTCACTTGAATACGAGTCATTTTACCAGGGGTCCAGTATCCAACATAGGGAAATACGGTCACCCTCAGCCTGGTACTTTCTCATATCGCCAGCCACTTAGGTAGATTTTGCTTCCTCCGTGTTCGCTACCAGGGTTTAAATGTGAAGGCTCCGAGATACTTTAGAAAATAATTTTGTACTTGCAAACTTATTACCAAGATCTGTATTTCTGTAAGTAATTCCCATCCTGCAGCCACTGAAGTACCCACCTTACTTTTCTCTTACTTTATTGTATATACAAATATTTTGCATTTTCTCATATATTTGTACTTCTAATCACATTTTTCAATGCTAGTTTCCCTGTGTGCTACATCTGTTGTTAAAATACATTCCAATGAGGCTCTTCTCCTGACAGGCTGCAGAACACCCATGTCTTCCCCCAGCTTAGCCCCTGGACTTCAGAGCGAGGACCAGGAAATGGCCATGGCGGAGCCAGTGACCTTCGAGGAGGTGGCTGTGTATTTCTCTGAGGAGGAATGGGCTTTGCTGGACCCGGGCCAGAGAGCCCTCTACTGGGATGTGATGCAGGAGAATTACAAGTCTGTGAGCTGGCTGGGTAAGGATTCCTGTCCCCTCGGGTATCAGAAGCTGGGTGGGCTCTGGAGCAGCTGGGTTGGGTTTGGTTTAGGGTCCCTCATTGCCCCTACTCCCCACTGTCAGGAGTATCATCCCCAGTAATCCTGGCTCCTGTGTGAGAGACTGTCCCCTCTGCACCCACTTTAAGGAGAAGCAGGTTCAGGGACATAACAGTGGTGCTGCTCTTCCCACAGCCAAGGTCTCCATGTGCTTCCCACCATCTTGCCCATGTTACATAAGAACATAAGAATGGCCGTACTGGGTCAGACCCGCGGTCCATCTAGCCCAGTAGCCTGTCTTCCTTCAGTGGCCAGCACCAGGTGCCCCAGAGAGGGTGGACCGAAGACAATGATCAAGCGATTTGTCTCCTGCCATCCTTCTCCAGCCTCTGACAAACAGAGGCCAGGGACACCAGAGATGCCTTGGCCGGAGATGTGAGTGGAAGGACTCAGGCAGGAATGGCAGGTACCAGAGTTGTGGGTCTGGGTCTGGCTGCTGTTAGTATCTGCACTGTCCCCTTGTGGCAGCAGGCTGACCCGCTGGAAGGAGGGTGCGGTTCCTAGAGTCCTTCCCTGCCTGTGGCTAATCTCCGTGACATGCTGGTTTTTGCCAGTGGGAGGGGCAGGGTCCTGGGGCTGAGGGAGGGTGGATGAGGCAGTTCACGCTCTGTAAGTGTTTTCTCAGGGATAGCTCAGCTCTGTAGTAGAGAAACGTGAGCAGAGCTCTCCTTGCATTTCAGGCACAGGCTGGGTTTCCTTTCAGAAGTTCAGCTTCATTCTCTCTGGGGCTCACTTGCCTCAGTGTGCAGTGGAGATAAATCACGTCATCTGTCTTGTCTTTTTAGAGTGAAATATCTTCGGGTAGGGACTTTTTCTTCCTGTGTGATTGCCTGGCTTCATGCTCAGGAGACCTGTGTTCAGTTCTCTGCCCGTCTCAGACTTCCTGTGTGACCTTGATCAAGTCACTTAGACTCTCTGTGCATGGTTGCCTGTCTCTGCACTAGCTATTATAGTGTGTCCCTGTTTCTCAGGCCTGGGAAGGATACCTACACTAAAGAGGGGTGATGCTTAGCTCCATATGAGCACTGCGATAGCACAGTGGGGTCCTGATTTACACCAGAGTTCCTAGGTGCTGCTGTGATTGATAATTTTGCTTTCTGTAGCGACTGCAGTGCCGTATGAATTGCCTCTAGCGCCACAGGGCGTTGTTACGGCTGTTCAGGGTGGCTCTTTCTGGAGCTCTGATGCAGTGCCACTGGCAGAGCGTGCAGTTTATCCATGCAGCACAGCTCAGGATTGTTGCTAAGAAAGACCCAGGCTCCATTTGGAGGCTAAGGCACTCGGCCATGTTTATTGTGAAAGGAGCAGGGTGCTAGTGTCCCAGCTCCTCAGGCACAGGTATAGTGAGACTTGTTCCAACCCAATAATGTACCATCTCAGTCAGCAGCTAGAACGCTGCCCCTCAGCCAGCATCAACATGCCCCTCCTGTGACTTCTCCTTTCACATTGACACAAACAAGATGCATGTTGCGTTCCATGTGTTGCGACCCCCTTAGCCTTCTGTCTGTTTGAACAAAACATCTGTATCCGTTATCCCGTCATCCCGCTCATGTGCACAGGGGTCAATGTCTTTCTGAGCTATCTCTTAGGACTGTATGTTTGCAGTTACTGCGGAGTTCTGTGTGTTGATTGGCCTCCTCCTGCTCAGGAATGTGCTTGCCTAGTTAGTTGGTACCCACTGCCCCACCATTCTGCCAAATAATGGATATAAACAAGATAATCATAGTCATCCCATCAGAACATTCCATTGACACGGCACACAGCACACTTTGCACAAGGTTTCTTGCAGTTGTGTAACAGCGGTAGCACAATGATTCTGTCATGTCACAGGTGGATTTTCCAAACACTAATTGAAGGTCCGAGAAGGGGTAGGGCCAAAGCTGAGGGAAACGCCACAAGGGGTAAAGGTGGTAGATTCTGTGCAGCCCTGGAGGGGCACCAAATCAAAGGCCAGGCTCACCACAAGAGGCAGACTGGGAAACCACACAAAGGCTGCTGCTCACACAGTAGAACTGCAGAGGGAGAGCTGAGCAACAGCTGCAAGCACCAGAGAAGCAGCTCTGCCCTGGTTGGCCCCAGGAGAAGCCCAGCGCCAGCCTGGCCAGGTACAGGAACAGCAGCTGTTATGGGCAGCTGGCAGGGTCCACCCAGACACAGGCAATTGGGATCAGGAGTGTGGAGCGTAGGCAGGGCCTGAAGCAACCAGCCCAAGTAGATCATCTGTGACAAAGATCAGGGCAAGCCCAGCGCCCAGCCAGGAGCTTTGTGGACAGAGCCCTTGTGGAGCTAGAGGTCTCCTGGGTCCTTGCTCTCTAAGTCCTACTGACCTGCCATGTGGCTGCTACAGTCAGCCCTGCCTGGGGACGTTGGGTGTCAGACCTGTAAGCCTTCCGTAGAGCTCCCTTCTGAGCAGTGTGTTTCTGTCCTGCCCTGGGATGCCAGGGGGTTGGAATGGGCTGTGAGAGGGACTGAGTTGTACCCTAGAGTGCAGCAGAGCGCTCAGACCCCCTGCGGAATGAGCTGGACCATTCCTAAGTTGGGGGGGATGCACCTTTACTGCAGAGGACTGTGGCCTGGGCTCTTATACCAGCCAGATCCCAGTCTCTGTAAGGTGGGGAAGGAGCCTCTCTGGGTGGGTGACTCAGATCCTGGCTCTGGAAGCAGTAATGGCAGAGACCTTAATGAACAAGATCAGCACTTGGTTCATTGCTCTCCAAACAGGATTTCCTGTCTCTAAACCTCATGTGATCTCCTGGGTGGAGCAAGGGGAGGAGTTGCAGGTCCCAGATCCCCAGAGGTGTGAGGAAGGGGAGATCATCACCCACAGAGGTGAGCTATCAGCTAAACTGACTCAGAAACCGGTTTATAGCAGGTCTAACTTGTGTGTTTTCATGAAGTCTAACTGACTATTCAGCCTGTCTTCAGCTCAGGTCAAAGCGTGGTGGATGGGGAAAGGCTGGGTTCTCTCCTCTGTGGAAGTGTTGTGAAGAATGATGAACTCAGCTCATGATAATACAACCATTACTTGAGTGTGTCCCTTTTTCTGTTCCTCTTTAGTTTTCTCTTTTAGATCATCATGAAGAATAATTCCTGTCTGGATTCTCTCTCTGTCCCAGCAGGTGAGGGGATGCTGACTGAGAACCATGAGAAGAGTCTTCAGCAGGAAGGACTGGAGCAAGTGGCTCCATGTGGGATGTTATTGGGAAGATCTGAAGGGCATGTTTTCCAGATACGTGAGCAAGGAGAGAGATGTGAGAGTCAACATAGCCCAGAAAGGCAGCAGGGAAACCATCCAGGAGAGGGACAGTGTAACGCCAGTCACAGGAGCAGAGGGGAGAAAAGAAACACAGAAACTGTTCAACAGAAAATCCCCCATCAACAGTCACCCTGCATTTGTAGTGACTGTGAAACTCTTATTGAACATCGAACAACCCACACAGGAGAGAAGCCTTCAAATGCTCTGACTGTGGGAAAAGCTTCAGTAGAAACTCACACCTTGTTAGACATAGTAGGACCCACACAGGAGAGAAACCTTTCAGTTGTTCTGACTGTGGGAAAAGCTTTATGGAGAGCTCAGACCTTGTTTGCCATAGGAGAACCCACACAGGAAGAAACCCTTCATCTGCTCTGACTGTGGGAAAAGCTTCGCGTCTGAATTCACACCTTGTTCAACACAGGAGGACCCACACAGGAGAGAAACCTTTCAATTGTTCTTACTGTGGGAAGATCTTCAGTAGCAGCTCACAACTTGTTATTCATAGGAGGATCCACACAGGACAGAAACCTTTCAGTTGCTCTGACTGTGAGAAAAGCTTCAGTACTAGTTCAAACCTTGTTACCCATAGGAGGACCCACACAGGGGAGAAACCTTTCAGTTGCTCTGACTAGAAAAGCTTCAGTACTAGTTCAAACCTTGTTACCCATTGGAGAACCCACACAGGTGAGAAACCCTTTACCTGCTCTAATTGTGGGAAAAGCTTCAGTGAGAGTTCAAGCCTTGTTGAACATAGCAGAATCCATACAGGAGAGAAACCCTTCAGCTGCTCTGACTGTGGAAAAAGCTTCAGTCGTAGGTCACAGCTTGGTAGACATAGCAGAATCCATAAAGGAGAGAAACCCTTTACCTGCTCTGACTGTGGGAAAAGCTTCAATACGAGTTCAAACCTTGGTAACCACACAGGAGGACCCACAGAGGAGAGAAACCCTTTATGTGCTCTGATTGTGGGAAGAGCTTCAGTACGAGGTCAGACCTTGGTAAACACAGGAGGACTCACACAGGAGAGAAACCCTTTACCTGCTCTGACTGTGGGAAGAGCTTCAGTACGAGTTCAAGCCTTGTTAAACACAGGAGGACCCATACAGGAGAGAAACCTTTCAATTGCTGTGACTGTGGGAAAAGCTTCAGTAGAAGCTCACACCTTGTTAGACATAGGAGAATCCACACAGGAGAGAAACCCTTCATCTGCTCTGACTGTGGGAAAAGGTTGAGTAGGAGATCTCATCTTATTAGTCATGGGAGAATCCATACAGGATAGCAACCCTTCGGCTGCTCTGACTGCAGGAAAAGCTTCAGTCAGTGCTCCTGCAAGCATTAGCCATCAGATAATACATACAAGAGAGTCACCTCTTAACAGCTCTGATTGCAGAAAAGGCTTCAAACACAGGTCAGACTTTGTTAAACATAAGACAACCCACAGAGGAGAGAAAACTATTGTGCTGCTCTGACAGTGGGGAAAGCTTCAGTTAGAGCTCAAATCTTGTTAGCCATTGGAGAACCCACAGAGGGGAGAAAGCTATCACTTGAGTTCCCTTTAAGCTATGTGGTCAGGTGGTTGTTCCTATTAAATGCCATGCAAGCTTATAGGGCTTTGGTGGGGAGAGGTACCTCAACCCACTGGTCTCAATCTTGCCCCAAACCTGCCATGACCAGAGGACAGTTGGCTATCCCACGGCCCTGGCACCAGCCCCAGAGCTACTATGGCAGGGAAAGGTGTGTCTCCTCCCCGCTTTACAGTAGCACCTAAGCTGTGGGAGCAAGAGCTCATGGGATTCTTCTGTCCTCGATGTAGCCTTTCAGTGACCTAACTGTCAGTCCCCTCCATCTTTGAGATCACACCCCCAGCTGGAGCCCTCAACCGGTATTCCCTCTAAGATTTTCCATCCAGGAGTAGAGTGAGTTTTTTCTTGTGCACCAACAGTGACATAGTGACATCCTGTGCGCTTGTTCGGATGTGTGGCCCTGTGGAACCACGAGTTACTGAGAATTTTTGCACACAGACACGTGTTTATATATATGTATGTATGTATACACACAGAAAGAAAAATACTGCAACAAAGGATAATTAACAAGGTGCATGACCCTGCACACACACACACTGAAAACTTCCCAGCTTGGCACCCAGTCTCATTCCCACCCAGCCTTGCTTCACCATTCCTGCATCCATGAGCCCCCCATCCTGTGCATCCTTTACCACTAGCCCTGCATTGTGTCCCCTTTGCCCCAACTTTTGCAGTGTCCCCTTCATCCCAACCCCTGCACTTTTCTCCCAGTCTAATCCCGTCAAAGTGTAGTAGTTTGTAAAGCATACAAAATTAATGCACCATCCTTCACCATTGACTCTAAAGCTCATTCTACAGCTGCAAGTTAATGACATTCAGAAGATGAATTTAGGGATATCACCAGAAAATGTCATCCAGCTCTTTTTCTTCAGTCCACATTACTACATTGTATATAGAACATATAATCAATAATTAGATTATTTCTTATAGTATCTGCATGCTTTAGACCCTGTGAATCATAGAAAAGTCCCTTTAACATGTCATCATCAATTGCATATTGATTTAGCATCAATGGAATTGATGTTTAATCAACATCCATTAAGAAAGTTTTAGTTGCTTCTACACAGTGTGTGTATGTGAGAGTGAGATTGAGGGAAATAACTTCCACGGAGAGAAAATAGTCACAATCAACACTCTTGATGTGATTGATGCCTTCACAAGCGACAGGACTATAGAGGGTCAGAGAGAATTGTTCTCCTTGACATGGAGTAGGCTCTTAAATATGAATGGGGCACAGAACATTTCTCTAGTCTTTTGCCATCTATTTAATCCCTCAGGTAACCTGCAGATTTACATTTTGAGATCCTGAGATGGAGCTCTTTAGTGAAGTGGTGCTGGAACCAGATCTCCTCAACACATGGCCCCAGTCGCTAGAGCAGATCAGTCCCTCACCACCATGTGTGGCTGCTGGAGTGACTTCATCACCACATGTCTCTGGGCCAGGGCCGCTGAAGCTCTCACTGTCTGTGATGCCACTGCAGCTCAGTCCTGGCCAAGGCCACCAAAGTGCACACCGCCCACAACACAGCTGCAGCTCTGGTTCCAGTGAGGCTGCTGGGGCAAGCGCACACTGTTACTCTTGTTCTGGGCCTGGCCCCGGCCAGGGCTGCTATAACAAGTGCTGTCTGCCACACAGCCCACCCTGGAGCAGTTCAGCAGCCACTGCGTGGCTCTGCTTCCAAGGTGGGTGGGTTTCAACCTTAGAGGGAACAGTGCCCTCAACTCTCCACACTGCAACTCTCTCTGGGTATGTCTACACTAGCTCCTGGCGACCAAAATTGCAAATGAAGCACAGGATTTAAATATCCCGCGCTTCATTAGCATGTTCCCGGGCGGTTGCCATTTTGGAAACCGACTAGCCCAGAATAACTGCCTGCGTCTACACGCAGCAGTGAAACAGGAGTTCGAAGTAAACCCCTAACTCGAATTAGCTGTTACTCCTCGTGGAATGTTACTCTCTCATCTGTGAGACTGTCATCCCCAGTCCCACCCCAGAGCCAGCCTTCACACCTCTGCATCCCACCTTTGCCTCAGCCCTAAGTCCCTTCCCACAATCCAAACCTTTGAGCCTGCCACATAAACTTCCTTTTTTGTACCAATACAGAGATGGTGTGTCACACACTCCCTCCCTATGATTACCCCTAACAAAACTCATGCTGCACATTTGTGGGAAAAATTCAATGGAACACTTTGTGTAACTGCACCCATGGCATTCCTCGCCAGATGATCCCTGCTCGGGGTTGGTGGACCGGTTTGCTCCAGGCGGGCCACCGTATCCTTGCCACCTCCATACTGAATGCGCCTCCTCTTGACTCTCCTTTCCCAGCAGTCCGGGAACATTTATAGTTCCTGCCAGGAGAACGCCAGTATGTCTGAACACACCCAGGCGTGCACATGTGCTTTCCGCTGCCATCCTCCCCTGGGTCCTAAAAGGAGGTGGATTTGCCTCCACTGCCTGGGAGCACACACAGCAGGGCCGATGCAGTGAGGCCATCTCACCCCAGAATGTGATGCCTCCGCTGACCGCAGTGCAGGGTGCAAGAACCCCTCATTTACCCTTAACAAAACTCATTCTGCACACGTGTGGCAAAATTCAATGGAACAGTCTGTAACTGTCCTGAGTGTGAAAAAACCTTCAGTGAGAGTTCAGACCTTGTTAGACTTAGGAGAATCCACACTGAAGAGCAACCCTTCAGTTTCTCCTGTGCCGTAACTGGTACCACACCTTACACAGATGAAGGCTATAAAAACCAATCACACCAAATCCAAGCAGGTTCTCATGATCCCAAAGGATATGCCACATTTCCAGGTCAATTTATACTTTAGAGTGGGTGGCCAACCAGTTAGACACGAAGAGCCAAAAGAGCTGTGGATAGTGTGGCAGGGTGAGTCCCACTCCTGGGCCCCTGACTTCTGGTCAGTCCACTGTCCCACAGTTTACGAGTCACAGTATAAGACTCACTCACCTTGTTTTGGTGTTTGTCCTCTGTCGTCTCTCCTGCAGCCTTTAGCAGAGCCAATGCTCATAACTTCACATACTCAGCTGTCTATGTTTCTAATGATCAGGTCCCCTATTACTAACACTTGCCTTTTCATAAAAACTGGTATTCCCTCCGCTGGAGGGGTAGCCTCAGTGTGAGAGGATACCTTGACATCATCTGGAAAGAGGCTCCCAATTAAGAAATCATTTCCCTCTGCTCTGGTTGGATGTCCTCCTTCCTTGAACCTTTACCTTCCTCTAAAGCAGAGGCTTCCTGACTGGGGGTGGAACTGTTCTACTGTGTCCCGGAAGTCTCATCTGTGTTCCTCTCTGCCTCCTTAGCTCTTCTAGTTTAGTCACCCTTGTCTCCAAATCAGGTGCATGGTTTCTGAGGACCAGAAGTTCCTTGCACTGAATGCGCACACACGCGCGATCTGTCCTTAGGGCAGGTAATTAATCATTCATTAATCTGAAGGAATGCTCGACTCCCACTTGACCTTAGGCTCTGCTGCCAACTTTACCTGTTCTCCCAAACACCCACCCCAGCCCTATCTCTTCCCTCACCCAGTCTGCCCCTCTTCTCTAGTAGGTCCATAATAGCTGATCCACATCAGATAGGAAGCATATGTTGGGGAGAGAAGCTGATCCCTGGAGCCCAATGGCACACAGGAGGGCAGCAGAGGAGGGGCAGGAGCTGATTGATGGGGCTGCCGGTGGTTGCTGACTACCCACAGTATTTTTCCATGGATGTGGCAACCGCAGGGTACCTCCGGAGCCAGAGTCTTTGTCAGTAAGGTTACTTCTAGACTGCAAGCTTCTTTCAGAAGAAGCTTTTTCAGAAGAGATCTGCTAGAAAAGCTTATTTCAAAAGGGAGCATCCACACAACAAAAGCGCAACAAAAAGCGATAAGATTTTTCGAAAGATAGCATTCACATTGATTGGACTCTTTCTCGCATTTAAGTTGTGATTAGTCTGGATGGAGTGGCCACCAGGGCACCTGTGTTAGTTCCTAAAGGCTTCTTCTTTGGAAAGAACTCCCTCTTCTGCAACCACACGTGTGCCTTTTTCTGAAAAAGCTTTTTTGCAAAAAGGCTTCTTCCTTGTAGAATGAGGGTTACCGCTGCTGAGAAAACCCCTCTGTTCTTTGGACTTTCTGTTGAAAGAACTCAATGGCAGTGTGGATGCAAGTTTTTTTTTTTTCCTGGAAAAAATGGCTGGCTTTCTGGAAAAATGCTGCAGTGTTAGATGCACCCTAAGCAATAGATGCAGAATCAGACTGCAAAGGCCTGGATCCAGAAAATTTATTGAACAGTTCTGTAACTGTGCAGTGCAGATGTTCCAACAGTTACCAAGACTGTGTGTCTAGGTGTGAAATACATATCGCAAGGATCACCAGCTCTCCTGATCTTGGCATGATTGTAGTAGTATTTGGCATTTTATGAATGTATACGCTGCTGGGTATTGAAAACTAGAATTAGACTTTTCCTTCCTAAAATGCTGAGAGCAAATTGCTTGTAGGTTGAGAGTGTGAGTGAAAGAAGGCCATTAACCAGCAGGGGGCATGAACCCATGACCCTGAAATTAAGAGTCTCCTACTCTGCCAGCTGAGCTAGCCAGGCTGTTTGCAGCACCCCTTGTAATGCCCTATCATAGGAACCAAATGTTCTCAAGTGCCTGACTCAAGGCTCTGTTCTGACCACAATGGGGGTTCTAGTCTCTGTGGGGAGACCAAGGTTCAAATCCCACTCCTGACATGCCCACTTCTTTTCCCATGAGAAACAGCCCCATTTCAATCTCTCAATTGACAGGAGAAGGGTCTGGGTTCAGGATTCCTTTTAGTGCAGCAGCAAGGGAGGTGGAAGGATTTTAAACCACTTTGGAAGCTTTTCCTCCATGGCCCCAAGTGTGACAGGAGGGGTGTGAGCTGGGGAGCCTGCCCCCCATAACAGGTATTTGGATGCACCCAGGGGCAGTAGGAATTCAGGCCCTCAGGCCAGTGCACTGGGGACAATGTGTGAGCCTTTCCATAAGCTTTTCTTCTCCCACTGGGGAAGGCAGCTGGGCAGGACTGGCCTGCAGCCCAAGTCCCTTTCAGGCCCAGGTGAAGGAGGTAATGGAGAAGGGAGGAAAGTCCATGGCCAGAGCCTCCTTCCAGCAGTCTGGCACAGTGCAGAGTCTGTGCATGATGGAGCCTCTCCCAGCAGGACTTTGGCTTGTTCTCTGCAAAATGCTCAGCTGTTTCATTTTTTGCTTCTGACCGTCTGTCTTGGACAGTCAGCTAAAGAAGCAGCTAGCTTGGGGCAGGAATCCACAAGCCCACCCTTGGTATTAAAAGCAGCTGACGCTAAGCCACCGAGCTAGCCAGCCCACAGAGAAAATAGTTCACAAGCAACCCTTTGGAATGGCGCCTGGGCAGCCGCAGGGCTGGTGTGGGCTCTGGAATGAGATGGGTGGGACAGGAGGGTAGCATACCAACACAGGGGCATTAGCTCAAATGGCAGAGCATGTGCTTAACCTACAGGAAAGAGTGGGATCCTGTCTCCAGTGACAGGAGTGTCCTCTTACCTCCTTCTCACAGACAGAGCAGGCCAGGGGGCTAAGGGCCTCCAGTGGCCCCTTCCTACTCCACAAACCCAGGGCTGAAAGCTTCAGGGCCCTAGACCTCCTGGGCCAGTGACCTGAGAGAGGCTTCAGGTGGAGCAGAGTTAGCTTCCTTGGAAAAGTGCTGCCTTTGCACAGGAGAGGTAGGAGGATTTGCTCCATCTTCTCTCACCTGTTTTCTCATCCAGAAGGCCTGGACCCTTTCCTGCTGACCCAACTCTTATTCCCACAATACATTTTGTGTAGGGACCATTGGTCTTTATACCAAGGAACATGGCTGGGAGCCAGGACTCAGGACCCTTCCCCAAATATATAAATCTCCTCGACCTGCTCACACTGTTTGGCTGCCTTCAGCATGGGGCTGAGCTCAGGGCCAGGTGGGTGATCTGCCCTGCAGATGTGATGGCATCAGACCCTTCCCACCTCTCTGCTCAGTCTGAGACAGAGCTCTGCTGGTTGTCAGACATACAGCAGAGAAACAAAACTGCCCTCGATGAGCTTGAGGACAAGGAAGCCCAAGCACACGAAGGGAGGGTTTTGCAGCAACCAGTCCTGCCCCGTAGGTCCTACTGAGATTTGAACTCAGATTACAAGACTCAGAGTTCTGTGTACTGCCCGTTACACCACGGAACCTACAGCAGGCTTTTTGGGAGGGGGGAAGAGGAGGGGAGAGGCACCTGTGACTCTGAGTTCTAAGACTGGCCTCTGCTCTCCTGGCTTCTTTCCAGCTGCTTCATCGCTCAGAACTCTCGGTCCTGCCCCAGCTCTGCTGCTTTCAAGATAAATTCCTTGTTAGGACCAGTCACACTCTGGGGTCAGTGAAGGTCTAGATGGGGATGGGAATTTCAGGCGTGACTCACTGTCGTCTGCTCTGTACTACCCAGGGAGGTCAGCTTAAGGGACACAAAATGCCGACCTGCCAGGAAGCCGAATCCAGCTACACATTGTGCATCTCTGGTCCCTGTGTTAACAAGTCTGTTCTCCGCTGTCCCCCTGTGATGTAACAAACCTTCTGTTCTACCTGCCACCTGAGAGTCATGTCCAGCTGTAGATGAGGGCACAGGGCCCGGTGACTCCCCGGCCTGTGGTGACACGCGGTGACTTACTGGTGTTTCTCAGTTGCTTCCCAAGCCTCTGCTAATGGCACCTCAGCCTGGGATCATCAGCTTGAGACTCTTCCTGCTCTTCAGCATCATTTCCCATCCAAGGCTCATGTCGGGGTGGGAAGCCTCATCAGCCCCATTTTGCCGACAGGAGAAGACAGGCCCACAAGAGGCTGCATGATGTGCCCGGGACTGGCCAGGAAAAGTTCTGTGGTGGGAAGAGCAGACACATTGGCTTGGCACCACTGGGGGCTGCCTCCATCATCTCCCCCATACCTGGCAGGTAGCTTAGCCATGGGGCCACTCTCAGACTTCTTTCAGCTGCTGCACATGAGGCAGGAAGCACTCAATCTTGGCCAAAAAGCGACGCTTTACGGCAAAAAACACAAGGACCACTCTTGGTCCAGATCCCTGGGCCATGCAGAGCATCCAGAAGCCACTTCCCTGCCTCTTCCTTTGCTGCTCTTGAACTGAGCCCAAGAGCCGAGTGGCTATACTCTTCCACCCAAAAACCTCTGTGACCCCAGCTTCATCGTGATCCTCAGTCAAGTCCTCTCTAGGGGAGCTTCTAGGAACATGAATTCCTGGCTGCAGGGTGGGTCTGGGTCCCCACAGCCTTTGGATCTATGTGAGACGTGATCCCAGGGGAACCATCTCCTGGAGCTTCTCCTGTCCCATGGAGCTCAGGGCAGGGGACCCAGGGCTGGGGTCTGTACGGTGCCAACGTGTGTAACACATGGCAACATTTCTCCTTTCTCTGTTGGAGAGGAGCCAGATAGTTCCCATGAAGCCACATACAGATGGGGCAGGGTCTGGAGAGGTGAAGCAGCTGAATGGAAAAACAAGAAGTGCAGAGTATCAGATAACAGCTGAGAACTTCAGGCACATAGCAGCATGATGGTCCCACAATGTAAGGGGCAGGACTTGCTGCTACAGATTCTTCTCCTGTCATTTGAGAGATTGAAATGGGGCCATTTCTTGTGGTAAAACCAATGGGTGTGTCAGAGTGGATTTGAACCTTGGCCTCTACACAGAGACCAGAACACCTCATTGGGAGCAAGACAGAGCCTTGAGTCAGGCACCTGAGAGCACTTGGACCCTCATATCCTGTGGCAGGGCATTAGCAGAACTGTTGCATCTAGCCTGGCTAGCTCACTTGGCAGGGCATGAGACTCTTAATCTCAGGATCATAGGTTCAAGCCCCATATGAGGTAGTGCCCTTTTCTTCATTCTCAACCTACAAGGCAATTCATTCTCAGATCTTACAAGCTCATAGGTGGGAAAAGTCCCTTTCAATCTCTGAGCTTTGGTAGAGCCCAAGAGAGGACCCATTGATATTTCCATCCTCCTAGAAGAGCAGAAGCAAATAATACTCTATTCCCACAGCCAAAAGAGGAGAAAAAAACCTTCACCATCTGATTGTCCCCCTTCAGTGCTCTGTAGCTTCCTGTACTTCTGCAGCAGCTCCAGCTCTATGCAGGGACAATAAAGGCACATCTACACAGCAGTGTTATTTTGAAATAAAGTGCCAGTCTACACAGCAAGCCGTTATTTCAAATTAATTTGGGGATGGCGGACTTCCTACTCTGACTCTGGTAGCCCCCATTTCACAAGGAGTAAGGGAAGTCAAAGGAGAGTTCTCTTCCTTCCACTGCCTGCTGTGCAGACAGGACCAACAGCTGAATTCTGCTGTTTCAAATTCAGTTACACAATTGATGTAGCTGAGGCTGTGGATCTTAGTTTGGCTTTTGCCCAGCAGTGGAGACGTGCCATGAATGAGCTACTAAAGAAGCTGGCAAAGGCCCATATGAGGGTCTGTTCCTTCCCTCCCCAGGCAGAGTGATCCTCCCATAGTGCGACAGAGCCAGGGAAGAATACACACCGAGCCAGGAAGCAGAGCAACTGGGGCTGTGTGAGAGACAGGAGTGGGCCTGAGGGAGCAGAGAAGGAATTGAATGGAGGACGAGGGGGCTCTTTCTGCCTGGGTTTGACTCAGAGGCTGTTTGTGTGTCAGGCGAATGGGGTAACACCACAGGACAGAAACAACAGACACTCTCCTCACCACAGTCCAGTCATTCAATGGAGCCCAGGAACCAAGTCACTGTGTGGTTGAGTGGCACTCTCTGCCAGCCAATCAGCTTTGTGGGGAGGAGCATGAAGCAGGGGCAAAGGGCCAGGACACTTACTGAAGGATCCAGCCTTTGGTGTCTGGCCCAGCATCTGGCAGGCACAGCCGTAGGGACCCTGCAGCAGGGGGCGGTGTCCCTGCCCCATTGGCTAAGAGCACTGATGGGCCCTTGCTCCAGGAACTTCTCTGGTTCCTGTCTGGGCCAGTTACACTTTGGCCCCAAATCTCACCCTCCCGGGCAGGGAGTTCCAGGGGCTGCTGTGTGACGAGAGGGCTCTCATCATCCCATTTTGCACAAGATCCTCATGCCTGTCCCGGAGCGGCTACACTGCTCCTTTCTGCAAAAACCTTGCGCAAAAAGAAATGGCAGAAAATATGCTAATGATGTCACGATGCTACTGAGTCCTCATTAGCATATTTTCTGCCAGAAAAACTCACAGTGAAGACATAGCCTGGGTGTGTCTGCGCTGAGATAACAGCCCTGTGGCAAGGCTGGAACTGGCCCAGCACAGCTGTGTTTGGCCAGCAGGGCTTGGGCTGGGAGATTAGAAACCTGCAGCCAGGGCCATCCCTGGGGGTTTTACCCACACAAAATATTCATTCCTGGGGCACCCAGCCTTACCCACCCTAGGGCTCAGGAGTAACCCTCTCAATATAGGTATCCACTCTGAGCTGTTTCTAGAGCCCAGGAGTGACCCTTCCAATATAGGCACCCACCCTAACCCTTCTGCAGCTCAGGTATAACCTTGCACTTTGCGGGTCTCTGGGGTCTTTTACCAGTGAAAGAGCCTTGCACAGTAATATCCTGCTTCCTCTCTATCTAGTAACACTCATTGTGACGGACCGGGCTGGTCTGGGCACAGCTGAGGGCGTCCGCTCAGGGCGAATTGCTCAAATTCGGGGCTCCTTACAGCCCCCAGACTGGTGACCTTTCCAAACAGGCCACAAACCAGTCCCACAGAGCGCTTCAGCTGCCTGCCTGAAGCCTCACGAGCAAAACCCCTCCGGCACCCCAGCAATATCCGTGCCCCAGATGGCCCCGGGCCTCATACACAGGTGAGGGGGTCTTAGAACCCAATCCCACCTACCCCGAACAAGTTCTGTCCAGTTCCAAGAAACCAGCCACAGATCCCAAGTCAATTTACCCTCCGGATCTTACCCACAAATCACGCTGAGCCAATCCTTTAGCATCCAACATCTAAAGGTTTATTACTACCAGAAAGAAAAGCATGAGAGTAAGGTTGTTAAAGGATAATACTTTACATGCATCGAATCTCCCAGTTCTCGATGCAGGCTCTAGCAGAGATGTTATAGCTGCTGGCTTAAAAGTCCTTAGTTGCACATCCTAGGTTAGGATGGGTCCATAGTTTTTCTGGCCCTTCGATCCCTGCACTGCTGCCTCTGGGATGAAGTGCTGAGCTGAGTCCCAATATGGAGTCAGTCACATAGCATCTTTATACATCCTTCCTGGTCTCTTCTTGGCTGCAGCAGGTCACCTGGCCAGCGGCCTATCACTGTGTTCCTGCTGCTAGCCCTTAGGTGTCGGTCACCATTCCCGAGGTGTGTCCTTGGCCCATTGAGTGCTATTGTCCCACAGGGCCTCGCTAATTAGCATGTCCATAGGCCGGGCTCTGCCCAATGCTCAACCACATTCAGAGAGACTTCCAGTCTCCATACAGATTACAGATTCCTAACTACACACACAGACATTATACAGATATATGAAGAGCAGATACAGAATCAGAAGAAAGTAAGCTTTTGTTTGACCCCTCACATGGCCCCCTTTGTACCACTTTTGGGGCAAACACCCCCCCATGGGTGCAGCAGTGACCCGGCTGCTCCCCTCACAATCCAATAATGTGACACTCATTGCAAATAGATGCACACACCAGAGATACAGTGCTCACCGCTCCCAATGAGTCAGATGAACTCACCTTGATGGGCAGTAGGATCAGGTCATCTGGGGGACTCCAGTTTCAGCACGGCCATTGGCATAGGGTTGAGGTCTGGCAGCTCTGCTCTTGGAGCTGTGTCCTGGAGTCGATTCCCAAAGTATTTTCTATTGGGCTTCAGTTTAGATAGTGAAATCTGAGTCCTGCTAAACTTTACTGTAACCAATTGTTTCAGTTTAATTTTACTGACGAATCATAACATACTGTAACAGAATTACCTCGCCAATCACACCCCAGCACCTCAGTTGACTTACACCTTGCAAAATCAATTATCCAGCAAACAGAAACTCACAAACCAGACAGCGATCACACAGACAAACAATAGGCAAGTGAGGACAATAATCATAGAATGAGGATTCCACAACCTCAGCTATTGATAAGCAGTTTCTTGCCAGATGACATGCTGTTAGCTAAGTTTTCTGTACCCATCTTAAGCTCTGTTTCTTTATCTGGTGACAGCGGGTGCCTTTAGGACAGGATCCTTCTCAGCCTGGTGGGACACTATTTTAAGTCAAATTAGCTGGAATGTGAGTGTGTGACTCCAAGCTTTACAGCTAATGGCTGCTACTCTTCAGTCTGGTTGCTCTATATGGCTACAGAAAACCAAACTCTGTTTGGGCAGAGCCTGCAACTCTGCACGTATCTCCAGAGAGCCACAGTGACGTTCTGCGGCTGCGGACACACTTTTCTGTATCTATGCAGAGCTCTAGCCCCAGTTTGCTCCACAAACCCTCCTCCTGGCCCCTCAGTGTTGGGTCTCGCAGACCCCAGTGTCCCTGTGGGATTTGGGGAAGGGAGGATTTAGCATTTCTGCACACGCCCCTTCCAGGAACGGCTCTAGGGCAGTGGGGAGCCCAGCCAAGGGAGATAGAAGATGAGGGGTGTGGATGGGTATCTAGATGGAAAGTGGGGCCTGGCCCAAGTGTCCTTCTCATAAAGCCCATGCAAGGGGATCCCAGCAGGATGGGAAGGAGGGGAAACTTGAGGCAGGCATGGGGAGCATCTGGAGGAGTTTGTGTCTCTTCCTTCTGCCCCCTGTGGCTCATCAGCCAGAGCTGCAGCTGGCACAAAGGGTGATTGGGGTCCCCCCTCCTCACCTAGGCTACGTCTAGACTGGCATGATTTTCCGCAAATGCTTTTAACGGAAAAGTTTTTCCGTTAAAAGCATTTGCGGAAAAGAGTGTCTAGATTGGCACGGACGCTTTTCCGCAATAGCACTTTTTGCGGAAAAGCGTCCGTGACAATCTAGACACGGTTTTGTGCAAGAAAGCTCCGATCACCATTTTCGCCATTGGGGCTTTTTTGCGCAAAACAGTCCTGAGCTGTCTACACTGGCCCTCTTGCGCAAAAGCATTTCCGGAAAACGGCTTTTGCCCAAGCGGGAGCAGCATAGTATTTGCGGAAGAACACTGACAATCTTACATTAGATCGTCAGTGTTCTTGCGCAAATTCAAGCCGTGTAGATAGTGTAGATAGCTGGCAAGTTTTTCTTTGCGGAAAAACTTGCCAGCCTAGACACAGCCCTAGGGTTTGCTCAGACCAGGCAGAAGAGAGTCACTGACCAGTTGATGGCTGGGTGCTGCTGTCTCCTCACCCTAGCACTGGACAGCTGGATCCCTGGTAGCCCAATGCCACTCATATGTTTGTGGGAATTGGAGAACATTGAGGGCACATCTATACTAAACTATTAGCTTTAAATAACTCCAAAATCACTACTTTGAAAGAAGCATAACCCCCCAGGAAAGCAGGAGTACAGATTTGGAAATAAACAACCTGGGTTTCTTTTTTTTTAAATAATAGGCTTGGTAGTGTGAATGTTCCATGTATTATTTCTAAATAAACTCCCCAGTGTAGATATGCCCTGAGAGAATTTCCCTCGGGTGTGGAGTGGTCCCTGGTGCCCAGGCTCTAACAGAAGTGTTTTACACACCAGCTACTGAAATCTGAGAAGTTGCTTTCCTGGAGGATTGGCTGATGCAGGACCTTTGTGGATTCTCTCATGTCTAGTAAGGTGTGAGAATTGTCTAAAGCTGTTCCCACACTTATGGCATTGGTATGGTCTCTCTCCTGTGTGGGTTCTCTCATGGACAGTAAGGGCAGATTGAGCAGGGAAACCTTTCCCACACTCGTGGCATCTATATAGACTCTCTCCTGTGTGCACTCTCTGATGGGCAACGAGGTATGAACTCTTACTGAAGCTTTTCCCACAGTCAGAACATTTATTTGGTCTCTCTCCTGTGTGGGTTCTCTCATGGACAGTAAGAGCTGATCTCCGAGTGAAACCTTTCCCATTTATGGCATTTATATGGTCTCTCTCTGTGTGGGTTCTCTCATGTGTAATGAGGACTGGTCGACTAGTGAAAACTTTTCCACACTCATGGCATTTATATGGCCTTTCTCCTGTGTGGGTTCTCTCATGGATAGTAAGAGCTGATCGCTGAGTGAAGCCTTTCCCACACTCATAGCATTTATATGGTCTCTCTCCTGTGTGCTGTCTCTCATGGACAGTAAGGGCTGACTGTTTAATGAAACCTTTCCCACACTCATGACATCTATATGGTCTCTCTCCTGTGTGGGTTCTCTCATGTATAATGAGGACTGGCCGACTAGCAAAAACTTTCCCACATTCATGGCATTTATATGGTCTCTCTCCTGTGTGGGTTCTCTCATGGACAGTAAGGGCTGATCGCCTAGTAAAACCTTTCCCACACTCATGACATTTGTATGGTCTCTCTCCTGTGTGGGTTCTCTCATGTCTAATGAGGACTGGTTGACTACTGAAAACGTTCCCGCACTGATGGCATTTACATGGCCTCTCTCCTGTGCAGATTCTCTCATGTCCACTAAGGTATGATCTCAAAGTGAAGCTTTTCCCACACAGCATTTATGGGTTTTTCTCCCACAGAGATAATCTCATGTTCAATGCAGGATGACAGTTCAGTCAAACTTTTTCCACACTCCAGGCATTTGCAGAGTCTCTCTCCTGTGTGCCCTCTCTGGGGCAGAAGGCGGCCTGACTTCTCACGGAATCTTTTCCCACTCTCAGAGCATTCACAGGGTTTCTTTCCATTGGGACTGGTCTGCTGGGCTGTAGTTTCCTTGGGATCCTTGGATCCTCCTCCACATTCACTGGATTCCTCCGCTTTCCTGCTTGGATTGTTCTCCAGTTGGCTTTCTGCCCTGTGTCGATTTCCCCAAGTTTTCTCCTGTTCCACACACTGGGAAAAATCCCCTTCAGCTCCTTTTCACAAATGCTCCCTGTGATTCTACGGTACCAGGCCCTTCCTGCTGTTGATTCTTCTCCTTGTTCTCCCTCACTGTCCTAGCACCTGCTGGGAGAGAGAGAATCCAGGCAGGAGTCACTCTCTGTGCTGGGGACAAAGGACCGACAGGGGAACGGCAAAGGCAGAAAGCACAACACAAAAATAGTTTGGAAGACTGAGACATTGGGTTTTGCCTCCACGCCCCACCCAAACATTCCCAGGGAAAGAAAGGAATGGGGGGAAACTCCTGACAGCTAAGAGGATGGCTGAGGAGCTGTGACAGGTACTTGCCAGGATGACACCTGCAGCCCTATCTGGGGGACATGGGGTGGAAGTGAGGGCTCTCACCCAATGCTAATTTTTGGGAGTCCCAGATTTTTCCTGCACTTCTAGAATGTTTCTGTGTCAGTTTCCCTGACTTCTCACCTGTGTGGGTGTCTCTCTGGATTTCCAAATCTTTGGAAGGCTGGAGATCTGGGACCCACGGCTCTTCCTCTCGTTCCAGCTGGGTGATCAGGTCAGGTTTGGGAAGGGGGAATCCTGCACAGGGGTGAGATCAGGCAAGGTGAAGGCACATGGAATCTGGGCAGAGCATGTGTCACAAGGAACATTCCCTGAGCTCAATCTCATCCTAGAGCTGACCCTGGTGCTCTCCTCTGACCCCCGTCTGGCAAGGAGGGAGGACACACTCCCCTCTCCTGGGTCCGGGAATCACACCTCCCTGGGGCAGCACATGGGTATGGTCCCACATCACAGGGGGATAGGGAGGAGGATGATACAGGACATGAAGGGGCAGGACAGGGAGAGGACAGCAAGAGGGGGAGGATGCAAAAGGCCAATGGGGGGGAAGCATTGCCGCCTGCCACCTGCTCACACGGACCGGCCATTGCTGCTGGCAGTGCAGTCAGTGCTGGTTGGGAACGGGATGGGGGGGCCCTGCTGGCTGGCGCTGACACGCAGCAGAGGCTGCACAGATGGACCAACTGGGGGAGCAGACACTGGGTGTGCACCCTGCTAGTGGGTGTGCAGCTGAGGAGAAGGGATCTGGGGGCAACAGGACCCACTAGTGTGGAGGGGGAGGGAAACAGAAAATACGAGACAATTTACCCACTTTTAAGAACCCTGCAGCAGGCCTTTAGCCCGGGATGTCTGCTCATTAACTAGAGTGCTGGGCAGGAGGCAAAACAGCAGCTCTCCTAGGCAGCCCCCAGCCATTGAATCTCACCCCCTTGGGCAGCGCCCACCTCTCAGAAAGGGAAGAGGCACCTTCTCCAGGCACTGGCCACCCACACAGCGCTGGGAAGTGGGCGCTGCCACCCCCCCTCTTGGCAGAGGGTTTTCTCTCTTTCTCCTCTCCCATATTTTTACAAACACTGCAAATGTCCATCCCGCGCCCCTCCCCCCAGGTATTTTTTTTCTGGCAGGGCCCAAATCCTGTTTTTAACCCTGCTGCCTGTGCCAATTTTACCCTTTGGCCCCTCTCTTGGCCCTGCAGCCAGTTGTGGGATCTCCCCACCCACACGGTCAGTTTGGCCCCTGCACAGACTTTGTCTCTCCCCTGCAATTTCATGCATCATCGTCCCTGCACAAACAAACTTGGGGGGGGGGGCCTTTTTGGGTCAGGGCCACACACACACACAACCAAGTGAGAAGCAAGAAAAACCCCTCACTGATGTGGCCCACACACCAGCTGGAGTGGTGGTGGTGGAGGGGTAGAAAGCCAGTGCAGGCTCCCCAATATTGGGGGATTCCCAGAGCTTCAGGGGCTGCACCTGGTGGTCTGTTTGGCCCTGAGCAGCCCTGCCCCACACGCACTGGGCTGCAGTGGCACCAGCAGCCGGTCTCAGGGTTTGCATCTGGCTCCATGTGCAGGCCAAGAGAAGCTGCCGCCACCGCGGTCACTACACTTGCACCGCGCACACTCTGGGGCAAATTCTGAGGGAGCCTGTGGGGCCGTTACTCTCTGCGCTGCTGCTTCTGCTTCCTGTCAGTGCTGGGAAAGTGTGGGAGGGGGGAGAGAGTGGAGGAGCAGAGCGAGGTGAGGCAGGGAGGTGGGACTAGGGAGGTGGCAGGTGGGGGCAGGGCTTGGTGAGGGGCCTGGGGTTAAATCATTGAGGGGACATGGGGCGGGGGTGTCCCTGGGACCCAAATCTCTGGCTGGGTCACTCTGGAGTGCATCTAGAACCTATCCCTGCTGTATTAGGCATTTAAAGTGTGTTAGGAGCAAGGTGGGCAGACTGCCTGGCTCACTTATGGCTCCTGCCAGGTCCAGGAGCTTAGACCCCCTCCCCCTTGCTTAAACAGCAGCTGCTGCCAACCCATGTTGATGCCTCTTTATCAGAGGCAGCAGCACTGGGCAAGAGACAGCCGGTCTGCAAAGGGAGCTGGTTTTTAAACCGGCTCCCCTCTTGGACCAGTTCCCGTTTAACACCCTGCAGTGCTGCCTCTGATACATTGGCTGCTGGCCCCACCCCTGGGGACTATAGAATAGTCAACTAAGCAATAAAAATTCACAAGATTACTCAACTATTATATTAACTGACATTTAACATCCCTACCCTGAACCTGCTTCCCCCTGGTAGGGGGCATGGAGGGGACAGTCTCTCACACAGGAGCCAGGGTTATTGGGCAGATACTCCTGACATTGGGGGTTCAGGCAGTGAGGGACCCTGAAACAAATCCAACCCAGCTGCTCAAGAGCTCACCCAGCTTCTGATACCAGAGGGGACAGGAATCCTTACTCAGCCAGCTCACAGCCTCGTAATTCTCCTGCATCACGTCCCAGTAGAGGGCTCTCTGGCCTGGGTCCAGCAGAGCCCATTCCTCCTCAGAGAAATACACAGCCACCTCCTGGGAAACTCACCGGCTCCGCCACGGCCATTTCCTGTCCCTGGCTCTGCAGGCCAGGGGCTGAGCTGGGGACAGACATGGGTGTTCTGCAGCCTGGCAGGGGAGAAGGGGCAATTGGAGACATGTCAGAAGGGGCTTTAACCCTTTCTAGGGAGGTTAAATTTCTATTCATCAGCTAATCGAGTGGCAGATGCACTGCTGCTCAACCTGGTTTTTTTAAGGCAAGACCTTTTATTAACTTCTGTTCAGAGAAGGACAAGCTCTGGAGCGGAGGGAGCTCTTCTGCAGGCCCTTGCCCAGTTGGTCACATTCTGTCTCCATTCCACAGCTCCGATGTTGTCCCTGGAGTGGACCCAAAGGGGCCCCAGGGGGCCCATGCAAAGGGCTGGGGCTGCAGACGATCATTAGGAGGCCCCCACGGGCTGCCAGTCCCTCAGCTCGGTGAGTCTGTCTGGGTGCAACAGGCAACAGACTCTACCGCCCCCCTCTGCCAGTCACCTGCTGATGCGGGATTGATGGGCGGGGGGGGAGGCTCGCTCTCCCGCTGCCCCACACAGGAGCGGCCCGAGGCGCGTGTGTTCCCACGGGAGGGGGCAGGGGGTGCTGGCGCCAGCGGGGACAGGAGCAGCCCCACGGGTGCGGGGTCTCCCCCAGTGAAAGGCACAAAAGCTGCGGGAAAGGGGGAGGCAGGAACCCGCAACAGCCTCCCCCGCCCCCCACGCAGCCACATGGGGCCCGTACGGGGCCCGCCCGCCCCTCGGACCGACCGACCGACCGACCAACCAAGAGGCGGGGGCTGGTCAGGTGTCAGTACCGTCACGCGCGGGGTGGGCGGGGGAGAACCCGCAAGTCGCTGGGCGGGAGCCAAACAGCGCGCGCCGGCCTCGCCCCAAACCGCGCCCCGGCACGTGGCGCTGAGGAAACCCCGCCCCTCCCTTGTTAGACGCGCTGGGAGCTGAGATGGAGGCGGGCCAGAGCGCCGGGCGGGCCGGGCGGGTTTCTGTCCGGCGGAAGCGCCCGGTCAGATACGCGCCCACAGCCCGATCTCACCGGCAGCCATCGGGCCGGACTTCGCGGGGGTGTTTGCAGGGGCGCACAGCTGGGGCGGGGCCAGGACATCGGGTGCAGGGGCGGGGCTGGGCTCTGGGAGCTGTGTGGGTGTGGAGGGCCGGGTGCAGAGTGTGGGGCAGGCGCGGGGGTGAGGGGCACAAGGGGGAGCGGTGCGGTACTTTCCTGCCCCCCCCCAGTCCCTGTCGGGAAGAGAGGGGCGGTCGGGGGGGAGGTTTCCAAAGGGGGCTGGGTCCGTTTCACACCCCAGTTCCCCCCAGCTCCCTCCCTGCAGACAGATGCTCCGGGCTCGGCTGCTCAGTCTGCGCCCCCCCCCATTCCCCCGCGCCCTCCAGCTCCCCAAAAAACCAGAGACCCTCCCCACTGGCACCCACAGCACCGCCCCCTTCACACACACCCCGCTGGCTCCCCTTCTCCCGGGGAAGGGCGCGGGGTCTGCGAGGAGCGAGGGCACCTGCACGTCCCCACCTGTGGCCAGGCTGAGGGAGCGGGGCTGCTCCACCCGATGCCCCCTGGGTCCTAGGGTGCTGCCATTTAGGGGCTCTTGCCCCACGCTGTCCCTGGCTGCGGGCTGCTCCCCACTCCCTACGGGCCATGTAGCTACCAGGCGATTGCTCCAGCTCCCTGAGTTCTTGTGGAGTCGGATTAAACCACTCCCAGGCTGTAGGAACCGCTCCTCAGTTCCTCACCCAGACTCTCTGCTGCAGTGGTTGCTGCTGGGGCTGGTATCACATCTGCACCCTCCCCGACCTTGGCTAATTCTGCTGGTCACTACACCCTTCAGTCCCTGGCAGTGTGCTGGGAGCAGGGACATTCCCACCCCAGTGGGGCCCCTCTCCCCACTGACTGGCCCAGGGTACAGGCTGGGAGGGGGGGTACGTCTGTCAGTTTCCCCTCCGGCCTATCTCCAGCCTTTGCTCCAGGATTGGGAGGTGCTGGTGTCTGGGACATTCCCAGACCCATGTGCTGCTGCCCCTCCCTGCACACCCCGCCTGTCACGAGCCCCTAGAGCAGGGGTGCAATATTGCCATGCATATACAGGATACACCTGTCACAATGAGCAACCTCTTCCTTTGCCCATCCCCCTCTGGGGGCACCAGAAGAGGAGGCCAAGGGCTCCTCCCACTGTTGAAGGTGGGCAGATCTGGCCTGGCCTCTTTTCTCACCAGTTGCCCCCTGCTCCTCCCCATTCCTCCGGGCTCTGCCCCCCACCCTGGCCAAAAGCTGGATCCTGCCCAAGGAGGACAAGCCCTGGGGTGCCAATGCAGCTGGGGCCATCACAGACCCATCCACCTGGGGATCAGGGACTCGAAAGCTGTTGCTGGCTGATGGGCCAGCCCTAGTACCCCTGCCCAGGGCAGATGGAGGGTCCATGGATCCCCCCGCTGACGAAACAGTTCTTAATGTGACATGAATGGGGTAAGAGCCTCAGACTCTCCACCTGCCCTGGATGGGGGTGGGTACATGGGCTGGGGCTGCTCATGGGCCCCCCCACCAGTGTTCCCTGTAAGCTGAGCACTTGGGCAGCTACCCAGGAGAGATTCACGCACCACCCAGGTGATTAGAAGAATCCCCCCACCCCAGCCGGCAGCCTGTGTTTCTATGGGTGGTGCACATCTGCACCTGCCTTGGTGCACAGAATGACATTTATTCCACACATTGATGGAACCAATTCAAGAGAACCCTCTCCCCGCAGGACAGCCTGAGTGACAGACACCTGCTTCTTCCCCAAGTCCCACAACACTCTGGTTTCTGCCCATCCCAAAGGAGCGATTGCCCCAAGTCACTGGCACCTCCCAGCTGAAAGCAAACCCAGCGCCTGCAGCCAGTCCTATGGCACCATCACGAACTATTTACTGGCTCAGAGAAGGGGATGAGTTACTCACAGGGTGAACGCACCAGCTGACACACGCACACGGTGCGCTCCTGCCTGGCCCAAGGGAATAGAGGCACCTCTGGTGAGCCAGCTCAGTGTGTCTGTAGCACCAGCCCATCAGCTGCAGATTCTTCAGTTTGTGCCTAACTCTGCCCTCACGGCCATCCCCCTCCCCCCCTCCCTGCCCCACCCCCAGCATCTAAGCCTGGGAGAGAGAAAGTTCTTCCTGCCCTGGCTTGTCCTTCCCTCCCCCAGAGCTCACACTGGTAAGAGGAATGTTTGGGGCCTGGCTCCTCTTCAAGGGCACAAGGAGGAGGGGAGCAGCCAACAGAGTCTTTTGCCCACAATGTTCCACGGTGGCTTGTCTGGAGCTTCCTGTGCCAGGCAGGAGATGCCCTCCCCTCCGGACACACCAGGGTCTCACACTTGGCTCTGCTCCTTTCCTGGACTTGGGCTGCTCCCAGTGTCACAATAAACCATCGACCAGCCTCTGAGGAGGTCTGGGGAGGGCATGAGCTGGCACCAGGTTGGGCAGGGTCACCCAGGCCTACATGTCTATGGTGAGCAGTTGTGCAATGCACACTGCACACTGACCGTCATGGGGAGCCATGTCACAGTGCTGGATGGGCT
>CM033444.1:36960191-36981507 GCA_019425775.1 Rafetus swinhoei
GGCGCTGCCTGGCATCTCCAGGAGCCTGTTGGGCCAGGGGCTTCCAGTCCCAAACTGGACACCTGCCTCCTTCATCCCTCCCCTCTCGCCCTGCCCCATCCCCTCACAGCTCCCCTCTTCCACCCCTCATAACTTCTGCCCCTCAGCTAGGGAGACCCTGGCTCAGTCCCCCACCAGGCAGGCACAGGAGTGGACGAGGATCTCATACCCCAGGGATTCATGAGCCCATCCAGCACTGTGACATGGCTCCCCATGACGGTCAGTGTGCAGTGTGCATTGCACAACTGCTCACCATAGACATGTAGGCCTGGGTGACCCTGCCCAACCTGGTGCCAGCTCATGCCCACTCCCCAGACCTCCTCAGAGGCTGGTCGATGGTTTATTGTGACACTGGGAGCAGCCCAAGTCCAGGAAAGGAGCAGAGCCAAGTGTGAGACCCTGGTGTGTCCGGAGGGGGGGGGGGGAGGGGGCATCTCCTGCCTGGCACAGGAAGCTCCAGACAAGCCACCGTGGAACATTGTGGGCAAAAGACTCTGTTGGCTGCTCCCCTCCTCCTTGTGCCCTTGAAGAGGAGCCAGGCCCCAAACATTCCTCTTACCAGTGTGAGCTCTGGGGGAGGGAAGGACAAGCCAGGGCAGGAAGAACTTTCTCTCTCCCAGGCTTAGATGCTGGGGGTGGGGCAGGGAGGGGGGGAGGGGGATGGCCGTGAGGGCAGAGTTAGGCACAAACTGAAGAATCTGCAGCTGATGGGCTGGTGCTACAGACACACTGAGCTGGCTCACCAGAGGTGCCTCTATTCCCTTGGGCCAGGCAGGAGCGCACCGTGTGCGTGTGTACAGCTGGTGCGTTCACCCTGTGAGTAACTCATCCCCTTCTCTGAGCCAGTAAATAGTTCGTGATGGTGCCATAGGACTGGCTGCAGGCGCTGGGTTTGCTTTCAGCTGGGAGGTGCCAGTGACTTGGGGCAATCGCTCCTTTGGGATGGGCAGAAACCAGAGTGTTGTGGGACTTGGGGAAGAAGCAGGTGTCTGTCACTCAGGCTGTCCTGCGGGAGAGGGTTCTCTTGAATTGGTTCCATCAATGTGTGGAATAAATGTCATTCTGTGCACCAAGGCAGGTGCAGATGTGCACCACCCATAGAAACACAGGCTGCCGGCTGGGGTGGGGGGATTCTTCTAATCACCTGGGTGGTGCGTGAATCTCTCCTGGGTAGCTGCCCAAGTGCTCAGCTTACAGGGAACACTGGTGGGGGGGCCCATGAGCAGCCCCAGCCCATGTACCCACCCCCATCCAGGGCAGGTGGAGAGTCTGAGGCTCTTACCCCATTCATGTCACATTAAGAACTGTTTCGTCAGCGGGGGGATCCATGGACCCTCCATCTGCCCTGGGCAGGGGTACTAGGGCTGGCCCATCAGCCAGCAACAGCTTTCGAGTCCCTGATCCCCAGGTGGATGGGTCTGTGATGGCCCCAGCTGCATTGGCACCCCAGGGCTTGTCCTCCTTGGGCAGGATCCAGCTTTTGGCCAGGGTGGGGGGCAGAGCCCGGAGGAATGGGGAGGAGCAGGGGGCAACTGGTGAGAAAAGAGGCCAGGCCAGATCTGCCCACCTTCAACAGTGGGAGGAGCCCTTGGCCTCCTCTTCTGGTGCCCCCAGAGGATGGGCAAAGGAAGAGGTTGCTCATTGTGACAGGTGTATCCTGTATATGCATGGCAATATTGCACCCCTGCTCTAGGGGCTCGTGACAGGCGGGGGGGGGGGTGTGCAGGGAGGGGCAGCAGCACATGGGTCTGGGAATGTCCCAGACACCAGCACCTCCCAATCCTGGAGCAAAGGCTGGAGATAGGCCGGAGGGGAAACTGACAGACGTACCCCCCCTCCCAGCCTGTACCCCTGGGCCAGTCAGTGGGGAGAGGGGCCCCACTGGGGTGGGAATGTCCCTGCTCCCAGCACACTGCCAGGGACTGAAGGGTGTAGTGACCAGCAGAATTAGCCAAGGTCGGGGGGGGGAGGGTGCAGATGTGATACCAGCCCCCAGCAGCAACCACTGCAGCAGAGAGTCTGGGGGGGGGGGTGAGGAACTGAGGGGGGAGCGGTTCCTACAGCCTGGGAGTGGTTTAATCCGACTCCACAAGAACTCAGGGGAGCTGGAGCAATCGCCCTGGTAGCTACATGGCCCGTAGGGAGTGGGGGGAGCAGCCCGCGCAGCCAGGGACACGCGTGGGGCAAAGAGCCCCTAAATGGCAGCACCCTAGGACCCAGGGGGCATCGGGTGGAGCAGCCCCGCTCCCTCAGCCTGGCCACAGGTGGGGACGTGCAGGTGCCCTCGCTCCTCGCAGACCCCGCGCCCTTCCCCGGGAGAAGGGAGCCAGCGGGGTGTGTGAAGGCGTGCTGTGGGTGCCAGTGGGAGGTCTCTGGTTTTTGGGAGCTGGAGGCGCGGGGAATGGGCTGGGGCGCAGACTGAGCAGCCGAGGCCGGAGCATCTGTCTGCAGGGAGGGAGCTGGGGGGAACTGGGGTGTGAAACGGACCCAGCCCCCTTTGGAAACCTCCCCCGACCGCCCCTCTCTTCCCGACAGGGACTGGGGGGGGGCAGGAAAGTACCGCACCGCTCCCCCTTGTGCCCCTCACCCCCGCGCCTGCCCCACACTCTGCACCCCGGCCCCTCCCACACCCACACAGCTCCCAGAGCCCAGCCCCGCCCCCCTGCACCCCGATGTCCTGGCCCCGCCCCCAGCTGTGCGCCCCCTGCAAACACCCCGCAAGGGTCCGGCGCGGCGGCTGCCGGTGAGATCGGGCTGTGGGGGGCGCGTATCTGACCCGGGCGCTTCCCGCCGGACACGAGGAAACCCCGCCCCGGCCCCGCCCCCGGCGCTCTGGCCCCGCCTCCATCTCAGCTCCCCCGCGCGTCTAACAAGGGGAGGGGCGGGGTTTCCTCAGCGCCACGTGCCGGGGGGCGCGGTTTGGGGGCGAGGCCGGCGCGCGCTGCTGTTTGGCTCCCGCCCAGCGACTTGCGGGTTCTCCCCCGCCCACCCCGCGCGTGACGGTACTGACACCTGACCAGCCCCCGCCTCTTGGTTGGTCGGTCGGTCGGTCGGTCCGAGGAGCGGGCGGGCCCCGTACGGGCCCCATGTGGCTGCGTGGGGGGCCGGGGAGGCTGTTGCGGGTTCCTGCCTCCCCCTTTCCCGCAGCTTTTGTGCCTTTCACTGGGGGGGACCCCGCACCCGTGGGGCTGCTCCTGTCCCCGCTGGCGCCAGCACCCCTGCCCGTGGGAACACACGCGCCTCGGGCCGCTCCTGTGTGGGGCAGCGGGAGAGCGAGCCTCCCCCCCCGCCCATCAATCCCGCATCAGCAGGTGACTGGCAGAGGGGGGCGGTAGAGTCTGTTGCCTGTTGCACCCAGACAGACTCACCGAGCTGAGGGACTGGCAGCCCGTGGGGGCCTCCTAATGATCGTCTGCAGCCCCAGCCCTTTGCATGGGCCCCTGGGGCCTTTGGGTCCACTCCAGGGACAACATCGGAGCTGTGGAATGGAGACAGAATGTGACCAACTGGGCAGGCCTGCAGAAGAGCTCCCTCCGCTCCAGAGCTTGTCCTTCTCTGAACAGAAGTTAATAAAAGGTCTTGCCTTAAAAACCAGGTTGAGCAGCAGTGCATCTGCCACTCGATTAGCTGATGAATAGAAATTTAACCTCCTAGAAAGGGTTAAAGCCCCTTCTGACATGTCTCCAATTGCCCCTTCTCCCTGCCAGGCTGCAGAACACCCATGTCTGTCCCCAGCTCAGCCCCTGGCCTGCAGAGCCAGGGACAGGAAATGGCCGTGGAGCCGGTGAGTTTCAGGAGGTGGCTGTGTATTTCTCTGAGGAGGAATGGGCTCTGCTGGACCCAGGCCAGAGAGCCCTCTACTGGGACGTGATGCAGGAGAATTACGAGGCTGTGAGCTGGCTGAGTAAGGATTCCTGTCCCCTCTGGTATCAGAAGCTGGGTGAGCTCTTGAGCAGCTGGGTTGGATTTGGTTCAGGGTCCCTCACTGCCTGAACCCCCAATGTCAGGAGTATCTGCCCAATAACCCTGGCTCCTGTGTGAGAGACTGTCCCCTCCATGCCCCTACCAGGGAAGCAGGTTCAGGGTAGGGATGTTAAATGTCAGTTAATATAATAGTTGAGTAATCTTGTGAATTTTTATTGCTTAGTTGACTATTCTATAGTCCCCAGGTGGGGCCAGCAGCCAATGTATCAGAGGCAGCACTGCAGGGTGTTAAACGGGAACTGGTCCAAGAGGGGAGCCGGTTTAAAAACCAGCTCCCTTTGCAGACCGGCTGTCTCTTGCCCAGTGCTGCTGCCTCTGATAAAGAGGCATCAACATGGGTTGGCAGCAGCTGCTGTTTAAGCAAGGGGGAGGGGGTCTAAGCTCCTGGACCTGGCAGGAGCCATAAGTGAGCCAGGCAGTCTGCCCACCTTGCTCCTAACACACTTTAAATGCCTAATACAGCAGGGATAGGTTCTAGATGCACACTCCAGAGTGACCCAGCCAGAGATTTGGGTCCCAGGGACACCCCCCCCCATGTCCCCCTCAATGATTTAACCCCCAGGCCCCTCACCAAGCCCTGCCCCCACCTGCCACCTCCCTAGTCCCACCTCCCTGCCTCACCTCGCTCTGCTCCTCCACTCTCTCCCCCCTCCCACACTTTCCCAGCACTGACAGGAAGCAGAAGCAGCAGCGCAGAGAGTAACGGCCCCACGGGCTCCTCAGAATTTGCCCCAGAGTGTGCGCGGTGCATGTAGTGACAGCGGTGGCGGCAGCTTCTCTTGGCCTGCACATGGAGCCAGATGCAAACCCTGAGACCGGCTGCTGGTGCCACTGCAGCCCAGTGCGTGTGGGGCAGGGCTGCTCAGGGCCAAACAGACCACCAGGGTGCAGCCCCTGAAGCTCTGGGAATCCCCCAATATTGGGGAGCCTGCACTGGCTTTCTACCCCTCCACCACCACCACTCCAGCTGGTGTGTGGGCCACATCAGTGAGGGGTTTTTCTTGCTTCTCACTTGGTTGTGTGTGTGTGGCCCCTGACCCAAAAAAGCCCCCGCCCCCAAGTTTGTTTGTGCAGGGACGATGATGCATGAAATTGCAGGGGAGAGACAAAGTCTGTGCAGGGGCCAAACTGACCGTGTGGGTGGGAGATCCCACAACTGGCTGCAGGGCCAAGAGAGGGCCAAAGGGTAAAATTGGCACAGGCAGCAGGGTTAAAAACAGGATTTGGGCCCTGCCAGAAAAAAAATACCTGGGGGGGAGGGGCGCGGGATGGACATTTGCAGTGTTTGTAAAAATATGGGAGAGGAGAAAGAGAAAACCCTCTGCCAAGAGGGGGGGTGGCAGCGCCCACTTCCCAGCGCTGTGTGGGTGGCCAGTGCCTGGAAGGTGCCTCTTCCCTTTCTGAGAGGTGGGCGCTGCCCAAGGGGTGAGATTCAATGGCTGGGGCTGCCTGGGAGAGCTGCTGTTTTGCCTCCTGCCCAGCACTCTAGTTAATGAGCAGACATCCCGGGCTAAAGGCCTGCTGCAGGGTTCTTAAAAGTGGGTAAATTGTCTCGTATTTTCTGTTTCCCTCCCCCTCCACACTAGTGGGTCCTGTTGCCCCCAGATCCCTTCTCCTCAGCTGCACACCCACTAGCAGGGTGCACACCCAGTGTCTGCTCCCCCAGTTGGTCCATCTGTGCAGCCTCTGCTGCGTGTCAGCGCCAGCCAGCAGGGCCCCCCCATCCCATTCCCAACCAGCACTGACTGCACTGCCAGCAGCAATGGCCGGTCCGTGTGAGCAGGTGCCAGGCGGCAGATGGTGACTTGTTCCTTCTGCTTCCTTTTGCATCCTCCCCCTCTTGCTGTCCTCTCCTGTCCTGCCCCTTCATGTCCTGTATCATCCTCCTCCCTATCCCCTGTGATGTGGGACCATGCCCATGTGCTGCCCCAGGAGGTGTGATTCCCGGACCCAGGAGAGGAGTGTGTCCTCCCTCCTTGCCAGACGGGGGTCAGAGGAGAGCACCAGGGTCAGCTCTAGGATGAGATTGAGCTCAGGGAATGTTCCTTGTGACACATGCTCTGCCCAGATTCCATGTGCCTTCACCTTGCCTGATCTCACCCCTGTGCAGGATTCCCCCTTCCCAAACCTGACCTGATCACCCAGCTGGAACGAGAGGAAGAGCCGTGGGTCCCAGATCTCCAGCCTTCCAAAGATTTGGAAATCCAGAGAGACACCCACACAGGTGAGAAGTCAGGGAAACTGACACAGAAACATTCTAGAAGTGCAGGAAAAATCTGGGACTCCCAAAAATTAGCATTGGGTGAGAGCCCTCACTTCCACCCCATGTCCCCCAGATAGGGCTGCAGGTGTCATCCTGGCAAGTACCTGTCACAGCTCCTCAGCCATCCTCTTAGCTGTCAGGAGTTTCCCCCATTCCTTTCTTTCCCTGGGAATGTTTGGGTGGGGCGTGGAGGCAAAACCCAATGTCTCAGTCTTCCAAACTATTTTTGTGTTGTGCTTTCTGCCTTTGCCGTTCCCCTGTCGGTCCTTTGTCCCCAGCACAGAGAGTGACTCCTGCCTGGATTCTCTCTCTCCCAGCAGGTGCTAGGACAGTGAGGGAGAACAAGGAGAAGAATCAACAGCAGGAAGGGCCTGGTACCGTAGAATCACAGGGAGCATTTGTGAAAGGAGCTGAAGGGGATTTTTCCCAGTGTGTGGAACAGGAGAAAACTTGGGGAAATCGACACAGGGCAGAAAGCCAACTGGAGAACAATCCAAGCAGGAAAGCGGAGGAATCCAGTGAATGTGGAGGAGGATCCAAGGATCCCAAGGAAACTACAGCCCAGCAGACCAGTCCCAATGGAAAGAAACCCTGTGAATGCTCTGAGAGTGGGAAAAGATTCCGTGAGAAGTCAGGCCGCCTTCTGCCCCAGAGAGGGCACACAGGAGAGAGACTCTGCAAATGCCTGGAGTGTGGAAAAAGTTTGACTGAACTGTCATCCTGCATTGAACATGAGATTATCTCTGTGGGAGAAAAAACCCATAAATGCTTTGTGTGTGGGAAAAGCTTCACTTTGAGATCATACCTTAGTGGACATGAGAGAATCTGCACAGGAGAGAGGCCATGTAAATGCCATCAGTGCGGGAACGTTTTCAGTAGTCAACCAGTCCTCATTAGACATGAGAGAACCCACACAGGAGAGAGACCATACAAATGTCATGAGTGTGGGAAAGGTTTTACTAGGCGATCAGCCCTTACTGTCCATGAGAGAACCCACACAGGAGAGAGACCATATAAATGCCATGAATGTGGGAAAGTTTTTGCTAGTCGGCCAGTCCTCATTATACATGAGAGAACCCACACAGGAGAGACCATATAGATGTCATGAGTGTGGGAAAGGTTTCATTAAACAGTCAGCCCTTACTGTCCATGAGAGACAGCACACAGGAGAGAGACCATATAAATGCCTATGAGTGTGGGAAAGGCTTCACTCAGCGATCAGCTCTTACTATCCATGAGAGAACCACACAGGAGAAAGGCCATATAAATGCCATGAGTGTGGAAAAGTTTTCACTAGTCGACCAGTCCTCATTACACATGAGAGAACCCACACAGGGGAGAGACCATATAAATGCCATAAATGTGGGAAAGGTTTCACTCGGAGATCAGCTCTTACTGTCCATGAGAGAACCCACACAGGAGAGAGACCAAATAAATGTTCTGACTGTGGGAAAAGCTTCAGTAAGAGTTCATACCTCGTTGCCCATCAGAGAGTGCACACAGGAGAGAGTCTATATAGATGCCACGAGTGTGGGAAAGGTTTCCCTGCTCAATCTGCCCTTACTGTCCATGAGAGAACAGGAGAGAGACCATACCAATGCCATAAGTGTGGGAACAGCTTTAGACAATTCTCACACCTTACTAGACATGAGAGAATCCACAAAGGTCCTGCATCCGCCAATCCTCCAGGAAAGCAACTTCTCAGATTTCAGTAGCTGGTGTGTAAAACACTTCTGTTAGAGCCTGGGCACCAGGGACCACTCCACACCCGAGGGAAATTCTCTCAGGGCATATCTACACTGGGGAGTTTATTTAGAAATAATACATGGAACATTCACACTACCAAGCCTATTATTTAAAAAAAAAAGAAACCCAGGTTGTTTATTTCCAAATACTCCTGCTTTCCTGGGGTTATGCTTCTTTCAAAGTAGTGATTTTGGAGTTATTTAAAGCTAATAGTTTAGTATAGATGTGCCCTCAATGTTCTCCAATTCCCACAAACATATGAGTGGCATTGGGCTACCAGGGATCCAGCTGTCCAGTGCTAGGGTGAGAGACAGCAGCACCCAGCCATCAACTGGTCAGTGACTCTCTTCTGCCTGGTCTGAGCAAACCCTAGGGCTGTGTCTAGGCTGGCAAGTTTTCATAAAGAAAAACTTGCCAGCTATCTACTATCTACGGCTTGAATTTGCAAGAACACTGGCGATCTAATGTAAGATTGTCAGTGTTCTTCCATAAAATACTATGCTGCTCCTGCCAGGCAAAAGCCGTTTTCGGAAATGCTTTTTGCGCAAGAGGGCCAGTGTGAACAGCTCAGGACTGTTTTGCAAAAAAGCCCCAATGGCGAAAATGGTGATCGGAGCTTTCTTGCACAAAACCGTGTCTAGACGCTTTCGCAAAAGTGCTGTGCGGAAGCGTCCGTGACGGAAAAACTTTTCCGTTAAAAGCATTTGCAGAAAATCATGCCAGTCTAGACGTAGCCTAGGTGAGGAGGGGGGACCCCAATCACCCTTTGTGCCAGCTGCAGCTCTGGCTGATGAGCCACAGGGGGCAGAAGGAAGAGACACAAACTCCTCCAGATGCTCCCCATGCCTGCCTCAAGTTTCCCCCTCCTTCCCATCCTGCTGGGATCCCCCTTGCATGGGCTTTATGAGAAGGACACTTGGGCCAGGCCCCACTTTCCATCTAGATACCCATCCACACCCCTCATCTTCTATCTCCCCTTGGCTGGGCTCCCCCACTGCCCTAGAGCCGTTCCCTGGAAGGGGCGTGTGCAGAAATGCTGCTAAATCCTCCCTTCCCCAAATCCCACAGGGACACTGGGGTCTGCGAGACCCAACACTGAGGGCCAGGAGGAGGGTTTGTGGAGCAAACTGGGGCTAGAGCTCTGCATAGATACAGAAAAGTGTGTCCGCAGCCGCAGACGTCACTGTGGCTCTCTGGAGATACGTGCAGAGTTGCAGGCTCTGCCCAAACAGAGTTTGGTTTTCTGTAGCCATATAGAGCAACCAGACTGAAGAGTAGCAGCCATTAGCTGTAAAGCTTGGAGTCACACACTCACATTCCAGCTAATTTGACTTAAAATAGTGTCCCACCAGGCTGAGAAGGATCCTGTCCTAAAGGCACCCGCTGTCACCAGATAAAGAAACAGAGCTTAAGATGGGTACAGAAAACTTAGCTAACAGCATGTCATCTGGCAAGAAACTGCTTATCAATAGCTGAGGTTGTGGAATCCTCATTCTATGATTATTGTCCTCACTTGCCTATTGTTTGTCTGTGTGATCGCTGTCTGGTTTGTGAGTTTCTGTTTGCTGGATAATTGATTTTGCAAGGTGTAAGTCAACTGAGGTGCTGGGGTGTGATTGGCGAGGTAATTCTGTTACAGTATGTTATGATTCGTCAGTAAAATTAAACTGAAACAATTGGTTACAGTAAAGTTTAGCAGGACTCAGATTTCACTATCTAAACTGAAGCCCAATAGAAAATACTTTGGGAATCGACTCCAGGACACAGCTCCAAGAGCAGAGCTGCCAGACCTCAACCCTATGCCAATGGCCGTGCTGAAACTGGAGTCCCCCAGATGACCTGATCCTACTGCCCATCAAGGTGAGTTCATCTGACTCATTGGGAGCGGTGAGCACTGTATCTCTGGTGTGTGCATCTATTTGCAATGAGTGTCACATTATTGGATTGTGAGGAGCAGCCGGGTCACTGCTGCACCCATGAAGTGTTGCCCCAAAAGTGGTACAAAGGGGGCCATGTGAGGGGTCAAACAAAAGCTTACTTTCTTCTGATTCTGTATCTGCTCTTCATATATCTGTATAATGTCTGTGTGTGTAGTTAGGAATCTGTAATCTGTATGGAGACTGGAAGTCTCTCTGAATGTGGTTGAGCATTGGGCAGAGCCCGGCCTATGGACATGCTAATTAGCGAGGCCCTGTGGGACAATAGCACTCAATGGGCCAAGGACACACCTCGGGAATGGTGACCGACACCTAAGGGCTAGCAGGGAACACAGTGATAGGCCGCTGGCCAGGTGACCTGCTGCAGCCAAGAAGAGACCAGGAAGGATGTATAAAGATGCTATGTGACTGACTCCATATTGGGACTCAGCTCAGCACTTCATCCCAGAGGCAGCAGTGCAGGGATCGAAGGGCCAGAAAAACTATGGACCCATCCTAACCTAGGATGTGCAACTAAGGACTTTTAAGCCAGCAGCTATAACATCTCTGCTAGAGCCTGCATCGAGAACTGGGAGATTCGATGCATGTAAAGTATTATCCTTTAACAACCTTACTCTCATGCTTTTCTTTCTGGTAGTAATAAACCTTTAGATGTTGGATGCTAAAGGATTGGCTCAGCGTGATTTGTGGGTAAGATCCGGAGGGTAAATTGACTTGGGATCTGTGGCTGGTTTCTTGGAACTGGACAGAACTTGTTCGGGGTAGGTGGGATTGGGTTCTAAGACCCCTCACCTGTGTATGAGGCCCGGGGCCATCTGGGGCACGGATATTGCTGGGGTGCCGGAGGTTTTGCTCGTGAGGCTTCAGGCAGGCAGCTGAAGCGCTCTGTGGGACTGGTTTGTGGCCTGTTTGGAAAGGTCACCAGTCTGGGGGCTGTAAGGAGCCCCGAATTTGAGCAATTCGCCCTGAGCGGACGCCCTCAGCTGTGCCCAGACCAGCCCGGTCCGTCACAATGAGTGTTACTAGATAGAGAGGAAGCAGGATATTACTGTGCAAGGCTCTTTCACTGGTAAAAGACCCCAGAGACCCGCAAAGTGCAAGGTTATACCTGAGCTGCAGAAGGGTTAGGGTGGGTGCCTATATTGGAAGGGTCACTCCTGGGCTCTAGAAACAGCTCAGAGTGGATACCTATATTGAGAGGGTTACTCCTGAGCCTAGGGGTGGGTAAGGCTGGGTGCCCCCAAGGAATGAATATTTTGTGTGGGTAAAACCCCCCAGGGATGGCCCTGGCTGCAGGTTTCTAATCTCCCAGCCCAAGCCCTGCTGGCCAAACACAGCTGTGCTGGGCCAGTTCCAGCCTTGCCACAGGGCTGTTATCTCAGCGCAGACACACCCAGGCTATGTCTTCACTGTGAGTTTTTCTGGCAGAAAATATGCTAATGAGGGACTCAGTAGCATCGTGACATCATTAGCATATTTTCTGCCATTTCTTTTTGCGCAAGGGGTTTTTGCAGAAAGGAGCAGTGTAGCCGCTCCGGGACAGGCATGAGGATCTTGTGCAAAATGGGATGATGAGAGCCCTCTCGTCACACAGCAGCCCCTGGAACTCCCTGCCCGGGAGGGTGAGATTTGGGGCCAAAAGTGTAACTGGCCCAGACAGGAACCAGAGAAGTTCCTGGAGCAAGGGCCCATCAGTGCTCTTAGCCAATGGGGCAGGGACACCGCCCCCTGCTGCAGGGTCCCTACGGCTGTGCCTGCCAGATGCTGGGCCAGACACCAAAGGCTGGATCCTTCAGTAAGTGTCCTGGCCCTTTGCCCCTGCTTCATGCTCCTCCCCACAAAGCTGATTGGCTGGCAGAGAGTGCCACTCAACCACACAGTGACTTGGTTCCTGGGCTCCATTGAATGACTGGACTGTGGTGAGGAGAGTGTCTGTTGTTTCTGTCCTGTGGTGTTACCCCATTCGCCTGACACACAAACAGCCTCTGAGTCAAACCCAGGCAGAAAGAGCCCCCTCGTCCTCCATTCAATTCCTTCTCTGCTCCCTCAGGCCCACTCCTGTCTCTCACACAGCCCCAGTTGCTCTGCTTCCTGGCTCGGTGTGTATTCTTCCCTGGCTCTGTCGCACTATGGGAGGATCACTCTGCCTGGGGAGGGAAGGAACAGACCCTCATATGGGCCTTTGCCAGCTTCTTTAGTAGCTCATTCATGGCACGTCTCCACTGCTGGGCAAAAGCCAAACTAAGATCCACAGCCTCAGCTACATCAATTGTGTAACTGAATTTGAAACAGCAGAATTCAGCTGTTGGTCCTGTCTGCACAGCAGGCAGTGGAAGGAAGAGAACTCTCCCTTTGACTTCCCTTACTCCTTGTGAAATGGGGGCTACCAGAGTCAGAGTAGGAAGTCCGCCATCCCCAAATTAATTTGAAATAACGGCTTGCTGTGTAGACTGGCACTTTATTTCAAAATAACACTGCTGTGTAGATGTGCCTTTATTGTCCCTGCATAGAGCTGGAGCTGCTGCAGAAGTACAGGAAGCTACAGAGCACTGAAGGGGGACAATCAGATGGTGAAGGTTTTTTTCTCCTCTTTTGGCTGTGGGAATAGAGTATTATTTGCTTCTGCTCTTCTAGGAGGATGGAAATATCAATGGGTCCTCTCTTGGGCTCTACCAAAGCTCAGAGATTGAAAGGGACTTTTCCCACCTATGAGCTTGTAAGATCTGAGAATGAATTGCCTTGTAGGTTGAGAATGAAGAAAAGGGCACTACCTCATATGGGGCTTGAACCTATGATCCTGAGATTAAGAGTCTCATGCCCTGCCAAGTGAGCTAGCCAGGCTAGATGCAACAGTTCTGCTAATGCCCTGCCACAGGATATGAGGGTCCAAGTGCTCTCAGGTGCCTGACTCAAGGCTCTGTCTTGCTCCCAATGAGGTGTTCTGGTCTCTGTGTAGAGGCCAAGGTTCAAATCCCACTCCTGACACACCCATTGGTTTTACCACAAGAAATGGCCCCATTTCAATCTCTCAAATGACAGGAGAAGAATCTGTAGCAGCAAGTCCTGCCCCTTTTGTGGGACCATCATGCTGCTATGTGCCTGAAGTTCTCAGCTGTTATCTGATACTCTGCACTTCTTGTTTTTTCCATTCAGCTGCTTCACCTCTCCAGACCCTGCCCCATCTGTATGTGGCTTCATGGGAACTATCTGGCTCCCTCTCCAACAGAGAAAGGAGAAATGTTGCCATGTGTTACACACGTTGGCACCGTACAGACCCCAGCCCTGGGTACCCCGGCCCTGGGTCCCCCTGCCCTGAGCTCCATGGGACAGGGAGAAGCTCCAGGAGATGGTTCCCCTGGGATCACGTCTCACATAGATCCAAAGGCTGTGGGGACCCAGACCCACCCTGCAGCCAGGAATTCATGTTCCTAGAAGCTCCCCCCTAGAGAGGACTTGACTGAGGGATCACGATGAAGCTGGGGGTCACAGAGGTTTTTGGGTGGAAGAGTATAGCCACTCTCTTGGGCTCAGTTCAAGAGCAGCAAAGGAAGAGGCAGGGAAGTGGCTTCTGGATGCTCTGCATGGCCCAGGGATCTGGACCAAGAGTGGTCCTTGTGTTTTTTGCCGTAAAGCGTCGCTTTTTGGCCAAGATTGAGTGCTTCCTGCCTCATGTGCAGCAGCTGAAAGAAGTCTGAGAGTGGCCCCATGGCTAAGCTACCTGCCAGGTATGGGGGAGATGATGGAGGCAGCCCCCAGTGGTGCCAAGCCAATGTGTCTGCTCTTCCCACCACAGAACTTTTCCTGGCCAGTCCCGGGCACATCATGCAGCCTCTTGTGGGCCTGTCTTCTCCTGTCGGCAAAATGGGGCTGATGAGGCTTCCCACCCCGACATGAGCCTTGGATGGGAAATGATGCTGAAGAGCAGGAAGAGTCTCAAGCTGATGATCCCAGGCTGAGGTGCCATTAGCAGAGGCTTGGGAAGCAACTGAGAAACACCAGTAAGTCACCGCGTGTCACCACAGGCCGGGGAGTCACCGGGCCCTGTGCCCTCATCTACAGCTGGACATGACTCTCAGGTGGCAGGTAGAACAGAAGGTTTGTTACATCACAGGGGGACAGCGGAGAACAGACTTGTTAACACAGGGACCAGAGATGCACAATGTGTAGCTGGATTCGGCTTCCTGGCAGGTCGGCATTTTGTGTCCCTTAAGCTGACCTCCCTGGGTAGTACAGAGCAGACGACAGTGAGTCACGCCTGAAATTCCCATCCCCATCTAGACCTTCACTGACCCCAGAGTGTGACTGGTCCTAACAAGGAATTTATCTTGAAAGCAGCAGAGCTGGGGCAGGACCGAGTTCTGAGCGATGAAGCAGCTGGAAAGAAGCCAGGAGAGCAGAGGCCAGTCTTAGAACTCAGAGTCACAGGTGCCTCTCCTCCTCTTCCCCCTCCCAAAAGCCTGCTGTAGGTCCGTGGTGTAACGGGCAGTACACAGAACTCTGAGTCTTGTAATCTGAGTTCAAATCTCAGTAGGACCTACTGGGGCAGGACTGGTTGCTGCAAAACCCTCCCACTTCGTGTGCTTGGGCTTCCTTGTCCTCAAGCTCATCGAGGGCAGTTTTGTTTCTCTGCTGTATGTCTGACAACCAGCAGAGCTCTGTCTCCAGACTGAGCAGAGAGGTGGGAAGGGTCTGATGCCATCACATCTGCAGGGCAGATCACCCACCTGGCCCCTGAGCTCAGCCCCATGCTGAAGGCAGCCAAACAGTGTGAGCAGGTCGAGGGGAGATTTATATATTTGGGGAAGGGTCCTGAGTCCTGGCTCCCAGCCATGTTCCTTGGTATAAAGACCAATGGTCCCTACACAAAATGTATTGTGGGAATAAGAGTTGGGTCAGCAGGAAAGGGTCCAGGCCTTCTGGATGAGAAAACAGGTGAGAGAAGATGGGAGCAAATCCTCCTACCTCTCCTGTGCAAAGGCAGCACTTTTCCAAGGAAGCTAACTCTGCTCCACCTGAAGCCTCTCTCAGGTCACTGGCCCAGGAGGTCTAGGGCCCTGAAGCTTTCAGCCCTGGGTTTGTGGAGTAGGAAGGGGCCACTGGAGGCCCTTAGCCCCCTGGCCTGCTCTGTCTGTGAGAAGGAGGTAAGAGGACACTCCTGTCACTGGAGACAGGATCCACTCTTTCCTGTAGGTTAAGCACATGCTCTGCCATTTGAGCTAATGCCCCTGTGTTGGTATGCTACCCTCCTGTCCCACCCATCTCATTCCAGAGCCCACACCAGCCCTGCGGCTGCCCAGGCGCCATTCAAAGGGTTGCTTGTGAACTATTTTCTCTGTGGGCTGGCTAGCTCGGTGGCTTAGCGTCAGCTGCTTTTAATACCAAGGGGGTGGGCTTGTGGATTCCTGCCCCAAGCTAGCTGCTTCTTTAGCTGACTGTCCAAGACAGACGGTCAGAAGCAAAAAATGAAACAGCTGAGCATTTTGCAGAGAACAAGCCAAAGTCCTGCTGGGGAGAGGCTCCATCATGCACAGACTCTGCACTGTGCCAGACTGCTGGAAGGAGGCTCTGGCCATGGACTTTCCTCCCTTCTCCATTACCTCCTTCACCTGGGCCTGAAAGGGACTTGGGCTGCAGGCCAGTCCTGCCCAGCTGCCTTCCCCAGTGGGAGAAGAAAAGCTTATGGAAAGGCTCACACATTGTCCCCAGTGCACTGGCCTGAGGGCCTGAATTCCTACTGCCCCTGGGTGCATCCAAATACCTGTTATGGGGGGCAGGCTCCCCAGCTCACACCCCTCCTGTCACACTTGGGGCCGTGAAGGAAAAGCTTCCAAAGTGGTTTAAAATCCTTCCACCTCCCCTTGCTGCTGCACTAAAAGGAATCCTGAACCCAGACCCTTCTCCTGTCAATTGAGAGATTGAAATGGGGCTGTTTCTCATGGGAAAAGAAGTGGGCATGTCAGGAGTGGGATTTGAACCTTGGTCTCCCCACAGAGACTAGAACCCCCCATTGTGGTCAGAACAGAGCCTTGAGTCAGGCACTTGAGAACATTTGGTTCCTATGATAGGGCATTACAAGGGGTGCTGCAAACAGCCTGGCTAGCTCAGCTGGCAGAGTAGGAGACTCTTAATTTCAGGGTCATGGGTTCATGCCCCCTGCTGGTTAATGGCCTTCTTTCACTCACACTCTCAACCTACAAGCAATTTGCTCTCAGCATTTTAGGAAGGAAAAGTCTAATTCTAGTTTTCAATACCCAGCAGCGTATACATTCATAAAATGCCAAATACTACTACAATCATGCCAAGATCAGGAGAGCTGGTGATCCTTGCGATATGTATTTCACACCTAGACACACAGTCTTGGTAACTGTTGGAACATCTGCACTGCACAGTTACAGAACTGTTCAATAAATTTTCTGGATCCAGGCCTTTGCAGTCTGATTCTGCATCTATTGCTTAGGGTGCATCTAACACTGCAGCATTTTCCAGAAAGCCAGCCATTTTCCAGGAAAAAAACTTGCATCCACACTGCCATTGAGTTCTTTCAACAGAAAGTCCAAAGAACAGAGGGTTTTCTCAGCAGCGGTAACCCTCATTCTACAAGGAAGAAGCCTTTTTGCAAAAAGCTTTTCAGAAAAAGGCACGTGTGGTTGCAGAAGAGGAGTTCTTTCCAAAGAAGAAGCCTTTAGGAACTAACACAGGTGCCCTGGTGGCCACTCCATCCAGACTAATCACAACTTAAATGCGAAAGAGTCAATCAATGTGAATGCTATCTTTCGAAAAATCTTATCGCTTTTGTTGCGCTTTTGTTGTGTGGATGCTCCTTTTGAAATAAGCTTTTCTAGCAGATCTCTTCTGAAAAAGCTTCTTCTGAAAGAAGCTTGCAGTCTAGAAGTAACCTTACTGACAAAGACTCTGGCTCCGGAGGTACCCTGCGGTTGCCACATCCATGGAAAAATACTGTGGGTAGTCAGCAACCACCGGCAGCCCCATCAATCAGCTCCTGCCCCTCCTCTGCTGCCCTCCTGTGTGCCATTGGGCTCCAGGGATCAGCTTCTCTCCCCAACATATGCTTCCTATCTGATGTGGATCAGCTATTATGGACCTACTAGAGAAGAGGGGCAGACTGGGTGAGGGAAGAGATAGGGCTGGGGTGGGTGTTTGGGAGAACAGGTAAAGTTGGCAGCAGAGCCTAAGGTCAAGTGGGAGTCGAGCATTCCTTCAGATTAATGAATGATTAATTACCTGCCCTAAGGACAGATCGCGCGTGTGCGCATTCAGTGCAAGGAACTTCTGGTCCTCAGAAACCATGCACCTGATTTGGAGACAAGGGTGACTAAACTAGAAGAGCTAAGGGAGGCAGAGAGGAACACAGATGAGACTTCCGGGACACAGTAGAACAGTTCCACCCCAGTCAGGAAGCCTCTGCTTTAGAGGAAGGTAAAAGGTTCAAGGAAGGAGGACATCCAACCAGAGCAGAGGGAAATGATTTCTTAATTGGGAGCCTCTTTCCAGATGATGTCAAGGTATCCTCTCACACTGAGGCTACCCCTCCAGCGGAGGGAATACCAGTTTTTATGAAAAGGCAAGTGTTAGTAATAGGGGACCTGATCATTAGAAACATAGACAGCTGAGTATGTGAAGTTATGAGCATTGGCTCTGCTAAAGGCTGCAGGGAGACGACAGAGGGACAAACACCAAAACAAGGTGAGTGAGTCTTATACTGTGACTCGTAAACTGTGGGACAGTGGACTGACCAAAAGTCAGGGGCCCAGGAGTGGGACTCACCCTGCCACACTATCCACAGCTCTTTTGGCTCTTCGTGTCTAACTGGTTGGCCACCCCACTCTAAAGTATAAATTGACCTGGAAATGTGGCATATCCTTTGGGATCATGAGAACCTGCTTGGATTTGGTGTGATTGGTTTTTATAGCCTTCATCTGTGTAAGGTGTGGTACCAGTTACGGCACAGGAGAAACTGAAGGGTTGCTCTTCAGTGTGGATTCTCCTAAGTCTAACAAGGTCTGAACTCTCACTGAAGGTTTTTTCACACTCAGGACAGTTACAGACTGTTCCATTGAATTTTGCCACACGTGTGCAGAATGAGTTTTGTTAAGGGTAAATGAGGGGTTCTTGCACCTGCACTGCAGTCAGCGGAGGCATCACATTCTGGGGTGAGATGGCCTCACTGCATCGGCCCTGCTGTGTGTGCTCCCAGGCAGTGGAGGCAAATCCACCTCCTTTTAGGACCCAGGGGAGGATGGCAGCGGAAAGCACATGTGCACGCCTGGGTGTGTTCAGACATACTGGCGTTCTCCTGGCAGGAACTATAAATGTTCCCGGACTGCTGGGAAAGGAGAGTCAAGAGGAGGCGCATTCAGTATGGAGGTGGCAAGGATCTGGTGGCCCGCCTGGAGCAAACCGGTCCACCAACCCGAGCAGGGATCATCTGGCGAGGAATGCCATGGGTGCAGTTACACAAAGTGTTCCATTGAATTTTTCCCACAAATGTGCAGCATGAGTTTTGTTAGGGGTAATCATAGGGAGGGAGTGTGTGACACACCATCTCTGTATTGGTACAAAAAAGGAAGTTTATGTGGCAGGCTCAAAGGTTTGGATTGTGGGAAGGGACTTAGGGCTGAGGCAAAAAGGTGGGATGCAGAGGTGTGAAGGCTGGCTCTGGGGTGGGACTGGGGATGACAGTCTCACAGATGAGAGAGTAACATTCCACGAGGAGTAACAGCTAATTCGAGTTAGGGGTTTACTTCGAACTCCTGTTTCACTGCTGCGTGTAGACGCAGGCAGTTATTCTGGGCTAGTCGGTTTCCAAAATGGCAACCGCCCGCGAACATGCTAATGAAGCGCGGGATATTTAAATCCTGTGCTTCATTTGCAATTTTGGTCGCCAGGAGCTAGTGTAGACATACCCAGAGAGAGTTGCAGTGTAGAGAGTTGAGGGCACTGTTCCCTCTAAGGTTGAAACCCACCCACCTCGGAAGCAGAGCCACGCAGTGCTGCTGAACTGCTCCAGGGTGGGCTGTGTGGCAGACAGCACTTGTTATAGCAGCCCTGGCCCGGGGCCAGGCCCAGGGCAAGAGTAACAGTGTGCGCTTGCCCCAGCAGCCTCACTGGAACCAGAGCTGCAGCTGTGTTGTGGGCGGTGTGCACTTTGGTGGCCTTGGCCAGGGACTGAGCTGCAGTGGCATCACAGACAGTGAGAGCTTCAGCGGCCCTGGCCCAGAGACATGTGGTGATGAAGTCACTCCAGCAGCCACACATGGTGGTGAGGGACTGATCTGCTCTAGCGACTGGGGCCATGTGTTGAGGAGATCTGGTTCCAGCACCACTTCACTAAAGAGCTCCATCTCAGGATCTCAAAATGTAAATCTGCAGGTTACCTGAGGGATTAAATAGATGGCAAAAGACTAGAGAAATGTTCTGTGCCCCATTCATATTTAAGAGCCTACTCCATGTCAAGGAGAACAATTCTCTCTGACCCTCTATAGTCCTGTCGCTTGTGAAGGCATCAATCACATCAAGAGTGTTGATTGACGACTATTTTTCTCTCCGTGGAAGTTATTTCCCTCAATCTCACTCTCACATACACACACTGTGTAGAAGCAACTAAAACTTTCTTAATGGATGTTGATCAATTCCATTGATGCTAAATCAATATGCAATTGATGATGACATGTTAAAGGGACTTTTCTATGATTCACAGGGGTCTAAAGCATGCAGATACTATAAGAAATAATCTAATTATTGATTATATGTTCTATATACAATGTAGTAATGTGGACTGAAGAAAAAGAGCTGGATGACATTTTCTGGTGATATCCCTAAATTCATCTTCTGAATGTCATTAACTTGCAGCTGTAGAATGAGCTTTAGAGTCAATGGTGAAGGATGGTGCATTAATTTTGTATGCTTTACAAACTACTACACTTTGACTGGATTAGACTGGGAGAAAAGTGCAGGGGTTGGGATGAAGGGGACACTGCAAAAGTTGGGGCAAAGGGGACACAATGCAGGGCTAGTGGTAAAGGATGCACAGGATGGGGGGCTCATGGATGCAGGAATGGTGAAGCAAGGCTGGGTGGGAATGAGACTGGGTGCCAAGCTGGGAAGTTTTCAGTGTGTGTGTGTGTGTGTGTGTGTGTGTGTGTGTGTGTGTGTGTGTGTGTGTGTGTGTGTGTGTGTGTGTGTGTGTGTGTGTGCCTTGTGTTAATTATCCTTTGATCATGCACCTTATTAGTATCCTTTGTTGCAGTATTTTTCTTTCTGTGTGTATACATACATACATATATATAAACACGTGTCTGTGTGCAAAAATTCTCAGTAACTCGTGGTTCCACAGGGCCACACATCCGAACAAGCGCACAGGATGTCACTATGTCACTGTTGGTGCACAAGAAAAACTCACTCTACTCCTGGATGGAAAATCTTAGAGGGAATACGGTTGAGGGCTCCAGCTGGGGGTGTGATCTCAAAGATGGAGGACTGACAGTTAGGTCACTGAAAGGCTACATCGAGGACAGAAGAATCCCATGAGCTCTTGCTCCCACTTAGGTGCTACTGTAAAGCGGGAGGAGGAGACACACCTTTCCCTGCCATAGTAGCTCTGGGGCTGGTGCCAGGGCCGTGGGATAGCCAACTGTCCTCTGGTCATGGCAGGTTTGGGGCAAGATTGAGACCAGTGGGTTGAGGTACCTCTCCCCACCAAAGCCCTATAAGCTTGCATGGCATTTAATAGGAACAACCACCTGACCACATAGCTTAAAGGGAACTCAAGTGATAGCTTTCTCCCCTCTGTGGGTTCTCCAATGGCTAACAAGATTTGAGCTCTAACTGAAGCTTTCCCCACTGTCAGAGCAGCACAATAGTTTTCTCTCCTCTGTGGGTTGTCTTATGTTTAACAAAGTCTGACCTGTGTTTGAAGCCTTTTCTGCAATCAGAGCTGTTAAGAGGTGACTCTCTTGTATGTATTATCTGATGGCTAATGCAGGAGCACTGACTGAAGCTTTTCCTGCAGTCAGAGCAGCCGAAGGGTTGCTATCCTGTATGGATTCTCCCATGACTAATAAGATGAGATCTCCTACTCAACCTTTTCCCACAGTCAGAGCAGATGAAGGGTTTCTCTCCTGTGTGGATTCTCCTATGTCTAACAAGGTGTGAGCTTCTACTGAAGCTTTTCCCACAGTCACAGCAATTGAAAGGTTTCTCTCCTGTATGGGTCCTCCTGTGTTTAACAAGGCTTGAACTCGTGAAGCTCTTCCCACAGTCAGAGCAGGTAAAGGGTTTCTCTCCTGTGTGAGTCCTCCTGTGTTTACCAAGGTCTGACCTCGTACTG
>CM033444.1:36981607-37097757 GCA_019425775.1 Rafetus swinhoei
GTTCAGGGTGGCTCTTTCTGGAGCTCTGATGCAGTGCCACTGGCAGAGCGTGCAGTTTATCCATGCAGCACAGCTCAGGATTGTTGCTAAGAAAGACCCAGGCTCCATTTGGAGGCTAAGGCACTCGGCCATGTTTATTGTGAAAGGAGCAGGGTGCTAGTGTCCCAGCTCCTCAGGCACAGGTATAGTGAGACTTGTTCCAACCCAATAATGGTACCATCTCAGTCAGCAGCTAGAACGCTGCCCCTCAGCCAGCATCAACATGCCCCTCCTGTGACTTCTCCTCTCACATTGACACAAACAAGATGCATGTTGCGTTCCATGTGTTGCGACCCCTTAGCCTTCTGTCTGTTTGAACAAAACATCTGTATCCGTTATCCCGTCATCCCGCTCATGTGCACAGGGGTCAATGTCTTTCTGAGCTATCTCTTAGGACTGTATGTTTGCAGTTACTGTGGAGTTCTGTGTGTTGATTGGCCTCCTCCTGCTCAGGAATGTGCTTGCCTAGTTAGTTGGTACCCACTGCCCCACCATTCTGCCAAATAATGGATATAAACAAGATAATCATAGTCATCCCATCAGAACATTCCATTGACACGGCACACAGCACACTTTGCACAAGGTTTCTTTCAGTTGTGTAACAGCGGTAGCACAATGATTCGTCATGTCACAGGTGGATTTTCCAAACACTAATTGAAGGTCCGAGAAGGGGTAGGGCCAAAGCTGAGGGAAACGCGCTCACAAGGGGTAAAGGTGGTAGATTCTGTGCAGCCCTGGAGGGGCACCAAATCAAAGGCCAGGCTCACCACAAGAGGCAGACTGGGAAACCACACAAAGGCTGCTGCTCACACAGTAGAACTGCAGAGGGGGAGCTGAGCAACAGCTGCAAGCACCAGAGAAGCAGCTCTGCCCTGGTTGGCCCCAGGAGAAGCCCAGCGCCAGCCTGGCCAGGTGCACAGGAACAGCAGCTGTTATGGGCAGCTGGCAGGGTCCACCCAGACACAGGCAATTGGGATCAGGAGTGTGGAGCGTAGGCAGGGCCTGAAGCAACCAGCCCAAGTAGATCATCTGTGACAAAGATCAGGGCAAGCCCAGCGCCCAGCCAGGAGCTTTGTGGACAGAGCCCTTGTGGAGCTAGAGGTCTCCTGGGTCCTTGCTCTCTAAGTCCTACTGACCTGCCATGTGGCTGCTACAGTCAGCCCTGCCTGGGGACGTTGGTGTCAGACCTGTAAGCCTTCCGTAGAGCTCCTTCTGAGCAGTGTGTTTCTGTCCTGCCCTGGGATGCCAGGGGGTTGGAATGGGCTGTGAGAGGGACTGAGTTGTACCCTAGAGTGCAGCAGAGCGCTCAGACCCCCTGCGGAATGAGCTGGACCATTCCTAAGTTGGGGGGGATGCACCTTTACTGCAGAGGACTGTGGCCTGGGCTCTTATACCAGCCAGATCCCAGTCTCTGTAAGGTGGGGAAGGAGCCTCTCTGGGTGGGTGACTCAGATCCTGGCTCTGGAAGCAGTAATGGCACAGACCTTAATGAACAAGATCAGCACTTGGTTAATTGCTCTCCAAACAGGATTTCCTGTCTCTAAACCTCATGTGATCTCCTGGGTGGAGCAAGGGGAGGAGTTGCAGGTCCCAGATCCCCAGAGGTGTGAGGAAGGGGAGATCATCACCCACAGAGGTGAGCTATCAGCTAAACTGACTCAGAAACCGGTTTATAGCAGGTCTAACTTGTGTGTTTTCATGAAGTCTAACTGACTATTCAGCCTGTCTTCAGCTCAGGTCAAAGCGTGGTGGATGGGGAAAGGCTGGGTTCTCTCCTCTGTGGAAGTGTTGTGAAGAATGATGAACTCAGCTCATGATAATACAACCATTACTTGAGTGTGTCCCTTTTTCTGTTCCTCTTTAGTTTTCTCTTTTAGATCATCATGAAGAATAATTCCTGTCTGGATTCTCTCTCTGTCCCAGCAGGTGAGGGGATGCTGACTGAGAACCATGAGAAGAGTCTTCAGCAGGAAGGACTGGAGCAAGTGGCTCCATGTGGGATGTTATTGGGAAGATCTGAAGGGCATGTTTTCCAGATACGTGAGCAAGGAGAGAGATGTGAGAGTCAACATAGCCCAGAAAGGCAGCAGGGAAACCATCCAGGAGAGGGACAGTGTAACGCCAGTCACAGGAGCAGAGGGGAGAAAAGAAACACAGAAACTGTTCAACAGAAAATCCCCCCATCAACAGTCACCCTGCATTTGTAGTGACTGTGAAACTCTTATTGAACATCGAACAACCCACACAGGAGAGAAGCCTTTTCAAATGCTCTGACTGTGGGAAAAGCTTCAGTAGAAACTCACACCTTGTTAGACATAGTAGGACCCACACAGGAGAGAAACCTTTCAGTTGTTCTGACTGTGGGAAAAGCTTTATGGAGAGCTCAGACCTTGTTTGCCATAGGAGAACCCACACAGGGAAGAAACCCTTCATCTGCTCTGACTGTGGGAAAAGCTTCCGTCTGAATTCACACCTTGTTCAACACAGGAGGACCCACACAGGAGAGAAACCTTTCAATTGTTCTTACTGTGGGAAGATCTTCAGTAGCAGCTCACAACTTGTTATTCATAGGAGGATCCACACAGGACAGAAACCTTTCAGTTGCTCTGACGAGAAAAGCTTCAGTACTAGTTCAAACCTTGTTACCCATAGGAGGACCCACACAGGAGAGAAACCTTTCAGTTGCTCTGACTGTAAGAAAAGCTTCAGTACTAGTTCAAACCTTGTTACCATTGGAGAACCCACACAGGTGAGAAACCCTTTACCTGCTCTGACTGTGGGAAAAGCTTCAGTGAGAGTTCAAGCCTTGTTGAACATAGCAGAATCCATACAGGAGAGAAACCCTTCAGCTGCTCTGACTGTGGAAAAAGCTTCAGTCGTAGGTCACAGCTTGGTAGACATAGCAGAATCCATAAAGGAGAGAAACCCTTTACCTGCTCTGACTGTGGGAAAAGCTTCAATACGAGTTCAAACCTTGGTAACCACAGGAGGACCCACAGAGGAGAGAAACCCTTTATGTGCTCTGATTGTGGGAAGAGCTTCAGTACGAGGTCAGACCTTGGTAAACACAGGAGGACTCACAGGAGAGAAACCCTTTACCTGCTCTGACTGTGGGAAGAGCTTCAGTACGAGTTCAAGCCTTGTTAAACACAGGAGGACCCATACAGGAGAGAAACCTTTCAATTGCTGTGACTGTGGAAAAGCTTCAGTAGAAGCTCACACCTTGTTAGACATAGGAGAATCCACACAGGAGAGAAACCCTTCATCTGCTCTGACTGTGGGAAAAGGTTCAGTAGGAGATCTCATCTTATTAGTCATGGGAGAATCCATACAGGATAGCAACCCTTCGGCTGCTCTGACTGCAGGAAAAGCTTCAGTCAGTGCTCCTGCGTTACTAGCCATCAGATAATACATACAAGAGAGTCACCTCTTAACAGCTCTGATTGCAGAAAAGGCTTCAAACACAGGTCAGACTTTGTTAAACATAAGACAACCCACAGAGGAGAGAAAACTATTGTGCTGCTCTGACAGTGGGGAAAGCTTCAGTTAGAGCTCAAATCTTGTTAGCCATTGGAGAACCCACAGAGGGGAGAAAGCTATCACTTGAGTTCCCTTTAAGCTATGTGGTCAGGTGGTTGTTCCTATTAAATGCCATGCAAGCTTATAGGGCTTTGGTGGGGAGAGGTACCTCAACCCACTGGTCTCAATCTTGCCCCAAACCTGTCATGACCAGAGGACAGTTGGCTATCCCACGGCCCTGGCACCAGCCCCAGAGCTACTATGGCAGGTGGTGTCTCCCTCCTCCCGCTTTACAGTAGCACCTAAGCTGTGGGAGCAAGAGCTCATGGGATTCTTCTGTCCTCGATGTAGCCTTTCAGTGACCTAACTGTCAATCCCCTCCATCTTTGAGATCACACCCCCAGCTGGAGCCCTCAACCAGTATTCCCTCTAAGATTTTCCATCCAGGAGTAGAGTGAGTTTTTTCTTGTGCACCAACAGTGACATAGTGACATCCTGTGCGCTTGTTCGGATGTGTGGCCCTGTGGAACCAACGAGTTACTGAGAATTTTTGCACACAGACACGTGTTTATATATATGTATGTATGTATACACACAGAAAGAAAAATACTGAAACAAAGGATAATTAACAAGGTGCATGATCCTGCACACACACACACACACACACACACACACACACACACACACACACACACACACACACACACACACACACACACACACACACACACACACACACACACACACACACACACACACACTCTGAAAACTTCCCAGCTTGGCACCCAGTCTCATTCCCACCCAGCCTTGCTTCACCGTTCCTGCATCCATGAGCCCCCCATCCTGTGCATCCTTTACCACTAGCCCTGCATTGTGCCCCTTTGCCCCAACTTTTGCAGTGTCCCCTTCATCCCAACCCCTGCACTTTTCTCCCAGTCTAATCCAGTCAAAGTGTAATTTGTAAAGCATACAAAATTAATGCACCATCCTTCACCATTGACTCTAAAGCTCATTCTACAGTTGCAAGTTAATGACATTCAGAAGATGAATTTAGGGATATCACCAGAAAATGTCATCCAGCTCTTTTTCTTCAGTCCACATTACTACATTGTATATAGAACATATAATCAATAATTAGATTATTTCTTATAGTATCTGCATGCTTTAGACCCCTGTGAATCATAGAAAAGTCCCTTTAATATGTCATCATCAATTGCATATTGATTTAGCATCAATGGAAAATAATCAACATCCATTAAGAAAGTTTTAGTTGCTTCTACACAGTGTGTGTATGTGAGAGTGAGATTGAGGGAAATAACTTCCACGGAGAGAAAAATAGTCGTCAATCAACACTCTTGATGTGATTGATGCCTTCACAAGCGACAGGACTATAGAGGGTCAGAGAGAATTGTTCTCCTTGACATGGTGTAGGCTCTTAAATATGAATGGGGCACAGAACATTTCTCTAGTCTTTTGCCATCTATTTAATCCCTCAGGTAACCTGCAGATTTACATTTTGAGATCCTGAGATGGAGCTCTTTAGTGAAGTGGAGCTGGAACCAGATCTCCTCAACACATGGCCCCAGTCGCTAGAGCAGATCAGTCCCTCACCACCATGTGTGGCTGCTGGAGTGACTTCATCACCACATGTCTCTGGGCCAGGGCCGCTGAAGCTCTCACTGTCTGTGATGCCACTGCAGCTCAGTCCCTGGCCAAGGCCACCAAAGTGCACACCGCCCACAACACAGCTGCAGCTCTGGTTCCAGTGAGGCTGCTGGGGCAAGCGCACACTGTTACTCTTGCCCTGGGCCTGGCCCCGGGCCAGGGCTGCTATAACAAGTGCTGTCTGCCACACAGCCCACCCTGGAGCAGTTCAGTAGCCACTGCGTGGCTCTGCTTCCAAGGTGGGTGGGTTTCAACCTTAGAGGGAACAGTGCCCTCAACTCTCCACACTGCAACTCTCTCTGGGTATGTCTACACTAGCTCCTGGCGTTGCAAATGAAGCACAGGATTTAAATATCCCGCGCTTCATTAGCATGTTCCGGCGGTTGCCATTTTGGAAACCGACTAGCCCAGAATAACTGCCTGCGTCTACACGCAGCAGTGAAACAGGAGTTCGAAGTAAACCCCTAACTCGAATTAGCTGTTACTCCTCGTGGAATGTTACTCTCTCATCTGTGAGACTGTCATCCCCAGTCCCACCCCAGAGCCAGCCTTCACACCTCTGCATCCCACCTTTGCCTCAGCCCTAAGTCCCTTCCCACAATCCAAACCTTTGAGCCTGCCACATAAACTTCCTTTTTGTACCAATACAGAGATGGTGTGTCACACACTTCCCTCCCTATGATTACCCCTAACAAAACTCATGCTGCACATTTGTGGGAAAAATTCAATGGAACACTTTGTGTAACTGCACCCATGGCATTCCTCGCCAGATGATCCCTGCTCGGGTTGGTGGACCGGTTTGCTCCAGGCGGGCCGCCGATCCTTGCCACCTCCATACTGAATGCGCCTCCTCTTGACTCTCCTTTCCCAGCAGTCCGGGAACATTTATAGTTCCTGCCAGGAGAACGCCAGTATGTCTGAACACACCCAGGCGTGCACATGTGCTTTCCGCTGCCATCCTCCCTGGGTCCTAAAAGGAGGTGGATTTGCCTCCACTGCCTGGGAGCACACACAGCAGGGCCGATGCAGTGAGGCCATCTCACCCCAGAATGTGATGCCTCCGCTGACCGCAGTGCAGGGTGCAAGAACCCCCCTCATTTACCCTTAACAAAACTCATTCTGCACACGTGTGGCAAAATTCAATGGAACAGTCTGTAACTGTCCTGAGTGTGAAAAAACCTTCAGTGAGAGTTCAGACCTTGTTAGACTTAGGAGAATCCACACTGAAGAGCAACCCTTCAGTTTCTCCTGTGCCGTAACTGGTACCACACCTTACACAGATGAAGGCTATAAAAACCAATCACACCAAATCCAAGCAGGTTCTCATGATCCCAAAGGATATGCCACATTTCCAGGTCAATTTATACTTTAGAGTGGGTGGCCAACCAGTTAGACACGAAGAGCCAAAAGAGCTGTGGATAGTGTGGCAGGGTGAGTCCCACTCCTGGGCCCCTGACTTTTGGTCAGTCCACTGTCCCACAGTTTACGAGTCACAGTATAAGACTCACTCACCTTGTTTTGGTGTTTGTCCCTCTGTCGTCTCCCTGCAGCCTTTAGCAGAGCTAATGCTCATAATGTCACATACTCAGCTGTCTATGTTTCTAATGATCAGATCCCCTATTACTAACACTTGCCTTTTCATAAAAACTGGTATTCCCTCCGCTGGAGGGGTAGCCTCAGTGTGAGAGGATACCTTGACATCATCTGGAAAGAGGCTCCCAATTAAGAAATCATTTCCCTCTGCTCTGGTTGGATGTCCTCCTTCCTTGAACCTTTTACCTTCCTCTAAAGCAGAGGCTGCCTGACTGGGGGTGGAACTGTTCTACTGTGTCCCGGAAGTCTCATCTGTATTCCTCTCTGCCTCCCTTAGCTCTTCTAGTTTAGTCACCCTTGTCTCCAAATCAGGTGCATGGTTTCTGAGGACCAGAAGTTCCTTGCACTGAATGCACACACATGCGATCTGTCCTTAGGGCAGGTAATTAATCATTCATTAATCTGAAGGAATGCTCGACTCCCACTTGACCTTAGGCTCTGCTGCCAACTTTACCTGTTCTCCCAAACACCCACCCCAGCCCTATCTCTTCCTCACCCAGTCTGCCCTCTTCTCTAGTAGGTCCATAATAGCTGATCCACATCAGATAGGAAGCATATGTTGGGGAGAGAAGCTGATCCCTGGAGCCCAATGGCACACAGGAGGGCAGCAGAGGAGGGGCAGGAGCTGATTGATGGGGCTGCCGGTGGTTGCTGACTACCCACAGTATTTTTCCATGGATGTGGCAACCGCAGGGTACCTCCGGAGCCAGAGTCTTTGTCAGTAAGGTTACTTCTAGACTGCAAGCTTCTTTCAGAAGAAGCTTTTTCAGAAGAGATCTGCTAGAAAAGCTTATTTCAAAAGGGAGCATCCACACAACAAAAGCGCAACAAAAAGCGATAAGATTTTTCGAAAGATAGCATTCACATTGATTGGACGCTTTCTCGCATTTAAGTTGTGATTAGTCTGGATGGAGTGGCCACCAGGGCACCTGTGTTAGTTCCTAAAGGCTTCTTCTTTGGAAAGAACTCCTCTTCTGCAACCACACGTTTTTTCTGAAAAAGCTTTTTGCAAAAAGGCTTCTTCCTTGTAGAATGAGGGTTACCGCTGCTGAGAAAACCCTCTGTTCTTTGGACTTTCTGTTGAAAGAACTCAATGGCAGTGTGGATGCAAGTTTTTTTTCCTGGAAAATGGCTGGCTTTCTGGAAAATGCTGCAGTGTTAGATGCACCCTAAGCAATAGATGCAGAATCAGACTGCAAAGGCCTGGATCCAGAAAATTTATTGAACAGTTCTGTAACTGTGTGCAGTGCAGATGTTCCAACAGTTACCAAGACTGTGTGTCTAGGTGTGAAATACATATCGCAAGGATCACCAGCTCTCCTGATCTTGGCATGATTGTAGTAGTATTTGGCATTTTATGAATGTATACGCTGCTGGGTATTGAAAACTAGAATTAGACTTTTCCTTCCTAAAATGCTGAGAGCAAATTGCTTGTAGGTTGAGAGTGTGAGTGAAAGAAGGCCATTAACCAGCAGGGGGCATGAACCCATGACCCTGAAATTAAGAGTCTCCTACTCTGCCAGCTGAGCTAGCCAGGCTGTTTGCAGCACCCCTTGTAATGCCCTATCATAGGAACCAAATGTTCTCAAGTGCCTGACTCAAGGCTCTGTTCTGACCACAATGGGGGTTCTAGTCTCTGTGGGGAGACCAAGGTTCAAATCCCACTCCTGACATGCCCACTTCTTTTCCCATGAGAAACAGCCCCATTTCAATCTCTCAATTGACAGGAGAAGGGTCTGGGTTCAGGATTCCTTTTAGTGCAGCTGCAAGGGGAGGTGGAAGGATTTTAAACCACTTTGGAAGCTTTTCCTTCATGGCCCCAAGTGTGACAGGAGGGGTGTGAGCTGGGGAGCCTGCCCCCCATAACGGGTATTTGGATGCACCCAGGGGCAGTAGGAATTCAGGCCCTCAGGCCAGTGCACTGGGGACAATGTGTGAGCCTTTCCATAAGCTTTTCTTCTCCCACTGGGGAAGGCAGCTGGGCAGGACTGGCCTGCAGCCCACATCCCTTTCAGGCCCAGGTGAAGGAGGTAATGGAGAAGGGAGGAAAGTCCATGGCCAGAGCCTCCTTCCAGCAGTCTGGCACAGTGCAGAGTCTGTGCATGATGGAGCCTCTCCCAGCAGGACTTTGGCTTGTTCTCTGCAAAATGCTCAGCTGTTTCATTTTTTGCTTCTGACCATCTGTCTTGGACAGTCAGCTAAAGAAGCAGCTAGCTTGGGGCAGGAATCCACAAGCCCACCCCCTTGGTATTAAAAGCAGCTGACGCTAAGCCACCGAGCTAGCCAGCCCACAGAGAAAATATTTCACAAGCAACCCCTTTGGAATGGCACTCTGGGCAGCCACAGGGCTGGTGTGGGCTCTGGAATGAGATGGGTGGGACAGGAGGGTAGCATACTAACACAGGGGCATTAGCTCGAATGGCAGAGCATGTGCTTAACCTACAGGAAAGAGTGGGATCCTGTCTCCAGTGACAGGAGTGTCCTCTTACCTCCTCACAGACAGAGCAGGCCAGGGGGCTAAGGGCCTCCAGTGGCCCCTTCCTACTCCACAAACCCAGGGCTGAAAGCTTCAGGGCCCTAGACCTCCTGGGCCAGTGACCTGAGAGAGGCTTCAGGTGGAGCAGAGTTAGCTTCCTTGGAAAAGTGCTGCCTTTGCACAGGAGAGGTAGGAAGGATTTGCTCCCATCTTCTCTCACCTGTTTTCTCATCCAGAAGGCCTGGACCCTTTCCTGCTGACCCAACTCTTATTCCCACAATACATTTTGTGTAGGGACCATTGGTCTTTATACCAAGGAGCATGGCTGGGAGCCAGGACTCAGGACCCTTCCCCAAATATATAAATCTCCCCTCGACCTGCTCACACTGTTTGGCTGCCTTCAGCATGGGGCTGAGCTCAGGGGCGAGGTGGGTGATCTGCCCTGCAGATGTGATGGCATCAGACCCCTCCCACCTCTCTGCTCAGTCTGGAGACAGAGCTCTGCTGGTTGTCAGACATACAGCAGAGAAACAAAACTGCCCTCGATGAGCTTGAGGACAAGGAAGCCCAAGCACACGAAGTGGGAGGGTTTTGCAGCAACCAGTCCTGCCCCGTAGGTCCTACTGAGATTTGAACTCAGATTACAAGATTCAGAGTTCTGTGTACTGCCCGTTACACCACGGGACCTACAGCAGGCTCTTTTGGGAGGGGGGAAGAGGAGGAGAGGCACCTGTGACTCTGAGTTCTAAGACTGGCCTCTGCTCTCCTGGCTTCTCTCCAGCTGCTTCATCGCTCAGAACTCTCGGTCCTGCCCCAGCTCTGCTGCTTTCAAGATAAATTCCTTGTTAGGACCAGTCACACTCTGGGGTCAGTGAAGGTCTAGATGGGGATGGGAATTTCAGGCGTGACTCACTGTCGTCTGCTCTGTACTACCCAGGGAGGTCAGCTTAAGGGACACAAAATGCCGACCTGCCAGGAAGCCGAATCCAGCTACACATTGTGCATCTCTGGTCCCTGTGTTAACAAGTCTGTTCTCCGCTGTCCCCCTGTGATGTAACAAACCTTCTGTTCTACCTGCCACCTGAGAGTCATGTCCAGCTGTAGATGAGGGCACAGGGCCCGGTGACTCCCCGGCCTGTGGTGACACGCGGTGACTTACTGGTGTTTCTCAGTTGCTTCCCAAGCCTCTGCTAATGGCACCTCAGCCTGGGATCATCAGCTTGAGACTCTTCCTGCTCTTCAGCATCATTTCCCATCCAAGGCTCATGTCGGGTGGGAAGCCTCATCAGCCCCATTTTGCCGACAGGAGAAGACAGGCCCACAAGAGGCTGCATGATGTGCCCGGGACTGGCCAGGAAAAGTTCTGTGGTGGGAAGAGCAGACACATTGGCTTGGCACCACTGGGGGCTGCCTCCATCATCTCCCCCATACCTGGCAGGTAGCTTAGCCATGGGGCCACTCTCAGACTTCTTTCAGCTGCTGCACATGAGGCAGGAAGCACTCAATCTTGGCCAAAAAGCGACGCTTTACGGCAAAAAACACAAGGACCACTCTTGGTCCAGATCCCTGGGCCATGCAGAGCATCCAGAAGCCACTTCCCTGCCTCTTCCTTTGCTGCTCTTGAACTGAGCCCAAGAGCCGAGTGGCTATACTCTTCCACCCAAAAACCTCTGTGACCCCAGCTTCATCGTGATCCTCAGTCAAGTCCTCTCTAGGGGGGAGCTTCTAGGAACATGAATTCCTGGCTGCAGGGTGGGTCTGGGTCCCCACAGCCTTTGGATCTATGTGAGACGTGATCCCAGGGGAACCATCTCCTGGAGCTTCTCCTGTCCCATGGAGCTCAGGGCAGGGGGTACCCAGGGCTGGGGTCTGTACGGTGCCAACGTGTGTAACACATGGCAACATTTCTCCTTTCTCTGTTGGAGAGGGAGCCAGATAGTTCCCATGAAGCCACATACAGATGGGGCAGGGTCTGGAGAGGTGAAGCAGCTGAATGGAAAAAACAAGAAGTGCAGAGTATCAGATAACAGCTGAGAACTTCAGGCACATAGCAGCATGATGGTCCCACAATGTAAGGGGCAGGACTTGCTGCTACAGATTCTTCTCCTGTCATTTGAGAGATTGAAATGGGGCCATTTCTTGTGGTAAAACCAATGGGTGTGTCAGGAGTGGGATTTGAACCTTGGCCTCTACACAGAGACCAGAACACCTCATTGGGAGCAAGACAGAGCCTTGAGTCAGGCACCTGAGAGCACTTGGACCCTCATATCCTGTGGCAGGGCATTAGCAGAACTGCTGCATCTAGCCTGGCTAGCTCACTTGGCAGGGCATGAGACTCTTAATCTCAGGATCATAGGTTCAAGCCCCATATGAGGTAGTGCCCTTTTCTTCATTCTCAACCTACAAGGCAATTCATTCTCAGATCTTACAAGCTCATAGGTGGGAAAAGTCCCCTTTCAATCTCTGAGCTTTGGTAGAGCCCAAGAGAGGACCCATTGATATTTCCATCCTCCTAGAAGAGCAGAAGCAAATAATACTCTATTCCCACAGCCAAAAGAGGAGAAAAAAAACCCTTCACCATCTGATTGTCCCCCTTCAGTGCTCTGTAGCTTCCTGTACTTCTGCAGCAGCTCCAGCTCTATGCAGGGACAATAAAGGCACATCTACACAGCAGTGTTATTTTGAAATAAAGTGCCAGTCTACACAGCAAGCCGTTATTTCAAATTAATTTGGGGATGGCGGACTTCCTACTCTGACTCTGGTAGCCCCCATTTCAGAAGGAGTAAGGGAAGTCAAAGGGAGAGTTCTCTTCCTTCCACTGCCTGCTGTGCAGACAGGACCAACAGCTGAATTCTGCTGTTTCAAATTCAGTTACACAATTGATGTAGCTGAGGCTGTGGATCTTAGTTTGGCTTTTGCCCAGCAGTGGAGACGTGCCATGAATGAGCTACTAAAGAAGCTGGCAAAGGCCCATATGAGGGTCTGTTCCTTCCCCAGGCAGAGTGATCCTCCCATAGTGCGACAGAGCCAGGGAAGAATACACACCGAGCCAGGAAGCAGAGCAACTGGGGCTGTGTGAGAGACAGGAGTGGGCCTGAGGGAGCAGAGAAGGAATTGAATGGAGGACGAGGGGGCTCTTTCTGCCTGGGTTTGACTCAGAGGCTGTTTGTGTGTCAGGGGTAACACCACAGGACAGAAACAACAGACACTCTCCTCACCACAGTCCAGTCATTCAATGGAGCCCAGGAACCAAGTCACTGTGTGGTTGAGTGGCACTCTCTGCCAGCCAATCAGCTTTGTGGGGAGGAGCATGAAGCAGGGGCAAAGGGCCAGGACACTTACTGAAGGATCCAGCCTTTGGTGTCTGGCCCAGCATCTGGCAGGCAGAGCCGTAGGGACCCTGCAGCAGGGGGCGGTGTCCCTGCCCCATTGGCTAAGAGCACTGATGGGCCCTTGCTCCAGGAACTTCTCTGGTTCCTGTCTGGGCCAGTTACACTTTTGGCCCCAAATCTCACCCTCCCCGGGCAGGGAGTTCCAGGGGCTGCTGTGTGACGAGAGGGCTCCTCATCATCCCATTTTGCACAAGATCCTCATGCCTGTCCCGGAGCGGCTACACTGCTCCTTTCTGCAAAAACCCCTTGCGCAAAAAGAAACGGCAGAAAATATGCTAATGATGTCACGATGCTATTGAGTCCCTCATTAGCATATTTTCTGCCAGAAAAACTCACAGTGAAGACATAGCCTGGGTGTGTCTGCGCTGAGATAACAGCCCTGTGGCAAGGCTGGAACTGGCCCAGCACAGCTGTGTTTGGCCAGCAGGGCTTGGGCTGGGAGATTAGAAACCTGCAGCCAGGGCCATCCCTGGGGGGTTTTACCCACACAAAATATTCATTCCCTTGGGGCACCCAGCCTTACCCACCCCTAGGGCTCAGGAGTAACCCTCTCAATATAGGTATCCACTCTGAGCTGTTTCTAGAGCCCAGGAGTGACCCTTCCAATATAGGCACCCACCCTAACCCTTCTGCAGCTCAGGTATAACCTTGCACTTTGCGGGTCTCTGGGGTCTTTTACCAGTGAAAGAGCCTTGCACAGTAATATCCTGCTTCCTCTCTATCTAGTAACACTCATTGTGACGGACCGGGCTGGTCTGGGCACAGCTGAGGGCGTCCGCTCAGGGCGAATTGCTCAAATTCGGGGCTCCTTACAGCCCCCAGACTGGTGACCTTTCCAAACAGGCCACAAACCAGTCCCACAGAGCGCTTCAGCTGCCTGCCTGAAGCCTCACGAGCAAAACCCCTCCGGCACCCCAGCAATATCCGTGCCCCAGATGGCCCCGGGCCTCATACACAGGTGAGGGGTCTTAGAACCCAATCCCACCTACCCGAACAAGTTCTGTCCAGTTCCAAGAAACCAGCCACAGATCCCAAGTCAATTTACCCTCCGGATCTTACCCACAAATGACGCTGAGCCAATCCTTTAGCATCCAACATCTAAAGGTTTATTACTACCAGAAAGAAAAGCATGAGAGTAAGGTTGTTAAAGGATAATACTTTACATGCATCGAATCTCCCAGTTCTCGATGCAGGCTCTAGCAGAGATGTTATAGCTGCTGGCTTAAAAGTCCTTAGTTGCACATCCTAGGTTAGGATGGGTCCATAGTTTTTTCTGGCCCTTCGATCCCTGCACTGCTGCCTCTGGGATGAAGTGCTGAGCTGAGTCCCAATATGGAGTCAGTCACATAGCATCTTTATACATCCTTCCTGGTCTCTTCTTGGCTGCAGCAGGTCACCTGGCCAGCGGCCTATCACTGTGTTCCCTGCTGCTAGCCCTTAGGTGTCGGTCACCATTCCCGAGGTGTGTCCTTGGCCCATTGAGTGCTATTGTCCCACAGGGCCTCGCTAATTAGCATGTCCATAGGCCGGGCTCTGCCCAATGCTCAACCACATTCAGAGAGACTTCCAGTCTCCATACAGATTACAGATTCCTAACTACACACACAGACATTATACAGATATATGAAGAGCAGATACAGAATCAGAAGAAAGTAAGCTTTTGTTTGACCCCTCACATGGCCCCCTTTGTACCACTTTTGGGGCAAACACTTCCATGGGTGCAGCAGTGACCCGGCTGCTCCTCACAATCCAATAATGTGACACTCATTGCAAATAGATGCACACACCAGAGATACAGTGCTCACTGCTCCCAATGAGTCAGATGAACTCACCTTGATGGGCAGTAGGATCAGGTCATCTGGGGACTCCAGTTTCAGCACGGCCATTGGCATAGGGTTGAGGTCTGGCAGCTCTGCTCTTGGAGCTGTGTCCTGAGTCGATTCCCAAAGTATTTTCTATTGGGCTTCAGTTTATATAGTGAAATCTGAGTCCTGCTAAACTTTACTGTAACCAATTGTTTCAGTTTAATTTTACTGACGAATCATAACATACTGTAACAGAATTACCTCGCCAATCACACCCCAGCACCTCAGTTGACTTACACCTTGCAAAATCAATTATCCAGCAAACAGAAACTCACAAACCAGACAGCGATCACACAGACAAACAATAGGCAAGTGAGGACAATAATCATAGAATGAGGATTCCACAACCTCAGCTATTGATAAGCAGCCTCTAGCCATGTGACATGCTGTTAGCTAAGTTTTGGTTCTACCATCTTAAGCTCTGTTTCTTTATCTGGTGACAGGTGCCTTTAGGACAGGATCCTTCTCAGAAAACTGTGACAGACAACCAAAGAAGGCAAATTGGCTTCTGTGTAGTGTGTGACAGCCAGAGTTTGCGATGGCTGCTGCTCTTCAGTCTGCTCTGCATATCTACAGAGACCCGTGTTGCTCCTCCTGGCTCTCTTCAGACAGGGTCTCAGACCCCAGGTCCTGCCTTGTGTTTGCAGGACACTTTTCGCATTTCTATGCAGCTCCTAGCCAGCAGGGGCTTCCCAGCCAAGGGGAGATGAGTGTATGTGGGTGGGGAAGGAGGATTTAGCAGCATTTCTCAGGATGCCCATGGCAGGGGATCTCTAAGAAGGAAAGTGGGGCCTGGCCCAAGTGTCTTTCTCATAATGCCCATGGCAGGGGGATCTCAGCTAAGATGGGAAGGGGGGGGGGGACTTGAGGCAGGCATGGGGAGCATCTGGAGGAGTTTGTCTCTTCATTCTGCCCCCTGTGGCTCATCAGCCAGGGCTGCAGCTGGCACAAAGGGTGATTGGGGTCCCCCCTCCTCAGCTAGGGTTTGCTCAGACCAGGCAGAAGAGAGTCACTGACCAGTTGATGGCTGGGTGCTGCTGTCTCCTCCCCAGCACTGGACAGCTGGATCCCTGGTAGCCCAATGCCACTCATATGTTTGTGGGAATTGGAGAACATTGAGGGCACATCTATACTAAACTATTAGCTTTAAATAACTCCAAAATCACTACTTTGAAAGAAGCATAACCCCCCAGGAAAGCAGGAGTACAGATTTGGAAATAAACAACCTGGGTTTCTTTTTTTAAATAATAGGCTTGGTAGTGAATGTTCCATGTATTATTTCTAAATAAACTCCCCAGTGTAGATATGCCCTGAGAGAATTTCCCTCGGTGTGGAGTGGTCCCTGGTGCCCAGGCTCTAACAGAAGTGTTTTACACACCAGCTACTGAAATCTGAGAGGTTTCTTTCCTGGGGGATTGGCTGATGCAGGACTTTTGTGGATTCTCTCATGTCTAGTAAGGTGTGAGAGCTGTCTAAAGCTGTTCCCACACTCATGGCATTGGTATGGTCTCTCTCCTGTGTGGGTTCTCTCATGGACAGTAAGGGCAGATTGAGCAGGGAAATCTTTCCCACACTCATGGCATCTATATAGACTCTCTCCTGTGTGCATTCTCTGATGGGCAATGAGGTATGAACTCTTACTGAAGCTTTTCCCACAGTCAGAACATTTATATGGTCTCTCTCCTGTGTGGGTTCTCTCATGGACAGTAAGAGCTGATCTCCGAGTGAAACCTTTCCCACATTCATGGCATTTATATGGTCTCTCTCCTGTGTGGGTTCTCTCATGTGTAATGAGGACTGGTCGACTGGTGAAAACTTTTCCACACTCATGGCAATTATATGGCCTCTCTCCCGTGTGGGTTCTCTCATGGATAGTAAGAGCTGATCGCTGAGTGAAACCTTTCCCACACTCATGGCAGTTATATGGTCTCTCTCCTGTGTGTTGTCTCTTATGGACAGTAAGGGCTGACTGTTTAATGAAACCTTTCCCACACTCATGACATCTATATGGTCTCTCCCCTGTGTGGGTTCTCTCATGTATAATGAGGACTGGCCGACTAGCAAAAACTTTCCCACACTCATGGCATTTATATGGTCTCTCTCCTGTGTGGGTTCTCTCATGGACAGTAAGGGCTGATCGCCTAGTAAAACCTTTCCCACACTCATGACATTTGTATGGTCTCTCTCCTGTGTGGGTTCTCTCATGTCCAATGAGGACTGGTTGAGTACTGATAACGTTCCCGCACTGATGGCATTTACATGGCCTCTCTCCTGTGCAGATTCTCTCATGTCCACTAAGGTATGATCTCAAAGTGAAGCTTTTCCCACACACAAAGCATTTATGGGTTTTTTCTCCCACAGAGATAATCTCATGTTCAATGCAGGATGACAGTTCAGTCAAACTTTTTCCACACTCCAGGCATTTGCAGAGTCTCTCTCCTGTGTGCCCTCTCTGGGGCAGAAGGCGGCCTGACTTCTCACGGAATCTTTTCCCACTCTCAGAGCATTCACAGGGTTTCTTTCCATTGGGACTGGTCTGCTGGGCTGTAGTTTCCTTGGGATCCTTGGATCCTCCTCCACATTCACTGGATTCCTCCGCTTTCCTGCTTGGATTGTTCTCCAGTTGGCTTTCTGCCCTGTGTCGATTTCCCCAAGTTTTCTCCTGTTCCACACACTGGGAAAAATCCTTCAGCTCCTTCCACAAATGCTCCCTGTGATTCTACGGTGCCAGGCCCTTCCTGCTGTTGATTCTTCTCCTTGTTCTCCCTCACTGTCCTAGCACCTGCTGGGAGAGAGAGAATCCAGGCAGGAGTCACTCTCTGTGCTGGGGACAAAGGACCGACAGGGGAACGGCAAAGGCAGAAAGCACAACACAATAATAGTTTGGGAGACTGAGACATTGGGTTTTGCCTCCACGCCCCACCCAAACATTCCCAGAGAAAGAAAGGAATGGGGGAAACTCCTGACAGCTAAGAGGATGGCTGGGGAGCTGTGACAGGTACTTGCCAGGATGACACCTGCAGCCCTATCTGGGGGACATGGGGTGGAAGTGAGGGCTCTCACCCAATGCTCATTTTTGGGAGTCCCAGATTTTTCCTGCACTTGCTAGAATGTTTCAGTGTCAGTTTCCCTGACTCCTCACCTGTGTGAGTGTCTCTCTGGATCCCAATATCTTTGGAGGGCTGGAGATCTGGGACCCACGGCTCTTCCCCTTGTTCCAGCTGGGCGATCAGGTCAGGTTTGGGAAGGGGGAATCCTGCACAGGGGCGATATCAGGCAAGGTAAAGGCACATGGAGTCCGGGCAGAGCATGTGTCACAAGGAACATTCCCTGAGCTCAATCTCATCCTAGAGCTGACCCTGGTGCTCTCCTCTGAGCCCCATCTGGTAAGGAGGGAGGACACACTCCCCTCTCCTGGGACCTGGAATCACACCTCCCTGGGGCAGCACATGGGTAGGGTCCCACCTCACAGGGGATAGAGAGGAGGACGCTACGGGGAATGAAGGGGCAGGGCAGGAGAGGACAGCAAGAGGGGGAGGATGCAAAAGGTTGATGGGGGGGAAGCAGAGGGAACAAGTCACCATCTGCCACCTGCTCACACGGACCGGCCATTGCTGCTGGCAGTGCAGTCAGTGCTCAGTGGGAATGGGATGGGGGGGCCCTGCTGGCTGGCTCTGACACGCAGCAGAGGCTGCACAGATGGACCAGTACTGGGAGCAGCCACTGGGCCCCCATTCCCTGCTGGTGGGTGGGCAGCTGGGGAGCAGGGATCTGGGGGCAACAGGACCCACCAGTGTGGAAGGGGAGGGAGACAGAAAATACGAGACAATTTACCCACTTTTAAGAACCCTGCAGCAGGCCTTTAGCCTGGGATGTCTGCTCACTAACTAGAGTGCTGGGCAGAAGGCAAAACAGCAGCTCTCCCAGGCAGCCCCCAGCCACTGAATCTCACCCCCCTGGGCAGCGCCCACCTCTCAGGAAGGGAAGAGGCACCTTCTCCATGCACTGGCCACCCACGCAGCCCTGGGAATTGGGCATTGCCATCCCCCCTCTTGGCAGGGGGTTTTCTCTCTTTCTCCTCTCCCATATTTTTACAAACACTGCAAATGTCTCCCCCCCCCAGGTATTTTATTTCTGGCAGGGCCCAAATCCTGTTCTTAACCCTGCTGCCTGTGCCAATTTTACCCTTTGGCCCCTCTCTTGGCCCTGCAGCCAGCTGTGGGATCTCCCCACCCACACGGTCAGTTTGGCCCCTGCACAGACTTTGTCTCTCCCCTGCAATTTCATGCATCATCGTCCATGCACAAACAAACTTGGGGGAGGGGGGGCTCTTTTGGGTTAGGGGCTACACACACACGCATCTAACTGAGAAGCAAGAAAATAACCCTCACTGATGTGGCCCACACACCAGCTGGAGTGGTGGTGGTGGAGGGGTAGAAAGCCAGTGCAGGCTCCGCAATATCGGGGGGTTCCCAGAGCTTCAGGGGCTGCACCTGGGTGGTCGGTTTGGCTCTGAGCAGCCCTGCCCCACACGCACCAGGCTGCAGTGGCACCAGCAGCTGGTCTCAGGGTTTGCGTCTGGCTCCATGTGCAGGCCAAGAGCAGCTGCCGCCACTGCGGTCACTACACATGCACCACGCACACTCTGGGGCGAAATCTGAGGGAGCCTTCTTGGACCAGTTCCCGTCTAGCACCCTGCAGCGCTGCCTCTGATACACTGGCTGCTGGCTCCGCCCCTGGGGACTATAGAATAGTCAACTAAGCAATAAAAATTCACAAGGTTACTCAACTGTTATATTAACTGACATTTAACATGCCTATCCTGAACCTGCTTCCCCTGGTAGGGGGCATGCAGGGGACAGTCTCTCACACAGGAGCCAGGGTTATTGGGGCAGATACTCCTGACATTGGGGTGGAGGCAATGAGGGACCCTGAACCAAACCTAGCTGCTCCAGAGCCCACCCAGCTTCTGATGCCCGAGGGGACAGGAATCCTCACCCAGCCAGCTCACAGCCTCATAGTTCTCCTGCATCACATCCCTGTAGAGGGCTCTCTGGCCCGGGTCCAGCAGAGTCCATTCCTCCTCAGAGAAATACACAGCCACCTCCTCGAAGGTCACCGGCTCCGCCACGGCCATTTCCTGTCCCTGGCGCTGCAGGCCAGGGGCTGAGCTGGGGACAGATATGGGTGTTCTGCAGCTTGGCAGGGGAGAAGGGCAATTGGAGACGTCAGAAGGGGCTTTAACCCTTTCCAGGGAGGTTATGTGTCTATTAATCAGCTAATGGAGGGGCAGCTGGACTGTCCATCCGCTGCTCAACCAGTTGATGGGGGGGGGAAGCGGGGCTCACTCTCCCGCTGCCCCTTCCCCTGTGACATAATGTAGATTCAAATTATGACTGAACACAGAATCTACAAGCTATCATGCCCATGTATCAATTTTAAAGGTATTTTCTTAGATTGAATTAATTAAGGCACCTTCCTTTTTTCCCTCCGTTATTCAATGACTCTTATAATTTTTTATCTTTAAAAAGTGTTTTTTTTTTTTTTTTACTGGCCAGGATGAATACTTAAAACACAGAAATAAAATCTACCAGACAAACAGTGCAAGCAGTGCTGGGTCCGGCCATGAGGGCAGGGGACTGGACTCCATGACTCTGGAGGGCCCTTCCAGCCCTAGTGTTCTATGAGTCTAAGACACCCACAGGAGCTGCCCCAGGCGCGTGTCAGTTCCCACGGGAGGGGGCAGGGGGCGCTGGCGCCAGCTGGGACAGGAGCAGCCCCACGGGTGCGGGGTCCCTGGTGTCCCCCCCAAAAAAACCAGACTCCGCACTCGCCCCTGCCCACCCCTTGTCCTGGCAGGGGCAGTGGGGGGCCGGGGACTAGTCGGGGTCCCACCCGGACGCCCCTCAGCACGCGCTGGTCGCTCACCCCGCAGGGACACGCGCTAGGACCAGACGCGCTGGGCGGGGCCGGGAGGAGCCGTCGCACCCGCAGCGCCCGCGCGCTAGACCCGAACCCACGTGCCTGCAGCAAGGGGCCGGTCCCAGCGTCCCGCGCGCGAACCCGCAGCAGCCTCCGCCTCCCGCGCCCCCGGCCCCGCCCCCGCCCGCGCAGCCGCGTGGGGGGGGAGGGGGGCGCGCGCGGGTCCCTGTAACCCCCGCCCCTCGGACCGACCGGCAGCGGCGCCAGAGCCCCGCCCCCAGCAAAGAGGCGGGGGCTGGTCACGTGTCAGCACCGTCACGTGCGGGGTCGGCCGGGAAGACCCCCCCGCAAGTAGCTGGGCGGGAGCCGAACAGCAGCGCGCGCCAGCCAGCCCCGCCCCCCGGCACGTGGCGCTGCCCCTCCCCAGCACGGCAGCGAGGAAACCCCGCCCCTTCCTTTATTACACGCGCGGAGGAGCCGAATTGGGGGCGGGGCTAGCGGGGCGGGGTTTCCTCCTGTCCGGCAGGAGGGCCCTAGTCAGACCCCCCCGATCTCACCGGCCGGGCACTGGCAGCAGCTGCTGGGGGGCCGGAGCAGCCCCTGCGAACCGGCCCCTGCGGCTCCGGGCTGTTGCCCCCCGCCGGGGGGGGGCCGGGGTGTCTCTGCAGGGGCCGCACCCAGCGGGGCGGGGCCACGAGGGAGGGGCGGGAGGAGGGAATGTGGGAGGGGCCGGGGTGGGGGCGGCACTTTCCTGGTTCTCCCCTCCTCTGGCCGCGGTCCCTGTCGGGCGAGAGGGGAGATTGGGGGGAGTTTCCAAAGCGGGTTGGGTCCATTTCACACCCCGGTTCCCCCCGGCTCCCTCCCTGCAGACAGACGCTCCGGGCTCCGCTGCTCAGCCGGCCCCGCAGCTCGGGCTCCCCCAGCAGAAATATCCCTCCGCCCCCTCCAGTGCCCCACAGCCCTCCCCACATCCCTCCTCCCCCTCCCTTGCCCCTGGCTCCCACAGCCCAGCCCCCTTCAACCCTTTCGCCCAGCGCCCCCTGTGTCCTAGCGCTTCCATGTCTGGGGCTCTTTGCCCCACGCATGTCCCTGTCTGTACGGGCTGCTCCCCCCCACGGGCCATGGAGCTGTGGGGCGATGGCTCCAGCTCCCCTGGGTTCTTGTGGAGTCAGATTAACCCGCCCCTGGGCTGTAGGAACCATCCCTGCCCCCAAAGCAACCCCCTTCCCCCTCTCCCGATTCTCTGATGCAGGGGTTGCTACAGTGAGCTAGTATTACACCCGCCCCCCCCTCCCTTTGCTGGGTCTCCACCCTGCAGCCCCTGGGCAGTGCACTGGGAGCTGGGACATTCCCTCTCCCCTCTGATTGGCCCAGGGACATGTTAGAAAAAAAACTGCCCCCCCCCAGTAAAAAGTTTGGCCAGGCTGCTTTTGCTATAGTGGGCTGCAGTACTCCTTGGGAGAAACCACCCGCACCCTTCCTGCATACCATTGCCTTTAGAAAAAGGGAAGGTGTGAAAAGGGGAAAATAGCCTCAGACTCTCCCACCCGTCACCTTGGCGTGAGAACTGCGGGGCTTACCTGGTCGCATGAAACCTGCACAGTTTCGGCCCAACCCCTGGGACACAGCCCCGCCCCCCACTTGGTGACCATTGGGCCATATATGGTAATATGCAAGCACGGGAAAGCGATGTGCAGATTTGGGGATAAATATCCATTGCACAGCTCGCTCGAGGAGGTCTTCGCAACACACGTACCACCGTGCGTGTGCCTTCCCGTATACTTCAAAGCGCTGCCAGCCTGATCAACCGACCAGCCACCTCCCCCGACTCTCAGGTGTAACCAAGGCCTTCGCAACCGAATCAATATCTTTGAAATGTTCCGTGTGCTGTGTAAGTTGGTATGTATGATTTGATTTTCTTTGTTGTATAAGCTTAGTGTTGTAGTTTTTGGTAGTACATAGATTTTGTGGTTATTATTGTTATTAATTAGTGTAGCTGGATATTTTTAGAATAGAGACTATTCCCCTTGCCATTCCCATCCTTATATTTCTGACACGTTTAACTAGAAATCGTAAAATAAATATAATACTGTAAATTCATTATTAACACGGTCTATTAAAAATCTTAGAATAAATACTATAAATTCATCACTGTCATAAATAAATATCCTTTATTTGCTAAAACTGTCCACCTGGTTCTGTCCTTCCCCCCTTGGGTATGCATTATCGGACCTGTGATTCTCGCAACAGGACACAGGCTGGGATGGGGGAGGGTCTGTCAGTTTCTTCTCCTGCCTCTCTCCAGCCTTTGCTCCAGGGCTGGGTGGCTCTGGTGGCTGGAACATTCCCAGCACCATGTGCTGCTGCCCTTCCCTGCCCCCTCCCCCTGCCTGTCACCAGCCCCTAGGGCAGGGGTGCAATGTTCCCATGGATACAGGATACGCCTGTCACAATGAGCAACCTCTGCCTTTGCCCATCCTCCTCAGGGGCACCAGAACAGGAGGCCAAGGGCCCCTCCCACTGTTGAATGTGGACAGGTCTGGCCTGACCTCTTTCTCCCCAGACGCCCCTGCCCCCTCCCCATTCCCCCTGGGCTCTGCCCCCCACCCTGGCCAGAAGCTGGAACCCTGCCCAGGGAAGAGAAGCCCTGGGGTGCCAATGCAGCTGGGGCCATCACAGACCCATCCACCTGGGCAGGGGAGTGGGTGGGGTGGGGCTGAAAAGCTGCCCCTGGCTGATGTGCGAGCCCTGGCAGCTCCTGCCCAGGACAGATGGAGGGTCCATGGATCCCCCCACTGCCCAGACAGCTCTTACTGTGACCTGAATGGGGTAAGAACCACAGGGGCAGTTGTGGGGAGCCTCAGACTCTCCCTCTGCCCTGGGCAGGGGTGGGGACATGGGCTGGGGCTGCTCATGGGCCCCCCACCAGTGTTCCCTGTAAGCTGAGCACTTGGGCAGCCACTCAGGAGAGATTCAGGTGCTGCCCAGCTGATTAGCAGCGCAACCTGTGGTTCTATGGGTGGTGCACATCTGCACCTGCTTTGGAGCCCAGAACAACATTTATTCCACACATAGATGGAAACAAATTCGAGGAACCCCCCACCATCCCCTCCCATCTCCCCTCTTCCCCCCCCCACCCGCCCGCAGGACAGCCTGAGTGACAGACACCTGCTCCCTCCCCAAGCCCCACAACACTCTGGTTTCTGCCCGTCCCAAAGGAGCATTTGCCCCAAGTCACTGGCACCTCCCGGCTGAAAGCAAACCCAGCACCTGCAGCCAGTCCTATGGCACCGTCACGAGTGATTTACTGGCCAAGAGAAGGGAATGAGAGTAACTCACAGGGTGAATGCACCAGCTGGACACACGCACACGGTGCGCTCCTGCCTGGCCCAGGGGAATAGAGGCGCCTCTGGTGAGCCAGCTCCGTGTGTCCTGTAGCACCAGCCTGCCCGGGGCCACTGCAGATCCCTCAGTTTGTGCCTAACCCTCCCCCTACCACCATCCCCCTCCCTCCCTGCCCCACCCCCAGCATCTAAGCCTGGGAGAGAGAAAGTTCTTTCTGCCCTGGCTCGTCCTTCCCTCCCCCAGAGCTCACACTGATAAGAGGAATGTTTGGGGCCGGCTCCTCTTCAAGGACACAAGGAGGAGGGGAGCAGCCAACAGTCTTTTATTCACAGTGTTCCACGGTGGCGTGTCTGGAGATTCATGTGCCAGGCAGGAGATTCCCGCCCCCACCACCACCACCACCCGGACACACCAGGGTCTCACACTTGGCTCTGCCCCTCTCCTGGCCTTGGGCTGCTCCCGGTGTCACAACAAACCCTCGTCCAGCCCGAGAAACACCAAACTCTTGCACAGCGCCACAGGCACAGCCAGTCCCGGCGGGGGTGGGTCAGAACCAGCAGCCACCCCCCGGCATTTCCCAGAGTCCCTGTCTCTGCCAGTCCAATGGCTGTTTTAACCACATGGACACCCTGGGAGCCAGCTGGCTGCTGGCCCGGCATGTGCCAGTGTCCAGGGAGGTCTGGAGACTGGGCATGAGCTGGCACTGGGCTGAGCAGCATCACACAGGCCCTGCATGTCTGTGGTGAGTAGCTGTATGACACACACCGCACACTGACTGTCACGAGGAGCTGTGTCACAGCACTGGACGGGCTGACAAATCCCTTCCCAGCACAGGCTCTTGGGCAGAAAATCTCCCCTTGCTCCTCACACCGACCCGCCCTGTTGCTAGGGCTACACCCACTAACAACCCCGCAGCACAAAGTGTCTATGCGCTGGCCCCACACCTGAGCCCCCTGCCCCGCTGCTCTTATTTCAGTCACGTCCCCGCCCGCCTTCCCCTCGCTGTGTCTGCGCCAGAGTCGCGCCGGTGCCGGGCTCCCCAGAGGCTGCAGAAGGGAAATAACCACCTGTGCACAGCCGGAAGGAAAGGCCCGGGGGCCACATTCACCGGCCCTGAGGGGCTGAGACCGATCGCCAGGCACCTCACTGACCAGCGCCTGCCCAGTCACAGGACACGTGCCAGGACCCACCCAGCCTGAGAACACTCCCTCAGGGGAGATGCAGAGAGCAGAATTTTCTTGCCTCCCTCAGCTTGTCTCGCTACTTTGTCCCGTTTCCCACCTCTTTTCCTGAGCTGACCCAGTGGCTGAAAGGGACTGTGGCTGCTGATGCAGGGGAAGAAGATGGGCAACAAGACCCTGGTAGCAAGAGGGTGAAGTGTCCAAACCTCTCTGGGCTACTTGGCCTGTGATCCAGGCCACACAACATTCACTCTGAAGAGGCCATAATACGTGAAGGGGGAATTTTGACTGATCCCTTTCTTTGGGGTGGAATCTCAGCTCCCACAGTGTTCTCTGCAAGGGGACAGTCTAGCAGGGACTAAAAGCCACTGTTCCAGGTGAGGTTTGAACTCACAACCTCAGCATGTCTCCCATGAGTACTGCCTTACAAGTACTGTGTGCTGACCCATTGTTCTACTGGACCAGCTGTTTAAAATGCTTCTTCAAAGTCCTTAGATTGAAAAAGTCAAGAAGCACAAAGTGGAATTGAAGGAGAGGGGCAAAAAGATTAATTCTGAAGGCTCCAACCTGCCTGGCTGGAGCCCGGCCATGAATGCTCTTCCCAGACCTAATGGCTGCGTCTAGACTGGCAAGTTTTTCCGCAAAAGCGGCCACTTTTGCGGAAAAACTTGCCAGCTGAATACACTGGCCGCTTGAATTTGCGCAAGAACACTGACGATCTAATGTATGATGGTCAGTGTTCTTGCGCAAATACAATGACTCTCCCGCTCGGGAAAAAGCCCTCTTGTGCAAATGCTTTTGCGCAAGAGGGCCAGCGTAGACAACTCAGAATTGTTTTGCACAAAAAAGGCCCGATGGTGAAAATGGCGATCGGGGCTTTTTTGCGCAAAACCGCATCTAGATTGGCACTGGATTCTTTTGCACACAAGCACTTTTGCGCAAAAGCATCCGTGCCAATCTAGACGCTCTTTTGCGCAAATGCTTTTAACGGAAAAACGTTTCCGTTAAAAGCATTTGTGGAAAATCATGCCAGTCTAGACGTAGCCGTTGTGTCTTCCCCTCCCTGCCTCAACTCAGCTCAGAACTGGACCTGCCGTGGCTAGGGCACCCCCCTCTGGCCCGAACTCAGTCTGGGACTGGACTTGCCGTGGCTGGGTAGAGACCTGTCCTGTGGCCCTAGCAGAAGAGGAACCCCTGGACACTGACCCAGCCCTTGTTGCTGTGGCTGTCAGCTGGGAGGAGGGTCCAAAGGGGACACTAAGCCAGCGTGCCCCGGTGCAGCGCACCCGTCAGGCAGTGTCCGGCTGGGGGAAGGGCTCTGGATGTTGCTGCTCACCATGCACGGGAAAGGTTCCTGTGCCAGTGCTGGGCATGGGTGTCCTTTTGCTTCCATTCTGGCCCCCTTTCTGCACAGAAACCAAACTCTCCCCCGCCCCGTGGGCCTCACCCCAGAGGTTGGCTTGTAGCAAAGTTACTGCAGAGGTTAGACGCAGGAGTGGGAGGCTGCAGGTGTCTTTTATGTTCTTTTGCCATGAGGCTGGTACTTCCTGTCCCCCAAACAGAAGCTTTACCGCACAGGCCCCTGCCTGGCTCATTGGCTCAGCAGGTGTCGGCCCTGGTCTGTCACTGGGGTTATGGCACAGCCCATGTCCCTGGCTGGAGCACCAAGCAGGGGAGGCCGTGCTCATGCCAATCTGCCTGGGGGTGGGACCCAGCTGCACAGCACAAGTATGAAATTCAGACAGACCCAGAGCTCCCAGGGCAAAGGGGAGACAAACGGACCGACAAGATACTTGCAAAGCAGAGTGTTTGCAGATACCCCCCGTGGCCACAGACCCTCCCACCCAGCACTTGCAGGGTCCCTGCTCAGCCCAGCAGGCCAGGGGAGGGGGGGTGGGGCAGAGAGGAACAGGCTCCCAGGCTGCTCCAGGTCCACAGCAGAGGTGAGTGTGGGGAGGGGGGGACAATCCCAGCTGCCACCCCACACCAGGCCCCCGATAATTCTTCGGCTTGCATTGCACAGGGAAAGAGTTGGAGCAGGGGAAGAAGGGGTGTGATGGGGCAGAGCAGGGGTGGCGCATAGGGGGGAGGGGGAGGTGGAACAGAGGCAGGGTGGGTCCCATGCTCCCCTCCCCAAGGGATGGCCCTGCTCACCATGTTATTCCTGTCATCCAGCCCCTACCTGCGAGACACTTCCCCCCTCCGCTCGCTGTGTCCCTCCTCTCCTCCAGTACCCTGCCCGCAGGACCCCCCCACCCTTCACTTATCATGTCCCTCCTCTCCACACATCCCCAACCCTGAGAGACTCCCTCCCTACCACCCGCATCTCTCCTCAGCTCTCCTTGACCCCCCCCCCCCCTTGCTGTGTCCCTTCCCAACCTCTGCACTCACGGGGGCAGGGCAGGAGGGGTGCAGCAGTGGGGGCTAACCAGGGACAAGCAGGGCCTGGAGCGGCTCTGGGGCAGGGCCTGGGGTGGAGCAGGGGTGGGACGTGGGTGGCAGAGACGGGCCAGGGAACCAGCCTCCCCCGGGGAAGCTTCTCCCCCCCCACGTCCAGGCTGTTAGTGCTTGAGGGGTTCATGCTGGATAGCTGGGGCGTGAGGTCTCAATACAGAGCCACCCCCAGCCTGGGGACGGGCCCGGCTGTGTCACTGCCTGAGGCTGGGAGCAGCTGGAAGGGAGCCCTGAAGCCTGGCTCTGCCACGTCCCAGCCGGGGGCTCTAACCAGGGGGTGGGAGTCACGCTGCAGGTGAAATCACCAAATCCCCCCTTCCCCTTCCCCACTGCATGTGGGGCAAGGCAGGTGCCTGCCTCATTCTGGCAAGAAACGCCTCAGGTGCCTGAGCCACCCGACCCCGGCGCTGGGTTCCCGCGGGTGGATTGCTAAGCAGGGACTGGCGCCCCCTGCAGCCCAGACGCAGGCACCGCCCTGTGAGCGGGGCGGGGCTTAGCACACCCCTCCCCTCCTGTCAGCATCTCCCCTGGCTGCTGAGCTGGCTTTTGTGTGTGTGACGCCCGCGTGTTGCTTAGGGAGTTTAAGCCCCTAACTCAGCTGTGCAGGTCACAGTCTCTTCCTGGGATTATCTAGTGGCCTAAAAATTAGGCCCCATGATGCTCAGCATTGCAACACCTGGGACCCTTCCTGGATTGCACCTTGTGCACCAGCCACCTCCCCGCAGAGCCCCGTGGAGGAGCTGCTGATTGACAAGGTGTGGGCAGGACAGAGAGGAGCCCTGGCTGGGCAGGGACACAGCACAGCAAACCCCAAACTCTCCTCCTAGGGGTGGGATATTCCCTGTGGGCACTCCGGGGACGCACCCCCCTCAGGCAGCAAATCTCTGGCCTCTGCCTCCAAGAGCTGCAGCTGGAACAGTGAAGTGGCACAGACAAGAATTGCTTGTCTAGTTTTATTTACAGCAAGTCACTGACGCTGGACAGTGAAAGGGCCTGAGAAGGAGGGTTCAAAACCCAGCCTGGAAGGAGACTCCCCAACTCCCCAGAACTGTTTTCTTAATAGCCCCACAACAGGGCAGTTGGCCAGGAAATAAGGTAGGGAATGTATTAGTCTCATTTTCAGTCACATTTAATAAATCTCTGTCTCTCTCATGCTCTCTCCCCTTCTTCTTCTATTCTTTGCTGCTCCTCATTTTTCTAACCCTCAATTCCCATCCCTGGTTATTTTCCTGTGTCTCTGCCACTCTCCTGCCTTTCCTCTGACAGGTCAATTCCTGGGGCTGCTCCGTTCCTTCTCTCAATTTTATTCCTTCCTCTCTTGCTGCCCCCAGGCTGGTTTCCCTGCCTGGGACACTTTCCTGTCGCCCTTTTCTTTTCTGTTTTTCACCATGTCTCCAGGACTTTCCCTTTAGTCTTGTTTTATTTTAATTTGCATTTTCCTTCTTCTAATCCCCTCTGGTTAAACAAACCCTTTTCCTGCCTCCCCCAGGCTGCAGGATTAAAAAATAAAATAATAATAAAAAAAACCTCATGTGACTGGCCCAATGATTTTGAAGGCCGTGGTCACCAACCAGTAGAGCTTGGAGGCTCTGACAGGGGATCCTGACTGGTTTGGCTGGGAGCCTACCAAGTGCTGGCTCGTCAATTCCCCTCCCCCCACTGCCCTGCTGCTCCTGCCCAGAGCCTCAGAGCTGCCCCTGGGAGCCTCCTGCTTGTTGTGCAGGGTGGGGGAGACAGAGGCAGGGGATGCTAATATCACTCTGTCCCTCTCCTTCCGTACAGAGTGAGGAGGGTGGCACCTCAGCAAAGAGGTTGGGCAAGGGCAGGGCCTCAGAGAAAGGGTAGGGTGGGGCGGGGCAGGGCAGGGCAGGGGTACTTGGGTTGGGGTAGCTCCTGGACTGACTTAAATTAAACTAGTGATCTTCTGTTCCTAATGGCTGGAGTTGGCTGTGTGAAGGGGTTTGGTCTATCTACATGCCTTACCCTCCTCCGCACCCTTTGTGTGACCATCAGTGCTGCCGTCTCCCCAAGAGTCACAGGGAAAGAAGGTGACTGCCCCTGCAGCAGGAGCTCTGGCTGGCAGATGGGTACAAATCACTCCCTGCTTCTGTGGAGCGTCCTCTCCCCCCCCCCGCCCAGCCTGTCCCCAGCCCAATTCTTAGATCTGCCCCCTGCCCAGCTCCCATCTTTGCCTGTCCCCAGCCTGACTCTTAGATCTGCCCCTGCCCAGCCCCCACCTCTGCCTGTTCCCAGCCCGACTGTTATATCTGCCCCTGCCCAGCCCCCACCTCTGCCTGTTCCCAGCCCAACTCTTATATCTGCCCCCTGCCCAGCCCCCACCTCTGCCTGTTCCCAGCCCAACTCTTATATCTGCCCACTGCCCAGCTCCCACCTCTGCCTCTCCCCAGCCCGGCTGTTAGTTCTGTCCTTCCTCTACCCCCACCTCTGCCTCTTCTGCAATCTCAAGCGGTCTTCTCCTTACCCCTCCCATCTCTGGGACCAGAGGGAGAGAGGGGCAGGAGCTGTCAGGTATCTTAGAGATGAGGAGCAAAGCGTGGTGGGGGGGAGTCCTCCAGGGTCACTGAGACTGGGGTGTGTGAGGCTAAAGAGGCTGATTTCAGGGACACAGGCTGAGTGGGGATCCTGCCCACACCCCCAGCCAGGGTCGGATTCTCTCCCCAGGGAGAGAGTCCCGTGGGAAAGTGAAGATCGGGGCCTCGGCACCAGCATCAATAAATCTCACCTGCCCCCAGTCACAGTCCAGACAAACACGGATCCTGCAGGGGGGGCTCAGGTGCAGGGGGGTCAAAGGGGAGGTGAGAGCCCGGAACTGATCCTCCCACCTCTCCACAGCCCAGATCCCCTCTTTAGGGATATGTCTGGTCCCTCCCTTCCTGCTCACAGAGTCTCTGGCCACCCCCACAGCCCAGTGTCGCCCATCCCCCACCTCCACCTCCCAGCAATGTCTCCCTGAGGTGAATCCCTCACGGCCCACCACATAGGGCCGAGTGTCAAATCTCTCTGGGTTGTCAGGAAGTCGCTCCTGGGTACGTTCCCAGCTCACATGTTTCCCATCCCCAGACAGGACAAGGTTGGGATGGGCCGTGTCTGGATCCAGAGTCACAGTCACTGGGGAGAGAGAATCAGAGCGTGAGGGGCAGAGCTCAGCCCTGGGGGCGGCTGGGGCCATTTCTCACCCTCCCCAGCAGCCCTGTTGTGGCTGGGACAGGCCTGGGCCCCAGGGAGCTGCCTCTGCCCTGGGCCCTGAGACTGAGCCGAGCTGTCACTGCAGCGCCTCAGCCTGGGCAATGGGACCCGCTTCATTAGCTTCTCATTTGTGTGCAGAGGCTGCAGCGTCCTGCCCCCCAGCTCGGGCTGCTCCATCCCCAGGGTCAGGCCCAGAGCAGGAGGGTTCAGTGAGAGGGGCGGGGGGGCAGAGGAGGCAGGTACCAACTTCAAACCCTAGAGGGAAACTCCCATCCCTGCTGCAGCCTCCACTCCCGCCCAGGGCACAGAGGGGAGGGGGCAGCGCGGGGGAAGAGCCACCTCACACCAGAGAGCAGGGCCTGGGCATTAATCACCCCCAGGGCAGGTGGAGGGTCCAGGGCTCTTCAGGGCAGCCGGGCTCAATGGGGGGATCCCAGCTCTGGCTTCTGTCCTGGCCGGGGGCAGGGCCTCTGGGGAAGGGGATCTGGGGTGGGGTCACTGGGAGGGGCCAGCACAGGGAAGTGGCTGGTGCCCAAGGAGGGGCTGTGCTGATCAGCTGCCGCAACACAAAGTGCAGCCCCTGCCCGCAAAGCCCCCTGCCCACAAACTGTGCCCATAGTAAGAAGTGGGGGGTCCAACCATCCCATTTCTTAAAGGGGGCAGGACACAGCCCCTCATCCTTCTGATCCAATGCCCCTGGGGCTCCTCACCACTCAGTGGGCAGGTTTGGGGCTCTGCCTGTCATGGTCACTGGGGGTTTGGTTGGTGACTTGAGCTACAAGCTCAGGAAGATGTTTTCAGTCTCCACTTGACACCTCACCTGGTTTGAAAGCTCCCAGTGACTTTCCTCCTGCTCTCTCCAGTGCAGCAGGCAGTATGTCTGGTGGGGGAAGGGAGAAGAGGGGTGAGACTTCAGGAGTCCATATTGCCCATGACATCCCCAATCCTAACACACAGACCTGGGTTTTTGTTATAGCAGAGACACACTTGGGTACGTCTACGCTGCAGAGAAGAGCGAGGCTGCTGCCGCCGCTCTCCAAAGGTTCGAATTAGGGTCGCGTTAAAACAGCTAATCAAACTGAGAGGCGCTTCTGTAGCTGGTGGTAGACCTGCTTTCAGAAGGAGTAAGGGAAGTCGGAGGGAGAGTGCTCTTCCCTCCACTTCCTGCTATGTGGACAGCACGAAAAGGCCCTGGGGATTACAGTGGATGAGAAGCTGGATATGAGTCAACAGTGTGCCCTTGTAGCCAAGAAGGCTAAAGGCATATTAGGATGCATTAGGAGAAGCATTGCCAGCAGATCTAGAGAAGTGATTATTCCTCTCTATTTAGCACTAGTGAAGCCACATCTGGAGTATTGTGTCCAGTTCTGGGCCCCCCACTACAGAAAGGATGTGGAGGCATTGGAGAGGGTCCAGTGGAGGGCAACCAAAATGAAGAGGGCTCTGGAGCACTTGACCTATGAAGAGAGGCTGAGGGATATGTGCTTATTTAGTCTGCAGAAGAGAATTGTGAGGGGGGATTTGAAAGCAGCCTTCAACTTCCTGAAGGGGGGTTCCAAAGAGGATGGAGAGAGGCTGTTCTCAGTAGTGACAGATGGCAGAACCAGAAGCAATGGTCTGAAGTTGCAGTGGGGGAGATCTAGGTGGGATATTAGGAAAAACTATTTCCCTAGGAGGGTGGTGAAGCACTGGAATGGGTTATCTAGGGAGGTGGTGGAATCTCCATCCCTAGAGATTTTTAAGTGTTGGCTTGACAAAACCCTGGCTGGGTTGATTTAGTTGGGGTTTGTCCTGCCTTGGGTAGGCAGCTGGACTCAATGACCCCTGAGGTCTCTTCCAGCCCTATGATTCTATGGTTCTAAGAGCCGAATTAAGCTACTTCTACTTCAGCTAGTTAGGCAATTAATGCAATTAAAGAAGTGTGAAGCCTCCTACTTTCTCTCTCAGGCCTATCCCAGCAAGGGACTCAATGTCCCTGCAGCCTCACAGCCAGCCCAGGACAATCTGTGAAGAGATTCGTTTTCTCCTCAACATCCCCTCCCGCCCTGCAGACTCCATTAGTTTTGGCTCATTCACTTTCTGACAATTGTCACAGCCTAGGTCCAGATCCTGCCAAGACGTTGGCTTCAAAGTAACTTCACCCACTTGGCTCCCTTTGACACTAGCGGGAGGTTCAGAGTTTGCGAACTCCTGGCTCTACCTGTGAGCCGTGGGGTCTGTGTACTCAGCGTCTCTGCAGAGAGCAGCACGGAGCTGGGCGTGTTTCTGTCTTTATCGGCCATTTTGTGCTCTAACTGTCAGTGTAATTACAAAGCAGCTTTTGGAACAAATAAGGTTCAATTTAATTGACATGACTGTCTGGGAGGGCAAGTGGGAGCCATTCTCACCTCACAATTCAACAGAAGCTTCATCTAACTAGGAGCCAAATGACCAGCATCGGTCTCTTTCCATGGCCTCAGACGCTTCACTCTCCCTCCCCTACCCCGGCCCTTCTCGGTACCTGTGAACTGCCTCAGCGTCTCCGACAGCGCAGTCGTTTGCTGGGAGAAACCCCTGACTTGCTCGCCCAGTTCAGGAGAAATCTCCTCTGGTGGCTGGAACGGCCCCGTCTCACACCTGGGGAGAGACAACGTCACATGGGGACACTGCACCGAGTGACTCAGTTCTCCAGCTCTGGCCAGTGAGTCACTGCTCTGCTGAGCCTGGAGTTCGAATCCCTCCAGTTCTCCCAGCCCGAGAGCAGGGGCAGCGCAGCCCTTGGCCCTGCAACGTCCCCCTCAAAGGTCCCATTAACAGTCTGCAGCTCTGGCCTGGGGAGATCAGCTGGGGGAGTAAAGGGGAACTGAGTCTCCATGGCCAGCTCACTCCTTGGCCTCCAGGTGCTGAGGGACAGGAGGTTCCCAGGGGAAGGGCTAAAGGAATCTGCCCACTAGGCACTAGACTGAGACACCAGCTCCCCCCTCCCCAGCCCATTCCACACAGGTCTCCAAACAGCCCTCGGGTGGGACAGACTCTGGGTCCCTGCTGCCCTGGGCTGACTGTGCCCAGTGCCCAGCAGTGACAGGCCCATGTCCCACCCCACAGCCCTGAGGCAGCCAGTCCCCAGGGAGGTGACAGCTCCAGGAAACACTTGAGGTCAGACTGTGCCCTGAATGGGGAATTCCAGAGTCTGCTGGGCCAGGGGGAGAGCCGCAGGCTGAAGCTGATCAGAGATTTGTGCCCAGCCTGTGACCTTCCCCTCACATCTGGCTGTAGGGCCCTGGGGAGATGTGGTGCCAGCATCAGCTCCAAGCCCTTTCCCTGCGCTGGGCAGTGTGAGGGGAGTGAGAGACACCTACCTGCTCAAGGTGCTTCTGACTTCCTAGAGGAGACAGAAAAGAATCTCAGCCCCATCAGATGGACAAAGGGGACCCCAGAGAAGGGATTTTGCAAACATTGGAAGAGAGGCCCTGCCCTGGCCCCAGGGCCATGGATCCCCTGAGCGAATGGGGCTTTGCCGTCTCTAATAGGTCTGTGCCTGTGACTCTGCAGAGCACAACAGCCACTCACATGGCAGCAATGCACAAGGTGTTACACCCAGATCTGACAGCTGGGCTCCAGCACTTGTGATTCAGGAGCCTCCCTTCCCTGTGTGAGGAGCTGGGATGTTTCTCCCTCGGTCTCACCTGCAGGAATTCACTCGCTGGCTTCTGACACTTCCCCTCCAGCTCACTGATCCGCTCGCTGAGACGGGAAATCTGTGCGGAGAGTTTCCTGACAGTGTCAGTCTGGAGCCTCCCAATCTCCTCGTCCAGCTTCTCCAGCTGGGCCAGCAGGAGTCGCTCTTGTTCCTCCAGGAACTGCCGCAGCTGCTGAAACTCGGCCACGATCTTCTGCCTCTCGGCTTGTGTCTGTTTCTGTATGAAAAATAAGGAAGTACACCATGGCCACTCTCACTAGGGGGATATGGATGGAGCCTGATGCCCTTTCACAGAGTGGTCCCAGAATCTCATGAAGGGCATTTCTGTATCTGACATGGTTGGGATAGTGAGTGATGGAAGGCCTCAGGGATTCAGATCCAAAGCAGCAGGGGACAGGACTCGGCACTAGATCCTAGTGAAATTTTCTCAATCAAATTTTTTCAAGGAATATTCAGATTTGTTGACAAAGAAACATTTATTGCATTACTGACAATGTCACCCGGTTATTTTGCTACTGAAATAAATATATGAAAAATCAAAATATTTTCATTACTTTTTGCCTGGATTTTAAAATTTGAGCTATTTTTGCAATTGGCCTTGCTTTTTATAAAAATATTTTAAGGCAACGGTCAAAATGGAAATAAAACATGTTTATTTTTGTCAAAAAAATTGTATTTGACCAAGCAAAAAAAAAAAAAATCAAATTTATGATTTACTAATAATTTTGAAAAATACAGAATGTTTGGTTCAACCTATAGACAACAACATGTTAACATCCCTAAAGGGAAAAAGTTTCAGTGGGGTTTTGTTCTAGCTCAAGGCATTTTCTAATTCAAAATTCTGTTAGGTCATAAATATAAATTATTGCTTGTGAAATGAGTTTAATTAAGCTAATAGTTAATATACTGTAGATAAGAAACAGTAGTTTATGGCAGTGGATTTCAACCTGTCATCTATGTACCCTGGGGTGGGGTCTATGGACCATGTCTGCAAAAAGACTTAGACTGAAAAAGACTGGACAGAAGTTAACTGTTCACAGAGACAATAGAGTTTCAATGTGGTCACCATTTGAAATTCCCAATGGGGTCCACAAATGCACAAAGGTGGAAAGCTGCTGGTTTAGGGTCCAACCCTAAGGAGGAATTCTGCTAAAACTATTATTTGTGATTTCTTTGCGATCATTCCCCAACTGATCGAGATAAACCATGATCGGGTCTCTAGATTGTCCCTGCCCCTTCTTAGTGCTCTGATTCAGCATGCCCTTCCCTTTTGCTTGTTACAAAGGCAGGTTCATAATGACAGGCACCTACCAGATACTCCTGGCTTCTCTTCTCTCTGCTCACTTTCAATCCCAGCAGCGTTTCTCTCTTTGCTCTCAGAGTCTTCAAATGGGCTTGGAGCCTTACCTGGAGAAACCGAAAGTGACGGGAGCGGTGCTATTTTTATTGTTAGGAATAGAGGAAGGGGAGCTTGTCCAGCACAAACACACATGCACTGTACTACTGACTGCAAGACCTGGCAGGTTTATGAAATCAGAAATAGCGAGGAAGTGGAGTCACATTAATGGACACTGGTGTAGTAAGTTGAGGGTCGGTAAATTGGAGTCAGCAAGCCTGAGTAAAGACCTGTAACATGAAAACAGCAACAGGCCTGGAATTGAGTGAGCAAGACTTAGGTTCAGTAACACAGCAGCCAGGAAAGAGGCCCTACTGATAATTGTGTGACTGGGTAAGTTAGATTGAGCATGGAAGGACATAGGGAGGCACCAGGTACAGATTAGTGATAGAAATGTAGCCGTGTTAGTCTGGTGTAGCTGAAACAAAAAACAGGACTATGTAGCACTTTAAAGACTAACAAGATGGTTTATTAGGTGATGAGCTTTCGTGGGCCAGATCCACTTCCTCAGATCAAATAGTGGAAGAAAATTGGCACAACCGTATATATCAAAGGATACAATCAAAAAAATGAACACATATGAAAAGGACAAATCAAATTTCAGAACAGAAGGGGGATAGAAGAGAACAGCCCCCTTCTGTTCTGAAATTTGATTTGTCCTTTTCATATGTGTTCATTTTTTTGATTGTATCCTTTGATATATACGGTTGTGCCAATTTTCTTCCACTATTTGATCTGAGGAAGTGGGTCTGGCCCACGAAAGCTCATCACCTAATAAACCATCTTGTTAGTCTGTAAAGTGCTACATAGTCCTGTTTTTTGTTTCAGGTACAGATTGTGAGCCAGAGGGGAGTGGCAGAACATCTCAATAAGAAATGTCTTGGTACCAACTGACTCCCCAAAAACTAATGTACATACCGACCTAGGTGCAGGTCTGGGTCAAAGTTGACAGCATGAAGGATAGTAAGTAAACCCCCCTTCTGCAAGGTGAGGGGTGGTAACTAGACAACAGAGGGTGGCAACCTGGTATGAAAGAAGTGATGTAAGTTGTTTGTACATGTCTATAAAAGGGAACTGCAAAGTGTGAGTGCTGACCGACCTAGGGCAGAGGATGCACTAGGCAGCTGAAAGGACAAATGTCATTGCCAAGACTTACAGAATTCACAGTGGCTTAGAGTTGAGACTTTCTGCTAACAACTGTTAATGCCTGGCATTTGGCAATAAACCTGCTCGACTGGTTTCATCCTTGCCTGAGTCTGTCATTTCTGGGGGCCCTCAGAGGTCTACTGTGTTGACCCAGTGCACAGAGTTTAGCGCTTTACATGCTGTGTGTGTGCGTGTGCTTTGTGGGCACAAGGTTTCCCCACTGAACTCTACAGCGGTAATTCCCAAAGAGAAATCTGCATGACTGGGACTCTCTCCCTGTGGCTCAGGAGACATGGATGGGGGAAGATGCTGGTCACAGGGTGGCTGGCCCTTTAAAGGGAGGCCCTCTCAGCAGTGTTCCCTGTATGCTGTGTGCTTGGGCAGCCACCCAGGAGAGATTCAAATGCTGGCTAGCTGATTATCAGAGTGCCCATAGCTGGCAGCATGTGTTTCTATTGGTGGTGCACATCCACACGTGCCTTGGTGCACAGAACAAAATGTATTCCACGCATGAAAAAATTAGAAGTAACATTGGTTCTCAGCCCCACCCGTGACACAGCCCATTCTCCTCCTAGGTGGGAATAATGAAGGGTGGGGTGAGGGGGTGATGTGATCCAACCCAGCCTTGGGTAGGTAATAGAAAGGCCCGTGGAGAAGGCACAGGAGACCCTGGGTCTTGTTCAGGAAGATAAGGACACACTACAAACTCAAAGTCCCAAGAGTCCCTGCTGGGAGAACAGGGCTGTTACTGGCTACAAAAAATGCCACTGAGAGTTATTTTGGGGAATTCAAGAGAAAAACTGAGGCAGAGCTACCCCATGGCATGAGAGGCCCTGGGGAGGCAGTGCCCCTGCTGCAGTGCCCCATTGCCAGGCTGTCCCTACTTCCTACAATCCCACCTGATTCTATCAGGCAGATTTGCAGGACGGGAGCTCCACTCCAGTGTCCCTCCTAAGTCCCATGAGGATAAGGATGCATGAGGAGTTCTGCAGGAAAAGGGAGAAGGGGATGTATGCCTAGAGCACAGCCCCAGGTGCATCCTCCTGCTCCCTCAGCCCCAGGGACAGGAGCATGGACATGGTGTTTATAGCTTCAGGAGCTGGTGGATGTGGGGAGGGGCAGAGCAGGGGGATCATTCAGTGCCCAGAACTCTGGTATGGGAAGCAGGAGGGGTGGGGTGCAGGTTCTTCCCTTCCCCTCACTCCAGTGTGTAGGCCCCAACTTGTTTGAGGGCCACAAGTTTCTTGTTGCATGAGCCTGTGGAATTTCTGGGAAACCTACTTAGGCCTGAAATTCCTCGTTCCTCTCCAGAGGAGGCTCACTGAGGGTATGTCTAGATGACATGGCTCCGTCGACGGAGCCATGTAGATGAGATTACTAGACATAGGGAAATGAAGTGACGATTTAAATAATCGCCGCTTCATATACAGCAAACTGGCTGCCGCGCTGTGCTTGAATGTACCCTGAATGACTGTCTGGGGCTGAAGGAAACCCTAACGCTTGGGGGAAGTGTATTTCCCAAGTCTCTGGTTATTTAGGAAAAAAAGGGTCTGGTTGTAAAGTGACAGCTGGACATTCCCCTACCTGGAATTCTTCGGCAGCTTCCTCTGCAGGAATCACAGTGTGATCTCTGTGCCTCTTGGATCTGTCACACACCAGGCAGATGGGGATTTCATCCTCTTTGCAGAAGAGTTTTAGAGGTTCTCTGTGCTTCTCACACAGTCTTTCTGGAGCTGGTTCTCTCCCTGTCTGCAACAGGAGTTCTCTGGCTGCATCCACAATATTCCTCAGCTGCCTGTTCAGCCTGAGGTTCCCCTGGGGAAAGGTCTGTCTGCACTGAGGGCAGGAGACGTCTGTAGCGAGTTCCCCCCAGCACTGGGTGATGCAGGCTCGGCAGAAACTGTGATCACAGTCTAGAGACACCGGGTCATTTAAGCACTCCAGGCAGAGGGGACAGGTCACTTCATCCTGGAGAGTTTTTGCCGGATTCACAGCAGCCATGGCTTCTCGTTCAGGAAAGAGACCAGAGAGGAGTTTAGTTTCACTTGCTTCTGCTCAGAAATGGGCTGGTTGAACTTTGTATCTGGGTGTTGTCTTTCTGGGTGTGTGCTCATGTTATTTCTTTTTTTGACACCTGTACGGAGCCTTTGAATGAAGTGTGATGAGTCCAAACTGATAGTCACTCCTTCAAAACATCTGCCAGGCGACATGCTTTGGGCTAAACACTCAGTGAGAAAGGGGTAACAAGTGACTGGAGGTTTCACTACCTGGCATGGGGATGTAATGGAGCAGTCTGGGAAGCAGGGCGACAATCACAGCTACTGACTCTTATTGCCTCTTCCCTACCTGGCCTTTCAGCTCTTTAACTCCCTTGTCTCTCTGGTGCCCCCGTAACCCACTGGTGAGTGTGTGCAGCTGATACTGTTCTAAAGGGGTGAATATTTAGCATAAACTGTGGTATGCTGGCCTGTGCTTTGCGGTATAGGGGTCTCTAAATTCATTCCTTGGTGTGCTGGCCCAGAGAGCAGTTGTCACCTGTGTGCTTAGCCTGGCGGTTGCTGTGTCTGTTCCCTGCACAGTCTCCCCGACTCTCATGCACACTGGCTTATGCAAGTGACAGTGGGTGTGAGGGGAGCTGATGCTGGGGCTCTGGGGATCTGAGGACAGACAAGGGGTCCTGGGAGAGTCTGGGGAGCAGCCCCTGGGCCCAGCCATGATGAAACAGGAGCTTGGCAGGGAGGTGGCTGGTTGCATGGGGCTGCCCTACAGCTGGGTACCATGGTGAAGATCTTTAATGCCCTGTACTGGGGAACTCATGTGTCCTGCAGCTGAGTTCCAGGAGCTGGAATTATTGTTTCTCAGGAGCAGGCATCACTCCTCCTTGCCAGGCTGCAGAACAGGGGGCTGTAGATTTGCAGTATCAGTCACATGCCTCATTCGCTGCTGTTTGCTGTGCCTGGGACCTGCAGCCAGGACTCAGGGGCAGCAAGAAACTGAATCCCTTAGGGAATCTGGGTAGCAGCACCCGTACTGGGAAAGGTGCTGGGAAAGGCGCTGGGCAGAGATGCTGCTGGAAAAGCAGCTGGTACCTTCACCAGCAGCCGGATACAATGCTGTCCCTGGCCGCACTTACCCCACACTGAGACACGTGGTTACCCTGGTACAAAGCAAACTATTGACATGGCTGTGAGCTTCCTTCCAACCTGTTTTGCTTCTTCTTGGCAGCCAGATGCTGTCAGTGCTGGTGGCCGGGCTCAGGCAGAAGGTGTCACTGCTGGTGGGGGTTTCGTTGGGGAACATGTTGCCTGAGAATTGCAGTCACACCAGTTAGACACACGCGACAAGCAGTTATTTGTGACCAGAGGAAGTGGCATCCGAGAGCTGTGAGGGGGAGGCTGGAGAGACAGATCCCTCAGCCCAGGTCCCCTGCAGCTGCCCTCCACTCACCCCCACTGAGACTGTTTGTATCTGCAGGCCCTTCCCAGTTCTATGACTGGCCCGACTTCACATTCCCAGACCCAGGGACAATCCAGCATTGGGCTCCTTTGCAGCCTGTTCTACTCATAAATGAAGGGAAGCTGCACAATGTCACAGAGGGGATTGGAACCAGGGTCTCCAGCACAGACACCCGAGGCCTTAGCTACTCAGCCCCACTGCTTGAGGGGAAAAGCACCAAACCTCTGCTCATTGGCGCTTCTGTCAGACCAGGAGCTTCCTGGCCACGCCCCCGGCCCGTGGTGTTGCACTGAGGAAAACTTGTACCTAAATTTGCATCTGATTAAGTCAATTAAGGCCTCAGTGGAAGTTGCAGTCGACACCAGACCTCATCTATCATAGGTGTTTGCTGACTCAAATACGCGCAGTAAAAAAACGTTGCTCACTTTAAAGGGGCCAAACCATATATTGTAAAAGTTTAAAGGTACAACAAGGAAGACAGGTAAACAGTAATATTTCCCAACCCCAGAAAGATAAGGTGATAGAAAAGTTCCCCACAAACACAAGGTATACAGAAACAATAGTTACACAATTCCAGGTGTCGACGATGGACGAAGCTCCTGTCTCTCAAACCTTTGGCTAATTGAAAGCCTCTGGTGAAAGGCAAGGAGGAGATCCTCGCAGCGGTGACCCTCTGCGGTGCTCTCGACCTCAAGCTTTAGGCTCCTTCCAAGCCCTTAGCGAGGAACAGAGAGGCGATCCTCGGTGACCCTGGGGACGGGTATGGTGCAGGCGGGTAGTGATGATCCTCGTCTGGGGCCTTCGCTCCTAGGCGCAGGAATCACTGGTGGAGACTTGCCTGGCACTGATCTTCAGGTGGCTTCTGTTCTTCAGCAGGAACCGATGATTGACAGCTACCTATCCTAATACCTGGAAACAAAACCTGACTAGCTAGACTCGACGCTCCGTCACGAACAAGTACCCGGCCGCTGATGTGAACCGACGCACTAATCCTAACGGACACACTCGATGACGAAATCTAGCTAACCCTAACTAACTATAGACTGACATAAACAGACAGGGGACAAGCAGGAACAAGTGGCGCGAACGACACAGACAACTGTCAGCCAGGCCTTGTATACACCCTTCTCATAAATATTGATGATCTTTAATTTAAAATCATTGGATCCTGCACAGGAAAACAAGGGTCCCTGATTGGGTGCTTTGATAAACAAGCTGTAACAGCCTGGATCAGTGTGCTGCGTGCAGCAGCACAGCGTGACACGTGCAGCTACTTGCGTGCCGTGTGCAACATTCCTAGAACCTTCTAACTGAATATGAATACAGCTAATACATAATCATAACTAAACATACATATTAATGAGGTGTCAAAGTGACAGGCTACAATGGGCTCTGCGCAAACCAGCCTCCCATGGCGGAGCCCTTCACGCTGCGCCCCAGAGACTTTCCCCGCACAGAGACCCAGCCCCTCCCCTGCTGCAGGAAGCCCCTCCCCTGTGGGGAAAAGGTGACCCCGTCCCCGGGCCCGGCTCCGGCAGCCTGTGTGTGGGACTGCCCCAGGGCTTGCAGGGATCGGGGCTGTGGGAGCCAGGAGGGGGGAGCAGGGCTCGGGGGGGCAGATCTGGGACAGGGGGACGCTGAGTGGAAGGATGAAGAGACGCAAAGTAGGATGTGGGGGTGGGGCTGGGGAGTGATGGGGGAGTCACAGAGCTGTGGGCAGGGCCAGGGGAAGCAGCAGGGGCAGGAGCTGGGTCCAGCCCCACCAGGATAAAATTGATGCGGGGGAGGCATTTGCAGCGCTTTTTTCAGGCAGAATGGCTCTTTTGCAAGAGGGGGGTTTTGCACATAAATGGTGGCTCATTAAGTATGCAAATGAGGCACAGCGATATTCACCGCTTTGCCTCATTTTCTTGGGCAAGAGAGCACGGTTTAGACGTAGTTTTGCAGTAGATGATACACAGAGACCTCTCGTCTACTCTATTTGCGAGAGTTTGTCTGTCTGTTTATGACCTCCTCTTAAATGGTTAGAGTTAGGACCACAGATTCAGTATGCAGCATCCTCTTATTCTAACATAAAGCAAGGTCAAGGTTTGTTTGTGCCAAGGAAATGTGATGTGCCTGGAATGGGATCGTGTCTCAGAGAGCAATATAAAAAAGACACAGAATCACAAGGCAGGTGAAAGGGTCTGGCTGGCGTCTGGAGCATAGGTAGGGTCTCAGGTAGCCAGACAAAGATTCATCGCACTTCTCAGACGACTTCCTCTGCCTCCTTCTGGCCCAAGTAGAGCATCCGAGCCAAAGAGCAGGGGGAGCCCAGCCCCCCCAGCCAGGAGCTTTGTGGACAGAGCCCTTGGGGAGCTAGAGCTCTGCTGGGTCCTTCTTCTTCAAGTCCTAGTGACCTGCCACGTGGCAGCTGCAGTCTGAGCCCTGCCAGGTGGCCTCTGTGTCAGACCTGCCAGCCTTCGCTAGTTCTCCCCTTCTGAGCAGTGTGTTCCTGTCCTGCCCTGGTTTGGGGGGATGGAAGGGGCCATGAGGGAGACTGAGTTGTACCCCAGAGAGTGCAGCAAAGCACTCAGCTCCCCCCAGGAATCAGCTGGGCCATTCCCAAGGCGAGGGGTGATGCACCTTTAATGCAGGTGAGTGTGTCCTGGGGTCTTGTACCAGCCAGAGCCCAGTCCCAGCAAGGTGGGGAAGGAGCCTCTGTGGGTGGGTGACTCGGATCCTGGCTCTGGAAGCAGTAATGGCACAGACCTTCATAAACAAGATCAGCACTTGGTTCATTGCTCCCCAAGTGGGATTTCCAGGCTCCAAAGCTAATGGAATTTCCTGGGTGCAGCAAGGGAGAGGAGCTGCAGGTCTCCAGGGCTGTGAGGAAGGGGAGATCAGCAGTGACCCCCACACAGGTGAGCCATCAGCTAAACTGACTCAGAAACCAATATCTGTGTCCTCTTAAGAGGTGTCACTTGTGCACCTCCAATAAGTCTCACTGACCCGTCAGCCTGTCTTCCACTCCAGTATGAGGGCGTGTGAAAGGGATGGATTGAGTGCTGTGGGTAAGGGTTGTGAGGATGGAGGATGAACTCAGCTTATGATTATTCAGTCTTTCCAACCATTCTTTGTGTTTGTTCCCCCTTTTCTGCTCCCGCTTCAGAGTTTTCCTTTCAGCTCAGCACAGAGAATGGTTCTTATGTGGATTCTCTCTCTGTCCCAGCAGATGATGGGACGCTGAGTGAGAACAACTAGGAGTGTCTTCAGTGGGAAGAACCAGAGCAAGTGGCTCCATGTGAGATATTACTGGGAAGATCTGAAGGGCATGTTTCCCAGAGTCCTGAGCAGAGAGAGACCTACGAGAGTCAGCGTAGCCCAGAAAGGTGACACAGAAGCCCTCCAGGAGAGGGACAGGAGCAGGGCCAGACTAAGGGGTGGGCTAGCTGGGCAGCTGCCCAGGGTGCCAACTGATGGGGGTTGCCCGGCTCCCGGTGGGCTGCAGTGGCCGCTTGGGGCGGGGGCAGTGTTAACCCCCGCAGCACCAGCCAGCAGCGCCCTTCCCCCCGCAGCCACAGGGCCCTGCAAAGCCAGGCGCAGCCCGCCCCGGGCGACCCTGGCCTTCCCACCATCGACGGTGGCCGGGCCAACTGGGCAGCACATGCACCGTGCACCTGGAGGCGGGGCTGTGCGCCCCAGGGGCGGTGCCACACACCTGGGGCCCGGGGCCCCAAAATGGCTTGGGCCAGCCCTGGACCAGAGCAGAGAGGTGAAAAGAAACAGAAAATCCATTCAACAGAAAATCCCGCTATTTTGGAAAAGCGCCCGGCCACCATTATGCAAATGAAGCATGGGAAATTCAAATCCGCACTTCATTTGCAATTTTGGTTGTCTGCATTTGCATTCCTCTCTCAAAGGAGGAATGTAGTGTAGACATACCCTGAGTTACCAACCATAGGGCTGTTAGTGTCTACTTCTAACTAACTTGCACCGTTAGGCCACATCTTCACTCCAGAGAACATTGCCATGTGGCAATTGATCTTCTGGAATTTGATATAGTAAGACTAGTTAAGACTCACTAAATCAAACTCAGAGGGAGCCCTCACCAGCATTTGGTACTCCTGCTCTTTGCTCGCATCACCTCAGGCTCTAGGATCAAAGGCTGGGCAGGACTCTGGGCTCTGCTTGAGGAAGCCTGGCACAGGGGCAGGTGGGGAAGAAGGGAAGGTGGGTTTGTGGATTTTGACCAACCCTCTGGTGGGGAGATAAGAAGGGAAGACACATTTTAACTCCTCCCTTCCTTGATGTCCTCTGGGCTGGGATTCCCACTTCTATAAGCCAAGGGTGAGGGCAAAACTATGGGGTCAGTGACACACAGTGCTGAGTGAGCCTTGAACTCATGACCACAGCATTCTCCTGCTGCACTTTCCTATGTGAGGTGCATGCTGCAGTGCAGACTTGGGGTGGCTTGTTCCCTGTGTTGGGCAGCTGGTGCCTAGGGAGGCCCCAGGCCCCAGCTTCACCTGGCCCAGGCCCACTCTTATGCTTCCCCCTTAGCCTGAGGGGGTGACTATTGAGTCTCCCTCTGTGGTTTGGGCTGGGGAGCCTCCCCCCCAGGGTGCACTGGAGTAGCCACTGTGGCAGCAGGAATTTGAGCATCAGGTCACCCCATTGGAGACAATGGAGGGAGGAGAAAGATTTTCCCTGCTATTGGGGAAAGTAGGTCAGGACAAGGCCCTTTTAGCCACTGGGTGAAGGAGGCAGCTGAGAGAGGGGAGGAAGGGGATGGCCAGAGCTTCCTCCCAGCAGGCTGGAGCCTCCTCCTACCAGATCTCTACAAAGCCCTCAGCCTTTTTCTTGTTTCTGCCTCTCTGGCCATAGCAGGCAGCTAAAGAAGACAGGTCACCCTCCCAACGGTCCAGTAAGTAGCTTCACCCCATGACCTTGGCATTATTTGCACCATGCGCTAACCAGCTGAGCTAGCCAGCGCAGGTGAATCCATAGCCCAGGTGAATCCATCTCCCAAGTGGCCCTTTCAGAAAGTTGCCTGTCTTAATTCAACTTTTGCCCTGCTGTGTAGACATGCCCTGGCTGGTCTCAGCTCAGCCCAGCCACTTGCAGGCCAAGTTATGCCACCCCGACCTGAGTCTCACCCCTGGCCTGAGCCAATGGCCTGCCTGAGCTGCCCACTGTCCTAGCCATGCCTGCTGATCCAAGTCCTTTATAATGCCCCATGTAGGTTCCAGTGGCTGAGGAGATGGTATGTGCTAGTCAGCTCCCTGTGTTCCTCCAGATTCTTTGCCTCCGGAACCTGCATGGGGCATAGCAAAAGTGTATCCAAAAAGATGCTTTCCTTAGGCAGCTGGGGTTTGGAAAGGGGAGGCATGGCTGAGGCTGACCTGGGGCTCTTTCAGCAAAGGGGGCTGGCATCTGGGGCTTTGGAGCAGGAGTTGTGTGGAGAGGGTGAATAAAGAAAAGTTATTTATTAGTTCCCTTAATAGAAGAACTAGAGGACTCCAAATTAAATTAATGGGTCGCAGGTTTAAAACCAATAAAAATTCTTCTTCACACAGCGTGTAGTCAACCTGTGGAACTCCTTGCCAGAGGAGGCTGTGAAGGCTAGGACTATAACAGTTTAAAGAGAAGCTAGATAATTAGATGGAGGTTAGGTCCATAAAAGGCTATTAGCCAGGGGATAGAAATAGTGTCCCTCGCCTCTGTTTGTCAGAGGCTGGAGAGGGATGGCACAAGACAAATCGCTTGATCGTTGTCTTCGGTCCAACCCCTCTGGGGCTCCTGGGGCTGGCCACTGTCGGCAGACAGGCTACTGGGCTGGATGGACCTTTGGTCTGACCCAGTACGGCCATTCTTATGTTCTCTGGCCACAGGGGGGCAAGGACAGTAGGGTCAGAACCAGCGTCTAGCCTCCCCAAAGGGAGGAGGGTCTTCACCTGCCAATTCAAGGAGAAACATTCATCAGCATAAACTTCTCACTTCTATAGGGCAGTGTTTCTCAAATGTTTGACCTGCGGCACACCCTCTTCAACGCAACCCTTTCTGTGGACCACCAGCCAACCAGCCATGATGACAAAATGCCTTTGCTTATCTCTAAATAGCTCAAATACTAAATTATTCCTGTTAGGCTATCGGAGCAGTAACATAAGAGGGCGTATATAACCGGTAAGAAAGGAAATATTATGGATCAAAATCATTCAACAGATCAAGCACTTTATCATTTTAGTTTTAAATGAAGTAAAATATTCATTTATGTCCATTTATGTCCCAAAAAATCATTCAGTATTCTAACACAAAAGTTAGAAGCAAGAAAAAAAAAAAAAACCCTCATTAAACAAAAACAACAACAAAATGTCTGTAATTCTGGCCAATGGGAGCAGTGCCCCCAGAGTAGCAGTTTCCCAGCTGGGGGGAGGAATAACAACACAGAGAATCGCTTCCCCCCTCTACAAGCCAGACCCAGCCTGTGAAGCAGGTGGCTCCTCCTCCCCATAGCAGGACGCCGATACTGGCACTCCAACCTCCGGGGAGATGGTGGAGCTGGAGTGCCCACGCAGACTTCCCACTGCAGGGGAGTCCTGCCCCGAGCCTGCACCCACCTACAAGACAGTTCCAGACCGCTAGTGATCCTCAGAGCACGCTTTGGCTGCATCTAGATTGCACTGGTAAATCGGGAAAAGATATGCAAATTGTATATCTTTTTCCGGTTTACCGTCGGAAGAGGCTTTTCCAAAATTTGGCCTGTCTATACAGCACCACATTTCAGAAAAAAGGGCTCTTCCAACACATCCCTTATTCCTCGTAGAATGAGGTTTACAGGGATAGCGAAAGAGTGTGTCCGCTTTTTTGGAAAAATTTCCGGACAAGTGGACGCGTTCCTTGGACGCAACATTGCTTTTCTGGGGTACCTCCGGTACCCCAGAAAAGTGCTGCAGTCTAGACATAGCCTTTGAGACCTCCCTTCTCAGCAGCCACCCTCCAGCCAGCGGAGAGTGGGGGCAGTTCCAATAGCCGCCGGCGGGGGTGGGTGTGGACGGCTGGTGGAAGGGCTGGTGGCTGCTCCCTCTATGGCTCTGTCAGCACAGCCCCTGCGGTACGCCAGCTCCTGGCAGCAGAGCCCACTTCCAGAGGGCACTGGCTGTGAGCTGCGGTGGCTGATGAGTGCGGGCAATGGCCAGTTAAATGTCATCTCTGCTGCCCACCCATCAGCCCTTTCTGTGCCCCCCTCTCACTGCCCCCTCTGTTTTTCCCCTTCTGCCCCTCCCTTCCCCCCCTTCCCACTGCTCCTCCATCTACCCACAGGCTCCCAGTGCTGTGCGGACAACCAACCCCTGGTTGGAGCACTCAGCTACCAACAGCCTGGCTGGCAGGCTTCTTCCTTCCCCCAATGCCTCTGGCTCGGCCGGCATCCTGGGGAAGCCCAAGACCCTCCGGCCCAGGGCACTGCCCAGGAGGAGCGGAGTGCTGCTGTGCCACAGCCCCACCCGGCGCTGGCATGGGGAAGCCTCTCTGCCCCCCGCCCCGAGTTCTGGGGTGGCAGAACAATGGGGGAATGATTTCCAGCCTGTCCATGCCCCCACCTGCAGGCTCCACAGCGGCCCAGCCTCCAACACCCCCACTCCATCCCCTAGGCACCCTCCCCAGCTGAGCCACACCTCTGGCCTACTTTGCTGAAAGCCCTGAGGTCAGGTGCCCTGGGGCTCAATGCACCCTGAAGAGCACAAGAACAGCCAGACTGGGGCAGACCAAAGGTCCATCCATCCCAGTGGCCAGTGCAGGTGCCCCAGAGGAATGAACAGAACAGAGACTCCCCAAGTGACCCCGTCGCCCATTCCCAGCGTCTGCCGAACAGAGGCCAGGGACACCCTCCCTGCCCAGCCTGGCTCGTAGTCATCGATGGACCTACCCTCCGTGAGTGTGTCCAGCTCTTTCTGACCCTTGTTAAAGTCTTGGCATTCACAACGTCCTCTGGCATCCTTAGGGCTTCAATGGTTCCTGCCAGTGCTGTAGCCATGGGGGTGGAGGTGGCTGGGTCATGTCGGTGGCCAGCAGCAGCCTGTAGGTGGGAGCTGCCTTTCGACACGGTGTGGGCAGTAAGGGACAAGCTGCTCCCAGCTGGAGGGTGGGGAGAGAAGAAGAGATGAACTCTGCAAAAACACTGGGCAGGTCAGCACCCCCTGCCCACCTCCCCCATGGCTGGAAGTAGCTCCTGTCCCTCCCCGCCCACACCATTTGAAAAGCTGCTGCTGGCTGTATTCTGGTGTGAACCCTAGCAGAAATTGAGCAGGGGATCTGGGACCCTGCATGACCCCACCCCCCCGCCACATGTTACACTGAGGTGACACCAGGTCCTGTGAGAGGTGGGTCTATCCTGGGGGGCCTGGGTAGACACGGAGGCCAAAGAGCTCTGTGCATGGAGGATCTGGTCAGTCCGTCACCCTCTGTTGTGTCACCTCCCCCCATGTGTGTGGGAGCAGTGGAGTGTGTTATGCCAGTGGTTCCCAACCACGGACAGCGGCGGGCCATGAACCCCTGCCTGCCAGGCTGCAGCACACGGCCAGGCCACGCCCCCAGCTGCTAATGGACCCCGCCCACTGGGGTTCCCCACCCAGCAGCAGGGTGAGTGGCCTGGCGGGCAACCGGCTGCGCCGTGGCTGGAACCAGGACTGCGGTGAGACTGTCCCTGCTGGGGCAGCCTCACTAGGGCCCTAGTTCCAGCTTGGCAGGGGCCCAGCACACTGCAGGCTCCATGCAGCCCTCCTGCCATGCAGGGAAGTGCTCTGTGCTCAGCTGGCAGCTGGGAGGCAGCGGCAGGGCTAGGTGGGGGCAGGGGGAGGCAGGCAGGGGGCCTTGGGGGTGGGACTAGTGCTTGGGGGCTCTAAGAGGCAGGGGGCTGACACTGAGAAGTGCTGTGACATCCAGGATGGGGAGCTGGCCCTGGGAGCTTCTGGGGGTGGGGCTAGTAGTGAGGGGACTAGGGGGCAGGGCTGGCACTGGGGACAGGGCTAATACTGGGGGCTGGGGGCTGGCACAAGGGACCTAGGGAGATTGGGTTCTATGGGGCTCTGGAAACAGGAGGCTGGCACTGAGGTGTTTGGGGCAGGGGGGGCTGGCACTAGGGAACTCTGAGGGCAAGAGGCTGGGCACTGGGGGAGTTGGGTGCAGAGCACTCTGGGATTAGTGGCTGGTGCTGGCGGGGGTAGTGGAAGGATGAGGAGCTCTAGGGGTAGGGTTGGCACTGGAGGCTCTGGGGCTTTTTATACCCCCACGGACCGGCAAACATATTCACAAACTTTTGGTGGACCAGTAATATTTTATTTGCATATTTGAATATTCATTTGCATAATAAATATGCAAATAAAATGTTACTGGTCTGCCAAAAGTTTGTGAATGGGTACCTGCCCCCAATATAAAAGGTTGTGAATCCTATGTTAGGCCTCCTGTGTGAACGCTAAAGCCTTAAAGATAAGCAGGAAAATAAAAATAAATCCATTTATTTCTTTTTAATAAGGGCTAAGTCAATTGGAGGCTATTTTGAACATTTGTTCTGCAAAAATTGTTTGCTGTTGAACTGGCTTGAATATGAATAATTTTACCAGGTGTCCGGTATCAAGCACAAGGAAATACGATCACCCTACTGCCATACAATACTTTGCAAACCACCCAGACCGGTTCTCTGGGCCATGAGCCAGACATGCCCAAGGCTGGTTGTTTGCAGTCAAGTGTCTCTAAGCAGGTATCTGAAGGAACATGCAGTTTCCTGGTCTGTGTCATGCGGCGTGTCCATACCTCCACACTCAGACAATGGGTAGGGCTGTCTGGCAGCCAGAACCATTGCTTTTCCCACTGCTCATGTTGCAGGGTGGTTTTACTTTCCAAGCCTGTTTTGGGATCAGCAGAGAGGCCATGTCCCCCCTGCTTTGCCCCTGAGCTATAGCTCGGGTGCTGTGTCCCACACTAACAGGGGCTGTTCTTATGGCAGAGAAAACTCAGCGACATTGCTACCTAGACACTAGAACTGCATATGGAGAGGCCAAGTTGCAGGAACCGGCTGCCATAAGGATGGGCCGTAAGCGGCTCCTGGTCTCAATGTCTGTTCCCAACTCCCCCCGCAGCTGCTGCCAATGTGCAGGAGGGAAAAGGCCATCTGCTATTCAGGCAGAACATATCTGCAAACAAGGGAGTGGAACTGAACCTGGCTCTTCTGGTTCATGTGGGTGCGCTCAGGCGGATCAGGCTGAATGAACTTGACGGAGCTGCCACGTTTGAGTGTACGTGTGTGTGCAGGGGGAAGACACACCCTGACTGTTTTGGGGTGTGGCAAGTGGTGGGAATGGGGGGAGCTCTCTCCAGGCCCGAGGCTGAGTGGTCCTTTGGCTGCTCACTCCAGGGCACACAGAAAGGCACCAAGCTCAGAGGAAGCCCAGAGGACCTACCAGCCCCGAGACACTGAGCCCAGCGGCAGATGGTAAGGTTCCTGGCCCCCCTTTCACCTTCTCTTCACTCAGGACAGAGCCCCAGCCCTAGGGAGATAGACTCAGGCCCCCACGTGTCTCTGACTCTCTCCAAGATACAGAGCAATTTGTCTCTGTGCAGCTAGGACAGGGGCCTTGGGGGGAGGGGAGATAGGGGCTCACTGGCCCTGGGGTAGGACAGCAGCAGGGCAGGGCCCATCAGTACCTGGGGGCCGCACATGGCTCAGGTTCAGTGCTTATACAAATGGGACTGAGTTACCTTCTGGGCAAGATGCCTCCTAAACCATCTCATGCCTGGGGCATCTGCCCACGGAGAGTGGAAACCTCCCACCCTCACTGCATTGCCCCTGGGTCTGGCCAGAGCTGGGACCCTCCCTCCCCACTGATGGCTCCTGCTGCCCCTGTCAGGCTCTGCCCTAGCTCCTTTGGACCCCCTCGGGCTGGGAGACTTGGGCCCTGGCCGGGCTGCTCTCCCAGGGCTGGCTCAGCTCCTGCAGGCGCTCCGGGGGCAGAGCCTGAGGGCAGCAGGGCAGCAGCGCTGGGACTCACAGCCCCCCCCCCCCCAACCCCAGGAGCAGGGCTGGGGAGAGGAGGCTGCTGGGGGAGGGCAGAGTCACTTCCATGTTGTGCTTAAAAGAAGCACCCAGGATCTTTTTCAGAGGGATAAGGCAACATGCCACATTTATTGAACATACAGAGCTCAATCAGTATTTATCATATGCATATGACACATTACACTCATGCACTCTCTCACACACAAGCACACTCCATCTTGTTGTTACCAAAAGTTGCTCCCCCTAACTGCACTGGCGAGTGAGTTAGATGGGGGAAGGGTGGAGCCGGGCTTCTGCCGATCCGGATCGATGCTCCCATGTTGACAAGATGAAAACCTGGGGTCACTCTGCAAGATGCCTCATATTTATCCCTCTCATGCAGCCAATTAGTCATCACCTCGCCTTTCTTAGTGCTGCTTCAAAGAGAGTTCTTCCAAGGGCAGGCACTTGCTGCTGGACTCCCAAGGCCTCTGTATGTCCAGTCTTCTTAATGAGCTCACTTTACAGGTATTGTCTTGGGTCTGGCTCCCAGACCTTCTCCACTCTTGCAACTGCTGCTGGAGGTGCTCCCCTTCCATTCTCCATTCACACCTCATTCATTTCAACAGGACAATCAAGGAAAGGGGAGAGCTCAAAAGACATTTTTTCTTACAAGATCTATCTATATAAAAAGGAAAGTTTCTCTTAATACAAAGTTCGAGGAGAAATGTTACAGAGATTCTATAAGGACACTTAACAAAGATATATCTAAAAGGACAAGATCTTAATACAAAGTTATATGAGAGTGATAATATCACAGGGATTTATCCACATTTCCCTACCCCCTGACGCGGACACCAGACCCTGTGGACTCAACTAGAAGCACAGAGAAGGAGTCTGTGTAGTCTCCAAACGAGTTAGAGAAAGGCAGTAGGGGCAGAGTATTGCTACAAACAGAAAGGCTACGTCTACACTGGCGTGTTCTCATGCAAAAACTCTTTTGCAGAAGAGTTCTTCTGCAGAAACTCTTCCAGAAGAGAGCGTCTACACTGGCATGTGCCTTTGCACAAGAGATGTGCTTTTGCGCAAGAGCATCCATGCCAGTGTAAACGCTCTCTTGCGCAAGAGAGCTCTGATGGCTATTTTAATCATAGGGGTTTCTTGCGCAAGAAATTCACGTTGCCTGTCTACACTGGCCTCTTCTGGAAGCACTCTTGCGCAAGAGGGCTTATTCCTGAGCAGGAGCATCAGAGTTCTTGCGCAAGAAGCCCTGATTTTATATATTAGAACATCAGTGTTCTTGCACAAGAACACGCGGCCAGTGTAGACAGGCAGCAAGTTTTTGCGCAAGAGCAGCTGCTTTTGCACGAGACCGCACCAGTGTAGACACAGCCAAATAGTGATAGTAAAGCAGACAGAACATACAAATGTTATAAAGTAGCTGCAGAAACAGCAGCAATATATGCCCAGGCAGAGAACAGCTTTGTTTTGCTTTCTTTTACAGGGAGCACAAGGGGAAAGCACACATGCAATCCCCCCCTACCACAAATTGCACAACCAAGTTCTTCATGTTTGGGGAAATTGCAGAAGTCAGCCCTCCCAAAGTGCAATGGATGAACCTCACCCTGGGAAACCCGCTTTCATAACCACGGCATTTCGCCTTCCAGGTAAGTATTAGACACCCTGGCACAACCACCACCTGCCCCCAAGTGCCCCAAACACTCTCACCTCAGGGAGGGCTCGGTCTCACAGCTCCATGTGACCATGTCTGCACCGTATCCCTCCTGCCCGCACACACTCTGACACCGCCCCGATGCCCCAGCCCAACCCCACTCGCCAAATCTGGGACCTGCTCACCAGCACACTCCCACAGGGCTCTGGTCATAACAACATCTGAATACGGGCTCACATGGCTCCACCCCTCTGCATGGAACATGCCTCCCCCCCCCCATGCCTTGACCCAGGCTACGTCTAGACTGTGCCCCCCCCCCCCCCCAGCATCCCCTCCCGCAGAAGGCATGCAAATCTGCTGATCCTTTTTGAAGAAGAGATTTTTCTGATATTTGGCCCCATGTAGCCCCCCTGTGGTGGGTGGGGCAGGAAAACTGCTCACAGCTGGGGGAATTAGCTCAAGTGGCAGAGCCCTCGCTTAGCATGTGGGATCAATAGCCACATTCCTCAGTGTCTGTGGTGTTCTCATTCCTTCTTCTCACAGGCAGACTCGGGGGCTATGAGCATCCAGAGACCCCCTCCTTCTTCCTCCATGGTCTCCAAAAATACTCACCTAGAGGGGCACGGAGCTGCTGGGCCTGATGGAGGTGTTGGGAATGGGGTTGGTGCTCCCTTTTCATGAGAGGTAGGAGGATTCACTCCCATCTTCTGCCCGCTCACTGGTGCTGAGGGGCCGGCCCCTATCCTGCTGCCCCAACTCTTATTCCCACAATGCACTTTGTGCAGGGGCCATTGGTCTTTGTGCCAAGGTGCGTGGCTGGGAGCCAGGACTCAGGACCCTTCCGCAAAAATACACATCCCCTGAGATGTGTGTTCTACAAAAGCCGCTTGTTCCATGCACACTTCCCAGCACTGGCTGCAGCTACATATGTTTGTAGGGTGTAGCTCAGTGGTAGCATGTTTGGCTGCAAATCAAATGGCCCTTGGTTCAACTCCAAGTGTCCCCTTGGAAAAGTTTCCTTCTAGGGGAAACATTTTCCTTTCCAGTTCCATCACACTCTGGCTTTACATTGCTTGAGATCCTTTACATTAATAAGAACCCTTAATGCAGAGCTACTCAACTTTGCAAATAGCTTCTTTCATAGTAATGGGCATGAATACAAAGATTAAGGCAAGACTACACAACTTGCAGGCCCCATTTAAGTCAGTTCTGCTGATGTTAATAAAATGCAATATTTTCCCAAATCCCACCCATGACAGCACTTTTAATGAGCAATGGCAGTCCAGGAATTTAACTACTAAAACACATCTCATCAGAAGACCATTATCTTGACTACTTTTTTGTTTTGGCTTCACAATTTTAACAAATCAAACAAAAACTGCCAATACAATATTTACGGAAATATAAGTACAATCAATGTGAAGTTAAAGGCCCTGAGGGGAGAAGTGGCCTGGCTAGAAAAGAAACCCAGGAATCCTGCTTCCCAGAATCCCTTCCTTTCCCTGCCCGCCCCACCAAGCACCAGCTCCCACAGTCCTCACAGAGCACAGACTGGAGCCTCCAAATCTGACCAATACACCCACTGCCCACCTACAGGAAAGGAAAGACGTCAGAAGTTTTAACACCCAGTTCCTGGCTCTAACCCTCCCCTGGAGCCAGGCACCCCCCCCTCCCCCCCGCCCCAGTTACCCTGCTCTAACACAATGCCCTTTCCCTCCAGCAGAGGCAGGGGCATAAATCTAGCAGGGCGGAGGGTAACACCCTGGATCTCACCGGAGCCAGGTGCTTTTCCCTCCAGATGCTGGGGCCCATATGCAGAGCGGCTGTGAATGGTTCTGGCCTGCAGCTCCGAACATTCCATTGAAGACACCTGCCAGCACCCCCTCCCCAATCCCCTTTGCAAGGCAAAAAATCCCAGACATGTTTTGCCTTTTAAAAAATCTATCCAGATGGCGATTTAACATGTGAAACACAAGGACATGTGCAGGAAAAACTGGATGTAAAGTAACCCTACCCGGACCTTTCTCACCCCGGCCTCACTGCCCGGTTCCCCCGCTGCCTCTTGCCACCCCCGGCAACATCTGTGCACGTGCCATTGCGGTCTGGCTCAGTGCAGCGCCGTGCAGCTCATGGAGAGGTGCTCTTGCTGTGGCTGATGTAGCAGGCATGCTCTGCTGCCACCTCTTGCTGCCCTCCTACCTGCCGGCCAATAGCTTGGGGAGGTGCTACTGCTAGAGCCCACAGTAATGAGGCAGGCAGGCAGCCCAGGAAGCAGCTCAAGGCATGGCGGGATGCATAAAAATGGGCCACAGGCTGCATGTGGCCCACAGGCCACGTGTTGAGTAGCCCTGCCTTAATGCCTTCCTGGGCCAATGCACATAAACCAGGCAAACCCGGCCCTCAGCTGGAACCAGCTCAAACCCGCTGTGTGTCTCTTTTCTATTTCTGACAATTCAACAAGGGTGGGATCTGAATGCCCATTGGCAGGTCCTTGCTCTCCATGGGCTGTGCTGTGCAGAAGAACAAAACCCACGTCCAGCTAGGGAGGAATGGGCATAATCGATCTTACAGAGTTTGATTTAGCAAGTCCAACTAAGACTTGCTAAATCAAACTCAAAGGGCACCCCCACCAGCTTCCAGCACTTCTGCTCTTTTCTTCCTTTGGCTTCCCGCTGTAGGGAGAATGCCAAGCTCAACTGAAGGAAGCCAACTCCAGCTATGTACTGAGGGATGGTGGGAAGAGCAGACATATTGGCCAGGCATCACTGGGGGCTGCCTCCCTCACCTCCCCTGTACCTGGCAGGTGCCTTCGCCAGCTTAGCAATGGGGCTGCTCTCTGGGACTTTTCTCCCAGCTGCTCCACATGCTGACATTGCCCATCCTAAGGGAGGGGGAGGAGAGTCACTCTCCATGGCTGAAGGAGCTGCAGAGGTTGCACCCCAGGGAATCAAAAGGGTGTGTGGCACTGGTTCTCCTGTCCCAGCAACTGCAGCCAGAGCCCTGCCTTGCCAGTGCAAGTCACAGCAGCCTCTGCACCTGCTCTAGGCTTGTGGTTTCCTTCTTCCCAATGCTCCTCCCAACCAGCCTTTTCCTGAACCAGCAGTTCCATGGGTGGCCAGGGGAGGCCTCTTCTGTGTCCCAGAAGGACATAGGAAAATGTGAGCAAAGGCTGCAACAAGGCACCATTGGGAGTTGAATCCAGGATCTCCGGCTTACAAGGCAAGTGCTTTGGCCATGATGCCCTTTTTGGCTAGGTCTACAATACAGACTTTTTCTGGGATACCTCTTGTATTCCTGAAAAACTCTGCTGCATCCAGGGAACCGGTCCACTTTTTCATATCAGTTTCCAAAAAAGTGGGTGTGTTCTTTTGGAAGCCCTGTATTCCTCATACCTATCTCCTAGAACTGGAAGGGACCTTGAAAGGCCATCAAGTCCTGTCCCCTGCCTTCACAGCAGGACCAAGTACCATCCCTGAAAGATTTGCCCCAGATCCCTAAATGGCCTCCTCACAACCCTGGGTTTAACAGGTCAATGTTCAAACCACTGAGCTATCCCATCCAAAAGAGAAGACTTTTCCCACATTTGGGCCCATGTAGATGGGCCAAATGTTGACAAAGCCTCTTCCAAAAAAGGAAGAGTGTCTCTGAAACTGTTCTAATGTAGGGTCCCAGACAACACCTTTGAATTCCAAAGTGCAGCCATTCCCCATTTCCTTCCAGCCTTCTAGCCCTGGCGGGGTCTCAAGGCCTGTGCAGCCCAAGAAATGTGATTGTGGGTACTAGCTGCCAATCTTTTTGTCAATTGCAGTGCAGAGCACTGAAGATATGAACCCAAGGCAACTACCTTGCTCACCTTGTGCTAAGGCTGGAGGGAAATAAAATCTCTCCTTTGAGCCAGAATTGAACCAGCAACCTAAGGATCACTTGCTAAGCATCTACTAACAGTCTACCATGCTGCCCACTAAGCTATCAAAGGGTGCACAATAAAGGCTGGTTTGTCTAGGTTGGCCCTTCTACAAGTGTCAGGGCATGTGCTCCCTGAAGTGAGTGGCATCACAGGTGAGGGGCTGAAGCACCCAGGAGCACAGGGGCTGTCACAGGTGCTTCACATGCAGAAGGACCCCTGAGTCAAACCTGAGCGAGATCCACCCATGTCACAGCAAAAGGAAGAAAGTTGGGTTCTTCTCATGTGTCTTCTTTCTTCCAGAATCTCTAGCAGTGCAGGAGGGGGCAGGTCCACAAAAAACAGTGAGTGAACCTAGGCCCAGCCTCTCACTTGTGCTGCTCGCTCTCCCAGACAGTCCCTACGCCCAAGGCAATAGCTCCACAACCAATGTATGTTGAGTCAATTTACTTCAGCCTAGAGCCAGCACAGGGAGTAGAACAGGTTTCTTTACCTTTCTCAGAATCAGGGAACCCACATTCTCTGAGGCCTGGTCCTGAGACTCCCTCCCTTTAGTGTAAGGGGGCAATAGGCAGAGCCTGGCAGCTGCTGGGACCAGATGTGACATCAGGGGGGAGCAGCAACAAACACAACCTCAGCATCTGTAGCCAAGCTGGCAGGTTCCACAGCCACAGCACATCCCAGCCTTCCAGCCAAGACACCAGTGGGCATTAGATACCCAGCAGCAGGTACAAGGTTATTTTTTCAGCAGCCTGAAGGCAAGGAATCCAAAGCACATGAAGTAGGCGGGTTTTGCAGCAACCAGCCCAGGTAGGTCCCCCTGAGACTTGAACTCAGCTTGCAGACTTTAAAGACCTAAGTGCTGCCCCTTATACCATGGGACCTACTAGTAACACTGTGGTGGGCACTTGTGAATCTCAGCTCTCAGGCTGGCCTCTGCTTTCCTGGCTCCCTCCAGCTGCCCCATCCCAGCTGCTTGTTTATTTTTTGTTTTGTTTTTTAAATACCAGCTTTAGCAGAAAGCCATGTGACACTTTCCTCCCCCAACATGGCATGCACATGTCGCCGTCCCCAACCAAACTCTTAAATGGCCCTCTGCTTTTCCCCTTGCCCCATGGGGCTAACAGGAAAGTGGCCCAGGGCCAGGCTGGAGTCAGGGGAAGCAGGAGGCAGGAAGAGCCCCAGTTTACACAGCTCCTTTTTCCGCAAAAGCCTCTTGCACAAAAATGGACCCTAATTAATTATGCAAATGAAGTACAGCAATATGCTAATTAGCACTTCATTTCCATAAGCTTTTGCAGAAGAGAAGTGAAGTATAGACACATTGCCTAGGTGGTAGATAGCCATGAAGTAACATAGACTCAGGAAAAATCCCTGGGCTGCAATCCTTAGTTACAAAAAACAATAATTCACCAGCTCAGACATGATTTCTAAACCCCCAAACAAGGAAAATAATAAAACCTGATGGACTAGCTACACTTTTCCCCTGCTTACACATTTCAAGAAGTCCATTGGCAACCAAGGCAAGACTGCATGGCCTAAAGGATAAGGTGTCTGACTTTGGATCAGAAGATTGAGGGTGTGAGTCACTTTGCAGTTGCATTTACTGTGCTTTCTCTTGCTTGGTGGTCCTGCTATCTTTGGCCTGGAAAGGTCCTCTGTAACAATATGGTTTTTCTGTAGCCCTATTGGAAGGCCTATAGCAGGGTGGCCAACCTGTTAGAGATGAAGAGCCAAAACAGCAGTGGATAGAGTGTGAAGAACCATGTAGCTGGGAGGAGTTGTTGAAATAGGTGCTGGTACACCATCCTGGGGCATACCATCACAAAAAAAAAGCCCTGGGAAGGCGTGAGGGGTGCAAGCTCTGGGAGGGAATTTGGATGCAGGAGGAAGTAGAGAAGAGGATGCTGGCTCAGGGAGGGCCTCCAGGCTGGAGCGTGTTGGGGTCAGGTAAAGGGTTAGGGCTGTGGCTATGAGGGTGCAGGAGTTTGGGCTGGGGTGCATGAGGGGCTCAGGGCAGGGAGGCTGGCAGTATGATGGGCTCAGGATGCAGATTTGCAGAGTGTGGATGGTGCAGGAGTGTTGTGGCAGAAGACTGGGGATGTGAGACGCTCAGGACAGGGGGTTCCAGTGTATGAAGGGCTCAGGTTTGGGGTGGAGGGAGATTGCAGGAATGTTATGATGCTGTGGCTAGATGGGGGCCTGGTGGCCAGGCTTCATTTTTAAATAAAATATTATGCCAAACACAAAATGTTTCAGCATTGTCTTTATTTATGAGAGGGGTGGGAAAGCTCTTTTGAGTCAGGAGTCACTGACCCACAGAAGAGTCAGTCAGGGCCACACAAGAGAGATGCCAAAGAACAACCCCTCCAAAAAAACCCAGTCCTCACTAATGTGGCCTCAACTGTGCTGGTGGGGGCAGGGTACTCATGTGAGGGGGAGGCTGGCCAGGGGGAGGGGACAGAGACAGCTGGGGCCAGTACCTGGGGATCCCGGGCCTCAGGAAGCACGCTGGCTGCTCTTCCCCTCCCTTCCCCAGGCACCTCCCCTGCTCTAACCCAAGCCCCCTTCCCTTCCCCAGAGTCAGGCACAGCCCCCACACACACACAATCCCCCTCCCTCAAAGCTAGGCACACACTTCTCAACCCAATCACCTTCCCCAGAGTCAGGCAACCCCACACACACATAATCCCCCTCCCTCAAAGCTAGGCACACACTCCTCAACCAAATCCCCTTCCCCAGAGCCAGACACCCTCCCTCCCCAACCCAATCCCCCTCCCCAATCTAATTCTTGGGTCACGGAGCTGCCACTACAGCCATGTGTCTCCCTCCAGGTATTGGAACATGTGCGCTGAGTCGCCCGCCTTGAGACATGCTGCCTAGGATGCCCCCCAACACAATCCTCCTCCCTTCCCCCAGACTAGAGCCAGGCACACACACTCCCATCCCGCCCTAACCTAATTCTCAGATCCTGGAACCACCGCTAGACGCGTGTCTCCCTCCAGGTGAGGCGTGTGCTCTGAGCAGCCAGCACATTGTGCACACCCTCCCCCCTCAACCTTATGCTCCGGTCCCAGACCAGAGCCATGCCACCACTGCTGCTGCTACTGCCACAACATCTGGGACACAATATGCACCTCCCACCCAATTCCCTTACTTTCCCCTTCTCCAGAGCCAGGCATCTCCCCTTAACTCTAACCCAATTCCCCTTCCCCACTAAACTTATGCCTAGTCCCGGAGCAGCTGCTGGTGCAGCCGCTGCACCCAGAGCTCCTGCTGCTGCCTGAAGCAGCACAATGGAAGAGGGGGCAGAACAGGGCTCTACTACACACACACACCCCAGCATCTGTACTGACTCCAGGTGATAAGACACCTGCTGCTAATAACACCCTCACATGGCTCCACACAGCACCCCAGCTGCCCCCACCATGGTGCAGGCAGGAAATTGTTACGCCAAACTGACAGAGGGAGGAACAAAGGCTGAGAAAGGCAAAGGGCTTTGTCTAATCACACAGCCAGTCACACAGAAGCCCTGATTCTGAAACTCACCCTCAGTCTGGAGTTTCACACCCTGACTGATCAGAATAAAGTGACCTTCACTGAGCTACAGACCACAGCCCTGCTTAGGGATTGCTCAGCCAGTTGTTTAGAAAAACTAGAACAGGGGTGTGCAAAGATTTAACCCTCCTGCCATGGGCCGTGCCACTCTCCTGGGAGAGGGGGAGCGGCTCTCCACGGCACACCCTATGGATCACCTGTTGTTAATGGACACTTACCATTAATTAGAACATAAGAATGGCCATACTAGGTCAGACCAAAGGTCCATCCAGCCCAGTACCCTGTCTGCTGACAGGGGCCAATGCCAGGTATCCTAGAGGAAGTGAACCAAACTGGTAATGATCAAGCGATCTCTCCTGCCATCCATCTCCACCCTCTGACAGACAGGCTAGGGACACCATTCCTTACCCATCCTGGCTAATAGCCATGAATGGACTTAACCTCCATGAATGTATCTAGTTCTCTTTTATATAATTACAGCTGAGCCATTTTGTTAGTGCTGCAGCTGGGGAGATCAGTTTAGTTTACATTATAAAACAGGTTAAGCATTTTGACTTGTTTCTGTTACTTTGTCAAACTTCATTTTAAATAAAGTAAACATTATGTCCAACACAAAAGATGTAAACTTTTTTTTATTTAAGGCAGTGGCAGAGAATCATTTTTTGGTTGGGGGTCACTGACCCGCAGGAAAAAAAAACCCTCTGGTTTTGGGTTTCTCCCCATGTGGGTTCTTCTATGTCTAAAAAAAATGTTCCTCCAACTGAAACACTTCCCACAGTCAGAGCAACTGAAAGGTTTCTCCCTTGTGTGGGTTCTTCTATGGATAAGAAGTGAGCATCGACTGAAGCTTTTCCCAGTCAGAGCAGCTGAAGGATTTCTCCTTTGTGGCTTCTCGAATGTCTATTAAAATGTGACCTGCAACTGAAACTTTTCCCACAGTCAGAGCAGATAAAGGGTTTCTCCCCTGTATGGGTTCTCCTATGGGTAAGAAGATTTGATCTCCGACTGAAACTTTTCCCACAGTCAGAGCAGGTGAAGGGCTTCTCCCCCCTGTGGCTTCTAGAATGACTATTAAGGTGTGAGCTGCAACTGAAGCTTTTCCCACAGTCAGAGCAGATAAAGGGTTTCTCCCTTGTGTGGGTTCTCCTATGGATACAAAGAAGTGAGCTCTGACTGAAGCTTTTCCCACAATCAGAGCAGCTGAAGGGTTTCTCTCCTGTGTGAGTTCTCTTATGGATAACAAGGTGTGACCTCCAACTGAAGCATTTCCCACAACCAGAGCAGATGAAAGGTCTCTCTCCAGCATGGACTCTTTTATGGAAAAGAAGAAGTGAGCTTTGACTGAAGCATATCCCACAGTCAGAGCAGTAGAAAGGTTTCTCCCCTGTGTGGATTTTCTCATGTCTAACAAGATTTGAATGCCGATTGAAGCATTTCCCACAGTCAGAGCAGCTGAAGAGTTTCTCCCTTGTGTGGGCTCTTTCAAGTGTAATAAGAGATGCAGTGTCACTGCTAGCACAGGGTAACTGTTGATGAGGGATTTTCTGTTGAACAGTTTTTGTGTTTGTTTTTAAACCTCTGCTGCTGTTACTGGATTTACCCTGTCCCTCTCCTGGATGGTTTCCCTGCAACCTGTGTGGGCTGCACTGACTCTGACAGGTCATGCCCTTCAGATTTACCCAATAACATCCCACAAGCGGCCATTCGCCCAAGTCCTTCCTGCTGAAGATTCTTCTCCTGGTTCTCACTCAGCATCTCATCACCTGCTGGGACAGAGAGAGAATCCAGACAGGAGTCATTCCCTGTGCTGAGCTGAAAGGAAATTCTAAAACAGAAACAGGAAAGTGGGAACATGCCCAAAGAATGGCTGGAAAGATTGAACCACCATGAGCTGAGTTCACCTTTCTTCCCCATAACTCTTCCCTCCACCCAGCACCCTCACACTGGAGTTCAAGACAGACTGGAGGATCAGGGAAAACTGACCAAAATGCACAAGTGACACCTGCTAGGAGGACACAGAAATTAGTTTGAGTCAGTTTAGCTGATCATTCACCTGGATGGGCGTCATTGCTGATGTCCCCTTCCTCACTGCCCTGGAGAGCTGGGATCCGCAGTTCTTCCCTTCAGTCCACCCAGGAGATCACATGAGGTTTGAAGACTGGAAACCCTGCTCAGGATGCAATTAAACAAGAGTTGATCTTGTTCATTAAGGTCTGTGCCATTACTGATTCCAGAGCCATGATCGCAGTCGCCCATCCTGAGAGGATCCTTCCCCACCTTGCAGGGACTGGGATCTGGCTGGTACAAGATCCCAGGACACACTTACTTGCAGGAAAAGTGCTTACCCCCTGCCTTGGGAATTGCCTAGCTGATACCCCAGGTGAGCTGAGCACTCAGTTGCACACTCTAGGGTACAACTCCCTCAGGGCCTGTCCTGCCCTGGGATGGGCAGTCTGCGATTATGCAGATGAAGTGTGGGATATTTAAATCCCTGCTTCATTCGCAATTTCGTCTGTTTACATTTACATTCCTCCCTCGAAGGAGGAAGCAAGTGTAGACATACCCAAGAAGAGCTCTAGGGGAGGGTTGGCACATCTGACACCGAGGCCCCTAGGCAGGACTCAGACTGCAGATGCCACATGGCAGGTCACTAAGAGTTGGAGAGGAAGGACCCAGCAGAGCTCTAGCTCCCCAAGGGCTCTGTCCACAAAGTTCCTGGCTGGGGGCTGGGCTCGCCCTGCTCTTTGGCTCAGATGTTCTACTTGGGCCAGAAGGAAGCAGAGGAAGTGATGTGAACAGCAAAAATGAACCCTTGGCTGCCTGCCTATGGCTCCATACTTCTGATCCCAACTGCCTGTGCCTGGTGGAGCCCTACCAGCTGCCCACAACAGCTTTAGCTTCCAAGGCCAGGTAGGGCAGTCCATGCCTTCCTTCCAGGGACTCAGCACAATAGCACAAGGGGACCCTGCAGGCACTAACAACAGCTGCACCCAGCCCTACAACTCTGATACCTGCCTTTCCTGCCTGGGCCCTTCTACTGACTCCTCCGGCCAAGGCACTATATAGGCGAGATGGTGGGGAAGAACATGGAGACCTTGGCTATGAGAAGAGCAGCACCATTGTTATGTCCTTGATCCTGCTTCCCCTGGGAGGGGGTGTGGAGGGGACAGTCTCTCACACAGGCGCCAGGACTACTGGGGCAGATACTCCTGACAATAGTGGTAGGGGCAATGAGAGACCCTGAACCAAACCCAACCCAGCTACTCCAGAGCCCACCCAGCTTCTCATACCTAAGGGAACAGGAATCCTTACCCAGCCAGCTCACAGACTCATAATTCTCCTGCATCACATCCCCATAGAGGGCTCTCTGGCCCGGGTCCAGCAGAGCCCATTCCTCCTCAGAGAAATACACAGCCACCTCCTCGAAGCTCACCGGCTCCACCACGGCCATTTCCTGTCCCTGGCTCTGCAGGCTGGGGGCTGAGCTGGAGACAGACATGGGTATTCTGCAGCCTGGTAGGGGGACAAGAGCAATTCGAGACATTTCATAGGGGACTTTATTCCATTCTACACCCCCATTCTGCCCAGACTCTGTCCCTGGTGACAGACATACTAGACTCAGCAATTGTGGGCAAAAGTTTAAGTCTATTCCATAAACAGCGCACACCAGTTAGATCCCTAATCCATATACTTTTCTCTCCGTACCTAGCTTGAGTTACAACATTACTATGCCTTCAGCAATGGGGATTCAGTTCTCAGCACCCAGTGTTTCTGATAAGCCAAACATTCACCTGCCTGAACACGGAGACCCATTAAAATTAGGGTGCTGTATTTAAAATGCTTAGTCTTCATTCATTGATTTGCAACACAAACCACGGTTCTGTCATCTGACAGACTTTATAAATCTTTTCTACAACAGAGAGTAAGTCAAGTTAATACAAGTATTCAGGTGCTTATTAAACACATGTACTGAGTGCTTGCAGGATGAGATCTTAAAATACATGGATTCATGGGGTCAGAAGATATCCTTAGTCATGCAGTCTGACCCCCTCTGTGGCACAAGCCATTACACTTAGCCCAATTACCCGGGCACAAAGCTCTGTTTCCCCTATAGTGTGTTTTCTAGAAAATTGCCCAGTGTTGATCTGAAGACATCAAGAGGTGGAGAATCCACCAGTTCTTCGCTCACTGGTTTCAGCAGCCAATCCTCTTCCCTAGCAAACATTTGTGCCTCCTTTCTAGTCTGAAATTGTCTGGCTTCAGCTTTCAGTTATTGGTTCTCCCTGAGCCGTATCCATTAGACCAGAGGTGAGCAATACATTTTGATGTGTGGGGGACAAGGGGAAGCACTCTAAGATTCTGGGAAGCACTGGAGTTGCACTCTTTCATGTCATTATCTAGAGGAAATGCAGGTTCTGGGATGGATATTGGGAGCAGAAGGGTGGCTGGGGTAAGGGATTGCAATGCAGTAGGGTGAGAGTGGTCTGGGAGGGAGTTTTGGTGAAGGAGGCAGGTGTGACCTGGAGCACTGGATTAGCCAACTCCTCCTTGGAAATTTAAAGTAACTTTAATTTAAAGAAGTAACTTAGTGAACTAATAAGGGGCTGTGTGTCTGACCACTGAAAACTCTTGCATATATAGATGTAGGAGGACAGAGAGTTTGAATATGGGGGCAGGGGGCAGAGATTGAGGGGGAGAGGTTGGGATGCCAGAGGCAAGCTCTTGCCAGGAAACTTACCTGAGTGACTCCTGGCCAGCAGCCAAGCATCTCTCTCAGACAGGCAGGGAGCCTGCCTGACCCTCACACAGGCTGCAGGACCGTGTGTGTGTGTGAATAATTAAGAGCCGGAGGGGAAGGGGCACAGTGCTTCCTTTCTGGCCAGAAATCAGGCAATAAGATTGTCCTGGGGGTGAAAGCAGCACCTGACGCCTCCCTCCCCTCCCCTCCAGGCTTTGTGAGTGGCTTGCAGTTGGGGTGTGTCAAGTCTTGAATCAGCCCATGGCTCCCCCAGCATCCGTGAGCCAGATCCGATGGCTTAGCGGGTTTAATTCGGCTCATGGGCTGTGTTTTGCCCAGGCCTGCACTAGACTTAACAGCCCTTGGGAATCCAGCAGTTTCTCGCCCTGAGCAGATTGATACAGTGGAAGGCAGTCAGCTCTCAGCCTATTTATTGTTTGAAACCAACTCTGTATGGAAACTGATTGAACAGTGAAATCTGAGCCTGAAAGTGCCATTCCTTGCGTGATCTAAAAATTCACCCCTTTAGCATCACACCCCACAGACCAGTGTTTCTCAAAGTGTCAGTAGGTCCCCATGCAGTGCCCCTGGGGCTCCTCACTGATCAGTGGGTGAGATTTAGGGCTGTGCGCACCATGGTCGCTGGGTTTGGTTGGTAATTTTAATGACAAGCCCATGAAGAGGTTTTCACAAGGAATTTTCTCATCATTTAAAGAATCCCCACCTGCAAACTCACCCTGTCTGAAAGCTCCCAGGGATTTTCTTTTTGCTCTCTCCAGTGCGGAGGGCAGAGTGTCTGGTGGGGGAAAGGATAAGGGAGGTGAGATTCCAGACTCTCCAATTTATAACTATGTCCCCACACTGAACTCTGCATTTCAATTGTATCAGGGACCAGACAGAGATACACTCAGGTGTCTAATATGAAAAGGTTTGAAACCTTCTGTTTCCTCTCTCACTCAGGCACCTCCCAGTAATGGAGCCAACATCCCTGCAATCTCACCCCCGTCCCAGGAGAGAAAGCTGTAAGTGAGATTTACTTTTCCTTCCTTGCCCCTTCCCACTTGGTTTCTCAGTCACTTACTGCCTCTTCTTATAACCTAGAGCTGCGGTGGCGGAAGGTGTTGCCATCACAGGAACTTTACCCATTTTGATCCCTTTGACACTAATGGGAGCGTTCAGAGTTTACAAACCCCTGGCTCAATTCACAAGGAGTTGGGTCTGATCACTCAGTGTTTCTAAGGAGAGCAGCATGATGGGGCCGTCATTCTCCACATGGGAACTGAGGGAAGGGAAAGTTGGCTTTCTAGCCCAGAGTCAAGTCTGATACATAAACCACTTTCCCTTCCAGGTACTTTTGAACTCCCTCAGAGTCTCCGACAGCGCAATCGTTTTCTGGGAGGAACCCCTGACTTGTTCTTCCACTTCAGGGGAAATCTCCTCTGGCAGCTGGAACTGCCCCGTCTCACACCTGGACAGAAACAATTCCATGTGATCGTATTTCATTTACTGATAAGTTCTGGCTAGCAAGTCTCAGCTCTAACAGGCCTGGAGTTAGAACTCCTCCAATTCTCCCAGCCTGAGAGCAGGGGCAACACAGCCCATGACTGTGCAACCTTCCCCTCAAAGATCCCATTGCTGTTCTTCACCTCTGGCCCGGAGACCAGCTGGGGGACAAAAGTAGAATTGAGATTCCATGTCCATCTCACTCCTTGGCCTCCACCTGGGAACCTCCTGTTCCTCAGCACCTTAAGGGCTGTAGAAATCTGCCCACTGGGAACTAGACTGAGCCACCAGCTCCCCGCCCCCTGGCTCCTTCCACACAGGTCTCCAAACAGCCCTCAGGTGAGACAGACTCTTGATCCCTGCTGCCCTGGGCTGAATGTGCCCAGCAGTGACAGGCCCATGTTCCAGCTCTACAGTCCTGAGGCAGCCAGTCCCCAGGGAGGTGACAGCTCCAGGAAACACTTGACATCAGACTGTGCCCCTGAATGGGGAATTCCAGAGTCTGCTGTGTGAGGGTGAGACACTCAGAATTAAATGAATCAGAGACATCTGTATCCAACATCTGGTGCTAACATCAGCTCCAAGCTCTTTCTCTGTGTGGTGCAGCATGAGGGGAGAGAGAGCAACGTACCTGATCAAGGTGCTTCTGACATCCTAGAGAAAAGAGACAGAAAAGAATCTCAGCCCCATTGGACATACACAGGGGACCTCAGGGAAGGGATTTTGCAAATATGGGGAAGAGATGCCCTGGCCTGGCCCCTGGGCCATGGATTTCCTTAGCACATGTGGCTTTGCCATCTCTAATGTCTCTGTGCCAGTAACTCTGCAAAGCACAACAGTCACTCACATGTCAGCAATGCACAAGGTGTTACACCAAGATCTGACAGCTGGACCCCAGCACTTGTGATATAGGAGACTGCTTTCCCTGTGTAGGGAGCTGGGATGTTTCTCCTTCAGTCTCACCTGCAGGAATTCACTTGCTGGCTTCTGACACGTCCCCTCCAGCTCCCCAATAAGCTCGCTGAGATGAGAAATCTGGGCAGAGAGTTTCCTGAGTGCACCAGTCTGGAGCTTCACAATCTCCTCATCCAACTTCTCCAGCAGGAGTCGCTCTTGTTCCTCCAGGAACTGCCGCAGCTGCTGAAACTCAGCCACAATCATCTGCCTCGCGGCTTGTGTCTGTTTCTGTAAGAAAAGAGGGAGAGGGCTGTTTGGGGCATGGATGCAGCCTGGGGCCCTTTCATTGGGAGGTGAATGCGCAGCAGGGAGAACTTTTTGGAAAAACCTAAAAATTTTGTGATATTTGACTCTACTCTGTGGGCACGAGGCATCTCTCCCAGCATCTCCTTTGGCTCCTGTGTCCCTCTGAAAGGGATGTTCCCATGTCTGTCATGGGCAACATCTTCTGTTTTTTATGGGCACTGGGAATTCAGACCCAGAGCAGCAGGAGGCAGGACTTAGCACCAGCCTGATAGAGATACCCAGGGAAGAAAAAGAAGCTAACATGTTAATGCACCAAGTGAGGAGACCCAGCAGACAGCCCTTCAGAGGGACATTCAGCTTCCTCAGGGATGATTTCCGGGAAAGTCACAGGGGCTGGACATAAACTCATCCACTGAAAAGGAAGCTCAGGGCCTGTCTACACATGGATCTCACCCAGCAATCCATGATCCAGGAGTGACACAAACAAGCCCAACCTCACCATGGCCACAAAGGAGTCTGCCTCGTAACACAGCCCTCCCACTGCCCGTGTCTCTGCCGGTCCCCAGGCACAGGCACCTACCAGACACTCCTGGCTTTTTCCTTCTGCTGTCGCTTTCCTTCCCAGCAGCTTTTCTCTCTCTTCCCTCAGAGTCTTCAAATGGGCCTCACGTTTTTCCTGAAGAAACAGAAATAAGCACCAGGGCAAACCCCATGAGATGTTGGGAGCCCGTCTGTCTGCAAGCTGCACAGTCCCAGTTTTGTGGAGCTCTGTCCCTGTCTGGCAGGCACTCAGCCCTGGACGTGGCTTTGTCCATGGAAAAAGAGACAGGAGGAGAGGGTGGATGAAGCAGGACGCATGTCAGGGTGGGGGACGGATCAGTGGTGGCACCTTTATAAAGAATGATGCAAGTGGGGATGTGGGAGGTAAAAAGGGTTAAAAATATTAATCATGTAACCCGTTACAATTTTATCAGTGACAGTATTTTTTAACCTGCTGACAGGCAAGGCCAGTAGCAGACATGGATTCACCTGGGGGCAGGGCTCTCTCGCGGGGTCTGCCGGGAGTGGCCACAAGGACTGCCGGCAGGTGGGGACTCCCAGCAGCTGCAGACTGACGTTAGCTGGCAGGGAAAGCGGACACTGCCGGGGCAGTGGGGAGTTTAACCGGTAACTGGCACCGATAAACATTAGCTCATCAGTTAACCAGTTTGAACTCTTGCTACAATCCAGTTGAATCCCAGTGGTGCCTGGCATGGCCCTGTGCTGCCTGGAGCAGTGCTGTGGGTGGACTCAAGGTGCTCGGGGCCCCACACAGCATCCAGCCCAATGACCTCGTCTAGTGCCGGCTGCAGCATCTGAGAGTTTAACCCCGCATGGAGCAGCCCAGGAGTTCAGCATCTCTGGGGGAAACCCCTCTCCCTGCTAGGACTGGGGCCTGTAGCAAAGCGTCTTTCCCTCCAACGGCCACACTTCATCGCTGTTCAGAGATGCTGAGGGGCAGGGGGGACTGCAGCCTAGTGGTTAGTGTAGCCTTGGACTGAGCCTGGAGAGAGTGGGGTTCTGGGCTAAACTCTGTCACTGATTTGCTTGGTGATCATGAGGGAACTTGCTGCCTCACTTTCCCTTCCCACCATTTGTCTAACTAGACTGTGACCTGCTCAGGGCAGGGACTTTCCCTTGCTGGGTGTTGTGCAGGGCCCTGATTCCATTGTGGGTCTATAAGGCAAATGGCAGATTACTACTGCTTCTCAGCCAGTCAGTAACAGCTTGTAACCTCCTTTTCTCCAATCCCAAGGCAGCTCACTCCCATAGACTGGTCTGCAGCTCCTGTGAGCTAAACCTCTCTGATTGTTAACACCTTCCCTTGTGCAAACACCCCTCCTGTCACCAGTGAGGGCTGGGTCTCAGGATTCAGAGCCTCAGAGAAACATTTCCCACATCAGGTATCTGTAAAGACTTGATGTAAGTTGCCACAAAACCAGAGCATTTACTTTTTACAGCATCTCTTTTACCACAGAGGCTTTAAAGAGCCATGTCACACTCATGTCAGGTAACAGTCAATGAAATTATCCTCTAATTAAAACCCAACATTATTTCCCATTACACTGGACAGCAACTCTGTACCTTGTACTCCTGGGCAGCTTCCTGTATGGGCACCACCGTTTGATCCCGGGATCTGTCACACACCACACAGATGGGAGTTTGATCCTCTTCACAGAACCGCTTCACAGCCTCCTGGTGCTCCCCGCACACCCCGTTCCATCTTGCTCTCTTTGCTGACTGGAAATTCAGCGGCTTGGCTAGTTCTACCATGGTTGTCAGTTGCTGGTTGGGCCAGAGGGGTCCCTGCTGCTCAGTGTCTCTGCACCGACGGCTGAGGGGAGTCTGGCAGAAATTGTGCCCACACTCCAGAGTGACAGGGGCTGTGAAATCCTCCAGACAGCCTGGACACGCTGCTTCCTCCCAGAGACTTTCCAGCGGGCCCTCTGCAGCCATGGCTGCCTCTGGGCTGGGGAACAGGAGCCGTGTCACTGTCCCGAGCTCAGCAATGGAGGGGCAGGTCCGGAGGGCATGTGCATGAGGTACCAGTACTGAGGATAAAATAATCAAAATTAAAAAGCAAAAAAGCCCCCAAAGCTTTGCTCACCCACTGCCCTCGCCATGGCCTCCACTGGGCCCCTCAGCCAAATGCCCCAGCCAGAACCCCCCAACCTCATCTCTGTGCCCCTCATGCCAGGGCCCCTCCTCATCCTGTTTTCAAATCTCTCCCCTGCACCTTCTGCTGTGTCCTCTCACAGCCCCTCTATGCACCCTCTCCTCCCCCAATCCTGCCAGGGTGAGCATCAGGAAGCACCAACAGCCAGAGAAAAGGCGCGACATGCACTGAGCTGAATTTTTATAATTCAACAATAGAGGAAAAAGGCAGCACCGAGCCAGCCCGAGGCCAGGCCATTGCACAGCTAGAGCAGAGCCCCCAGACTCTGCTCCCAGATGGTGCATCCTGATACCCAAAGCCTGACCCACAAGCAGCACAGGATGGTGGATCACAACCGCTCCTCCTCCTCCCCCAGCCCAGCTGTGCCAATCTCCCCAACTCCCACACGCTGAGCTGCAGCCCCCCAGCCTTGCCACGCCCTGTCCTCTCCCCCACAGCCTGTGTGTGCCCCTCGGACAGACCCCCCCCACACACACACAGATGCCCCGCAAGTGCCAGATGGGTGCTGCTGCCATCCCTCCTCAAAACCTAACCCCCCCACTCTCCTGCCCCACCAACCCCCCCTTGCTGTGAGCCAGGCGCAGAGAAGCGAAGGGGGGGGGGAACGACAGACTGGGGGGGGAGACTCACTGACCCGTCTATTTCCACAGGTCACCAACCGCTCACATCACGGGGGGCGGGGGGAGCCAGCGCTGCTGCTGGGGGAGGGGCAATGGGGGAGACGGGCTGGGAGGGGGCGGGAGCGTTTCCCCCCCGCAGCAGTTTAACCCCTTATCCCCAAAGCAGCAGAGCCCCCGCCGTGATTGAACCCCTCGGCCCAGCGCCGCCCCGCCCCCCTCGCGGCAGGGTCACAGCCCGTGTCAGAAGGAGGTAGCTGGGGGGCGGGGCAGAGTGACTCTGAGGACGGGCAAGAGCACCCGACAGTCGGACAGAAAAGGGCAAACAGGAGGTGGGAGTCGGGTCAAAACGCAGTGAATCACTGGGAAAAGTGTGCACGCGCACACACACACACACACACACACACACGCGCACACACACCTGGCCCAGCCTCTGACCCAGGCAGCAGGGCACCCTGGGGGGAACATAGTCACAGGAGGAGGGTGTGGGGGATGGAGCCAGAAGACTCCAGAGCAGTTGGGGGAAGGGGAGCAGCTGGGACAGGCAAGGTGGGGCTGCATCTCAGTGCGGGATGTGGCTCTACCCACAATCCCAGTGATCCAGTTGTGCCCTGTCACTGGCACAGAATAGTCATGTGCCCGCCCAGACCCCGGGGCTACGTCTAGCAGCTGCTTTTGCAGAAAAACTTGCCAGTCTAGACGCAGCCTGGCTGTGTCTGAGCCCTGGGGGCAGCCACAGGGTCTGGAGCAGGCATCTGTGGCCACTCTGGGTCCTGCCCTAGGAAACAGGGCAACAAAGCAGAAAGCAGCCCCATCGGGTGGTGGTGGTCCTTATCGCCCCCATTCTCCACCCCACCTGGGGCAATAAAACAGCCTGTTGGGGTGGGGGGGCAGCCCTGCCTTAGCAGCTGGGAGACACTGGTCCCCAAATGGGTCCAGGCTCTGACGATGATTAATGAGTGAGTCACATGCCTCAGCAGCACATCGCTTTTATTGGGTGCAAAGGAGAACAGAATTTGATTGTGAAAATGAGAGATAAATGGGGGGGGTAATCCTTCTACCCTTTAGCCCCCCCCCCCCCAACAAGGAGCATGACTCAGGGCAACAGCTGCCCTCCAAAAAGGAGAAGATGCTGCAATTAAAACCTGCGAGGAAAACCCCCCAAACCTGAGAGGATTTTCGCTCAGTAACTGACAATGGCCACAGGACCCCTTGATGACGCTGAGCAAAACCCTACTGCATCCGGCGGAGATTTAACACACCTAAGCAAAGCGGGAGCAAACAATTTGCATAGACACCCCAGGGTCCCTCCCCACTCCCAGCTCACTATAAGGGACACAGTCCTTCAGCTCCTGCCTACGCCTTATCAATGGGAGCAGTGCTGGCTTCTGGGTGCCTTTAAAAACATGTGGAGCTGTAGCACCTTAGAGACTAGCAAAAAATCTGGAGAGTGTCATAAGCTTCTGTGGCACAACCCACTGCCTCAGATGAGAAACATGGAACAGTGGGTTGTGTCCTTGAAAGCTCATTGTTTTCTAAGCTTCTTTTACTTACAGACTAACACGGCTCCCCCTGAGTCTTTTAACCAGGCAAGGTTCTGTGTGTCTGTAACTGCCTGGGAGTTTTCTGAGGTAGTTTGGTGCTTGTTTGGGGCATTTCTGGGGCTCTGACTTCCGTACTGTTTTTTTTTCTTTCTTCGTTTCCGTCAGGCGAGTGTGACTGGCTCCCAGTTGTGCAACCTACTTAGAAAAAAAGCAGCTTGAACAGGCTACACTGCTTCTTTACTCTCAGGAAACGAAACTAACCTGCAGGGCTGGGTTGCAGAGGGGCCATGGCTGCCAGCAACCTGGCCGGGAGCTTCCAGGAGGAGGTGACCTGTCCCATCTGCCTGGAGTATTTCACAGACCCGGTGTCTATCAAGTGCGGGCACAACTTCTGCCGGGACTGCCTCAGCCGGTGCTGGGGGGAGTCGGAGCCCAACTTCTCCTGCCCCCAGTGCAGAGAGACAATCCTGCAGAGACACCTGCACCCCAACTACCAGCTGGGGAACCTGGTGGAGCTAGTGAAACGCCTGCAGCTCCCAGCAGGGCCAGCGCCCGAGGGGCAGCCAGGGTGTGAGAGGCACCAGGAGGCCCTGAAGCTCTTCTGCCTGGAGGATCAAGCCCCCATCTGCGCGATCTGCAGAGAGTCCCGGGAGCACCGTGCACACACGGCAGTGCCCATCGAGGAGGCTGCCCAGGCGTGCAAGGTAGGGACCAGGCTCTGCAGGGAAGGGAATTACAGGAGCAGTTTCTCTGCAGTGACAGAGCCCCCTGTGTGTGTCTGACCTGCCCTGGGTAGAGCCAGGGGCCTGCCTGGGAACACGAGCCAACCACATGGAGCTGGGCCAGGCTCAGCAGCACTGCTGGGGAGTTACCGTGGGCTGGAGAGGAGGGACCTGCTCACCCAGCCTCACGTGGCGCTGTTCTCGCTGGGCACAAGCCAATGGCCCCAAGCAGCCCCCCAGAGCCACTGTCTGTGTTTGCAGGAGCAAATCCTGAGCCGTCTGCAGCCTCTGCGGGAGGAGAGAGACGCGCTCCAGGGCCTGGAATCCGACTGGGCCAAGGAGAGCAAGAGGCTCCTGGTAGGTGCCCGGCCCTGCCCAGCCGCTTTGCGGGGGGGGGGGGGGCGGGAGGAGGAGCAGTGACAGCATCGGGGGGTCTCTGTGCTGGCTGGTGTCTGGGTCATTCAGAAGGTTAAAGGGTTTCCAGGGTTGATACAGGGACACAGCTCAGGGTCACTTCAGTGTGGGGTGGCCTCCACTCACTCACAGCTACCTGGTATAAATCAAGAGTGGATTTATACCAGGTTCGGGACAGGCTCCTCTGTTACCCTGGTGTTAGTTCCCACTGGGGTCGGTAGGGTTGGGGATCAGACTCCTGGTCCGTCTGCCTCTGGGGTCGGTGGGTTCATCCCAGGCTGGCTGGGAGCAGCCTCTGGCTCTGCCTCTCTCCCATGGGGGGCAGGGGTAAGGCCTGTCAAACTGCTGCATGTGCCCAGCTGTGGCAGGGTCAGGCTGAGGGGAGATCTGTGCTGACCCCCGGGTGTGAGTGTCAGACACCCTAGGGATGCCAGCGGCTGGTTTGGGCCCCATTTCCCAAGGCCTGGGCTGCACCTCAGTCTGTTGGTGCAGTGACGGGGGTTGGGGTGATTTTTGGTGACACTTTTGCCCTGGAACAAGCCCTGGGACAAACCCACCTGGCCTGGCAAAAACACAGAATGAAAAGCTCTGTGCAGCCCGGACAAGGCCCTGCCACTTCTCACGGCCCCGCTCACCCGCGTCCCGGCCCCGCCCGCTCTGCGCCCCCAGAGGCAGACGGACGTGGAGCGGCAGCTGGTGGGCTGGGAGTGCAAGCAGCTGCGGCAGTTCCTGGCGGAGCGGGAGCGCCTCCTGCTGGCCCGGCTGGGAGAGCTGGACGAGGAGATTGGGAAGAGGAGGGAGGAACACGCCGCCCGCCTGGGCAAGGAGATTTCCCAGCTCAGCGCCCTGATCTCGGAGCTGGAGGAGAAGTGTCGGCAGCCGGCGCTGGAATTGCTGCAGGTGAGACGGGGTCAGACGCGCCCGGAGACCAGTGTGGGGAGGGGACCCCCTGAGTCACTGGGGGCTCACAGGGTAACTCAGGGCAGGGAGCAGGGCCCGGGGTGGCTGCAGGGCCAGGGCCCCAGGGCTGCAGAGAGACAGGAGTTTGAGCCATTGGGAAGGCTGGTGAAAAGCTGCCCTCCCCCCCCGCAAAGCAGCTGGTGAAAAGGGCTTGGCTACTCCTAGCACAGCCCTTCAGTGGGTCTCCCACCTGGGGGAGCAACCTGTGGGGCAGGGGAGCAGTGTGACCTGTGTGGGGCAGGGGGCTGGGCCATGGGCACTGACTCTCTGCTTTGTCTCCTTCACCTCAAGGGTGTGAGAAGCGCTGTGAGCAGGTACGTCTGGCCTCCATCTGCCCCTCACCCCCCGTCATACTGGGAGCAGGCTCAGAGCCCAGGCAGTGACTCCAACCCCCCCACCATGGGACTGTCTCACCCTCTGAACCCTGCCCCCTCCGTACCCACTGCCCTGGGGCCACTGCCACTGTGGGGGTGTGAGGCACCCTGGGAGGGGACTGCCCCACAGCTCTGGGATGGGGAACCCTCCCGGGGGGCCGGGCTGGCTCAGGGGAATGTTAAGAGGGCTGAGGCCGGTGTGACGACGCGTTGGGGTCCCCTGACTCCTGCACCCCCGTAATGGCACGAACAGACTCCACCAGCTCGTAGAATGGAGGGAGTTTATTGTTTCTCCAGGATACAGCACAGCACAGCACAGATGTAATCTGGTTACAGGGACTGCAGCTAAGAGGCCTCAGTGCCCCCCTCTGAGATGGGGGGTGGCTGGGCCCTACAATCCCAGCCCTGGCTTAGGCTGGTTCCTCCATGATTCCAGCCAGAAACTAACTCTCTTCCAGCCCTGCCCCAGCCAGGGCAGCCCCCTTCCTTTGTCTCTCTCCTGGGGGTAGCTGGTCAGACAGGTTGAGAGACCCTCTTTGCATAATGACTCATCCTTCTGGGCTGTGGTACCGATGGCAGCCATTGGGGATTACCACAGAGCCAGCATAGGAACTAGCCAGATACCCCACTACGTCACAGTTCTCCCCCTCCGAGAGCGAACTGAGCAGGGTCACTCCGCTCGTGACCTAGGGAAGTTCGGGTCCTCTGCGTGGGAACCCGCCCTGGGGACATGGGTGCTCCCCTTGACTCGGCCGCCGCGGCGAGGCCCCACATGAACTGGCTTCCTCTGTCCACTCGCTGCATCGCTCCAGGGCGACTGACACAGGCCTGTCCTCTGTGGTCGCACCCATCCTTCCTCTGGCCTTGATCTCTGGTCAGGGTCTTCGGGCCGGGGCCATGAGCCCAGCGAGCCTTCTCTGACAGCCAGGGCGGCCTCCACCCCGACGCTCCATCCCGGGAGGTCTTCCTCCCATAACTCTCTCTCAGCAAGCCCAGAGGCTCCTCTATACAGGGTAGGGGCCCTGAGCAGCTTTCTCCCGTCTTGGGCCTTCCCGCCTCTGGCAGGAGTCGCAGGACCGGCCGCACGCTGCACGGCTGCGACTATTCCCGGCCAGTAGAAGTGTTGGAGCAGCCTCAGCCGGGTGCTCCGGATCCCCGGTGGCCCGCAAAGGGGACGTTATGGGCCAAATACAGCAGCTTGAGGTGATACTTTGGGGGACGACCAGCTGCCGCTGGACCCCATGCCCTCACCTTCCTGGGGGAAGCCATTCCCGAACAGGAATCCCCGCTCCCACAGGAATCTCTCCTGGCCTCCTCTCCCAGGGGCTGAGCTGCCCGGAGGCCAGCCTCGTCCCTCAGCCTCTGCAAGGAAGGGTCTGCCTGCACCTCAGCCTGGAATTCAGCCACTGGGGCAGGGATCAGGACCTGTTCCCCACCTTTGCCTAGGTCCGGGGTCCCCGCTTGGCTGGACCCCGTGTCCACGGTGATGGGACCCTGGGGACCCTGCCAGGAGTCCTTCCCTGATCCAGGTTGCCAGCCCTCGCTGGCTCTGGCCACGGGCGGTGACTAGAGCCCGCTGGGATTCCTGGGGCCACTCCTCAGGTCATTCCCCATCAGCACTCGGTGGGCAAGTGCGGGTGCACCCCACTTCCTTGAGACCTTCCTTGGCCCCCATTTCAGATGCACCCTGGCTACAGGCACCTTAAACGGGACCCGCCTATGCCCTTCAGGGTCAGCTGCGGGGTAGTATCCGGTCTGGGGCCACTATGTCAGATCGGGCCAGGCCACCTCCGCCCCGTGTCCCAGAAACCCGTCACCTTCCTACCATCCACCTCCAGGGTATGAGGCACTCGCTCGCAGGGGCCGCCCTGCCCCACCCGGTACACGGAGAAATCCGCCTCCCGAGGGTCAGACCTCCCAGGGGTGCACTGAGCATCCTTCCCCACTCTGAGCTGAGGTTTGCCTGCCAGCCCCTGCCTCTGGGGCAGCCTGCCCTTCCTCCAGCCCCAGCCAGTTAACCCTGGAAAGTCCCAGGTCATGGGACCTGGTGCACTGAGCCCTCTTGTGGCCTTTTTGCCCACAGCGATGGCAAGTTAGGCTTTGGGCTGTCTCTGTCCAGGCCCTGGCTGGTTCTCTGGGGCACAGACGACCTGTTCCTTGGGCTCGCCTCGTAGTTGACTCCCTCCGTCGCTCAGCCGACATCCGGTCTCTGTGCGATTCCCTTTCTCTCCGGGACTCCCGTGCTCACACCCGGACCGGCTCTCCGTGAACTCATCTGCCAGTCTCCGGCCTCCTGGGGGTCTCTGGTCTTCGGTCCTTGAGCCACAGCCTCAATCTGGGTGGGCATGCTTCATAGAACTGCTCCATCATGAACAGCTTGAGCAGCCCTCTGCAGTCTGGGCTCCGACTCCAGACACCCACTTGCGGCAGTATTGCGCCAGGCGGAGGCCAGGTCCACATAGGTCTCCCGTGGCTCCCTTCTGCACCTCCCGAACTTCTTCCTGTACATCTCGGGGGTCAGCCCGAACTTGTGCAGCAGGGCGTCCTTGACTCGGTTGTAATCCCCTGGCTGTAGGTCCTCCAGCTGATTGAGCACCCCGGCAGCCTCCTGGTTCAGTGCGGGGATGAGCTCCTGAAGCCAGTCAGCTGGGGGGACCTGTTGCAGTCCACAGGCCCTCTCAAAGGAGCTGAGGAACCCGTCTATGTTGCCCATGTCCTTCAATTGGGCCACCACGAGCTTCTCCAAGCGTCTGGCCGCCCTGGGCCCTTGGGGCCCGTCCGCACTCGGCGCAGCTGGGGCCCCGCCGCTTCTCCGCTCTGCCATGGCCAGCTCATGCTGCCACTGCTCTCTACGGTCCTGGACTTCCAATTCCTTCATCTGCAGCTGGATTTCTAGCCGCCGCAGCTCCGCTGAGCTGGCCCTTGCCCTAGCCGGACTATGGCTTGCAGGGCTTCCTGGGAGGCAGTCCGGTCTCTTCGGCAGCCTCCAGCGCTCCGCCCCTCTCCGAGCCTGACACGCTCCCAGGGGTCTGGCTGTTTCACGGGACAGGATCCCAGCCCTGTGGCTGGTCATTCTCTTCCAGCCAGGCAATCAGCTGGGCCTTGGTTGCGCTCCGCACAGGCAAGCCCTCTCTCTGCACAGCTTCACCAGCTCTGCCTTCAGGAGTTGGGTGTAGGCCATCTCCCGCTGGTCCTCGGTGCAGACTCACCAGTCTAGTGCTGCTGCGCCCCACGATTCTCAGGAACCGCTTCGCTCTGTTTCCAGCACGCCTGGTTCCACGGCTCTTGCTTCTGTTGTGCCTTGTCGCTTGCCGCTGGATGCTCCATCCATGGGGTGCAGTGATCCCACTCCTGACACCAGTGTGACGACGCGTTGGGGTCCCCTGACTCCTGCACCCCCGTAATGGCACGAACAGACTTCACCAGCTCGTAGAATGGAGGGAGTTTATTGTTTCTCCAGGATACAGCACAGCACAGCACAGCACAGATGTAATCTGGTTACAGGGACTGCAGCTAAGAGGCCTCAGTGCCCCCCTCTGAGATGGGGGGTGGCTGGGCCCTACAATCCCAGCCCCTGGCTTAGGCTGGTTCCTCCATGATTCCAGCCAGAAACTAACTCTCTTCCAGCCCTGCCCCAGCCAGGCAGCATTCCCCTTCCTTTGTCTCTCTCCCTTGGGGGTAGCTGGTCAGACAGGTTGAGAGACCCTCTTTGCATAATGACTCATCCTTCTGGGCTGTGGTACCGATGGCAGCCATTGGGGATTACCACAGAGCCAGCATAGGAACTAGCCAGATACCCCCACTACGTCACAGCCGGTCACCCCAAGGGTCCAGCTGGGACCCGGCCCCAAGCTTTGGCATGGCCCATGAGGGGGCCTCTGGGGAAAGAGCCGAGTGTCCCAGGCCAGGCCTTGGGGGGAGTGTCCCCATCCCATAGCCCTCACCCCATGGCAAGTGACCAGGCCCCTGGAGGCTGAGCGGAGAAGCTGAGGAGCGGCTGGGCCTGGAGAACGGGCCCCTCTCTCAGCCCTGGGAGCGGCCCAGCCATGTCCTAGGGGGGCACATGGGCCAGGACGGGTCTGCGGGAGCTGGGCCTGGTGCTGCCTGGGCTGTTTTCCCTCTGGCTGGAGAGAGGCCCTCAGGCTGTGCCGGCAGGAAAAACTCTCTGGGCAGCAGAGGTCCGGGTCCTGTGAGCTCTGCCTGTGGCCCATCCCCAACCCGCTCCCCTGTGTGGCTTGGGGGGGGCCGAGGCAAGAGACCAATAACACCCTCGTGTCTCTGCAGAGGTGACGAGGCGACGTTGCTGCATCCAGCGCCTAAGTGCCCGGAGCTGGAGCGGAGAATCCAGGACTTCCCAGGAGAGAACAGTCTCCAGGGGGCCATGACGGGATTCCTGGGTACGGGGTGGCGCTGCTGGGGGCTCCTCTCTCACTGTATGGGGGAGTGGGGAGGGGCATGGAAAGGCCCAGCTGGGTCCCTGAGACCCCAGGGTCTGCTCTTGGGAGGCTGGCGGGTTCCTGAGCGCTGGGGGGGGCTGCTCTGAGCAGAACGGCAGGATCCCAGTGGGACGTGGATGGCAGAGAACAGGCGCGGGGAGTGCAGGTGCCTCCCTTTCTGTCCCTGCAGCCACCCCCTCCTGCTGCCAAGCAGAGAGTCCCCCAGCCCAGCCTGCGTGGGCCGAAGGGCAGGGGGGGTTTCTGGGGACGCTGGGAGCTGGTTGCCGTGGGAGATGTTATCACAGACTCAGGGCCCGAGTCCCAGCTCCCTGGATGTTCATGGCGCCTCCCTGGCTGACACCAGCCACGTGCCTGGGCCCGGTGTCTGAACCCCTTGGGCCAGATGCTCAGAGCTGGGCAGGTGACTGATGAGTCACACAGGTGCCTGGCGGGAGTTTCAGAAGCCCCAGAGCAGCTGGGCCCCTAACTCCCACTGGTGCCCATAGGAGTTGGGCACCTCCCCTGTTCCAGCGCGTGTGAAATCCCAGAGGCGCCTCTGCATGGCTGGGGGTGGAAATGCCTGAGAGAAGCTGGCCCCGGAGCCTTACTCCCCAGGCCCCTCTGGCAGCGCGGGGCAGAGCTGGGCCGTGAGCCCTGGGCACTGCCCCCCCAGTGACGGGTTTTTCTCTTCCCTTGCAGGGGCACTGGCTGCGGAGAGAGGTGAGGATCCTGGGGCGCTGCCCTAGCTCCGGGCACAGCAGCTGCTGGGAGCCTGTTCCCCCGCCTGGAGCATCCCCATGGCTGGGCGGGCACCTGGGGATCGGCGCAGGGGGGAGTCCAGCCGGGGAGCATGGGACAGAGCAGCCAAGGGGAGTCAGAGGCTGTGGGGAGCCAGGGCAGAGCTGGGGGTGGTGGAAGGAGCCAGGACATCCCTGCTCCCGCTCCGGGGGGCTCTGCGGTAGGAATTCTCACCTCTCTCTCTCTGCTTGTTCCAGGACTCAGGCGAGCCCGAGGATTCGCAGGTAACTGGCTTTGCACTGGTATTGATGATGCCATCTCCCACCCTCGGGAGAGACTGGCTCCCGGAAGCTCCCCCACCCCGCCTCCGGCACTGTGCCAGTGCTTCAGGCCTAGGAGATGGCCCGGCCCTTGGGAGAGCAATAACACCAGACCCTTGGGCCCACCCCTTGCAGGGACCCCACAGGCAGGGGCTGGGAGTCGGGGGGCCTCACACACCCTGCTGGCGAAGCTGGATCCTGGGGAGGGGCTGGAGGGTGTTATGGAGCCGGGTTGTGACTCCAGAGCTAAGGCCAGGAGCCGCTTCTCACCTGAACCCTCTCGTCCCCCCTCAGCCTGGGGTAGGAAACTGCTTCCTGGCAGGGTCCCCTCCGCACTCTGCAGCCTGGGGAGAAAACTCCGGGCGTGTCCAGCCAGTGGGGCTGGGCCCAAGGCAAATCCAGGGTCTGGCTTTGGGCCCCGTCTCCTGTTTAATTCAGCTTCATTTTTGCACACCTCTCCTTTTTATGCAACAGTCTCTTGTGCAAAAAGCGGCCGCTCGTTAATTATGCAAATGAGGTGTGGCAGTATTCCACGCTTTGCCTCATTTGCATATTTCTTGCACAAAACAGCGCAGTAGCCAAGGGGTTTGTCTGCTCGGCCCAGGGCAGTGAGTCTCCAAGCCAGGGGGAGCACACAACACGGGGGTGGCTGTGTCAGCGCAGGCCGGGCGCAGGCCCTGATACCTGGGGGGGCTCAGTAAAGAAGGTCGTGTGAGATCAGCAGTGACAGCCCCCCAAGCTCTTCAGGGCTATTTAGTGCTGAGGCATGAACCCCACAACCAGAGTCTGCCCCTCCCGGCTCTGGGACGTGCTGCCCGCCTGTGTAGCCAAACCTGCCATGTCTGCAGAGCCTGGTGTGAGACCTCCAGCGTGTCTGCCCCAGGGCTGGATGAGGGGAGCCAGGAGGGTGTCTGGGGCAGTTGCTAGCTGCCCCACTGGGCTCTGGGAGGGGCTCTGTGGCCAGTGCCCGCGCTGGGAGACGCTGGGGCAGCGGCAGAGGGTCTGTGCCACTCGCAGGGCCCAGGGGACACGTCACTCTGGGCAGAGAGTTCAGGCGGGAGCCGAGTCTCCATTGGCAGCCGGGTCTGTGGGCTGAGATCAGGGCTGGGGGGATTTTCCTGGCCAGGGCACATTTCACAGTCGCTCTGGAGTGTCCCAGCTGGTGCCCTGCGCCCAGCCTGCCCGTCACCACGCGGGGCTGGGGCTGGGGACAGTCTCTCGCTGCCAGTCACTGGGGCCTGGGCGCCTCAGCTGCTCAGACAGACTTACAGAGGGGCTGGGCAATCGGGTGCTAATAGCTCATCAGCAGAACAATTCGATTTGGGGTCAAATGAAACCCTTCCCGGCCCCAGGCTGAGTTTGCTGGCGAGTGTCCATGGACAGAGCCAGGTGCCGCCGCTTCCCTTCCAGCCTGTAGCCCAGAGGTGGGGACCCAGCTGGGAGCCGCAGGTCCCATCCCCGTGTGGGGCGGGGCAGGGATGGGAATGTGGGTCCCCCCTCAGGTGGGGGCTGGAACCGCTGGGCTCCGGGGGTCTGACCTAGGGTCCCTCAGTCTCTGCTGCTGCAGATGCTCCCCTGGGTCTAAACACGGCCCTGGGCCCTGGGCAGAGCGTGGGGGTGAGACTGGCTCTGCAGCACAGTGGGGCGGCCCCACCTGGGAGCCCAGAGTCCAGCCCCTTGCCCCAGTGACCTGCAGTTATTGACCCATAACTCAGTGAGGGGAGGGGCACGGCCCCGGCACAGCAGCGTCTGAGGCCGTGGGAGCCGGGTTTCCTTGCACCGATGCACCTGCCCCCGTGCAAATCCCTAGTGCAGCCACGTGGCTGTGAACTGGGACTGGCCCCCAGGTGGCGGGGGCAGGAAGTGGAGAAATGGCCACTCTCTCATACTGCCCTCATTGGCAATAGTCCATTGGTTTGCAGTTGCACCTTCCTCCCATCCTCCACTGCCCTGCCCCTACTAGGAGCCTTGGAGAAGGGGCTGGGCTGGGGAAGTGGAGGCCTGTCCCCTCCTCTTCCCTTCCTATGTCTGTCCTTACGCTCCACCCCTCGATCCCCCTGGCACCTGCCCTTCCCTTCCCCTTCCCCACACCCTCCTGGTGCCTCCTCCTTCCCTCACTGCCCTCCCAATGCCTGCCCCCTGCCGCCTTCTTCTCTGTGCCCACCCCTCCCCGTCCCTCCACCCCAGTTCTCCTCACACACCTCTGTGCCCTCATATGTGACTTGCCCCACCCCTGCCTTCCTCATGCCCCCTTTCACCCCCTCTGCCCCGGCACCCACTGCTCCCCTCCCTCCCCTTCCTTTTGTCTGCCCCTCCCTTCCCCCTTCTGTCCCCTGGCACCTGCCCCTTCCCCTGCCCTCTGGTGCCCTCCCTTCCCTTGCCCCCTTCAACCTCCAGTAGCTGCTTCACACCTGGCCCCTTGTTGGCCCTGGTGCCTGTCCCACTCCAGGCTGCCCCTGGCACCTGCCCCTCCTCCCACCCCTTGTGCCCTCTAGCTCCTGGCAACCACCCCTTCCCTTGTCCTCCCACCCCCTGATGCTCACCCTTCCCTCAGCCCCATTTGTCCCTTGTGCCTGTCCCATCCCACAGCTCACCACTGTCCTGCTGGCATTTGTCTCTCCCCAGCTCTGCCCTCCCCCTGCCCCTTCCTTCTCTTGCCCTGGGCCCCACCTAGGCCTCAGCATGAGCCCTTCCCTCACCCCCCCGTGCCTGCCCCTTCCCTCACACTCCCTCCCCTTCCACCTTCCCCTTAGTTCTGCCCCTCCCTCCCTCCCCTCTACCTCCCTGACACCTGCATCCCTCCCCTTCCCCAAACCACTGGTGCCAGCCCCTTTGTTCTCCCCTCCCCTGCCCCCTGTGCCCGTCTCTCCCAGCTGCCTGCCTGGTGCAAGTCCCCACCCTTGGCCCCCGGATGTTTGCCCCGGCCCTTCCCCTTCCTCCTCCTCCTCCAGCCCATTGGCACCCTCCCCTCCCCTTCTCCTAAACACCGGGTCCTGACCCTCCACTCACCTTCCTCTGCCTCCCTGTGCTCACCTGTTCCCTTGTCCCCACTCTGCCCCCTGGTGCCTGCCCATCTGCTCTCTGCCCTGCTTGCCTCTGCCCCTCTGCTCAGCCCCCTCCCTCCCAAGGGACTGTTCCTTCCCTTGCCTATCTCTGTTCTCCTGGCACCTGCCCCGCATGCCCCTCCCCCCCTTGATAATAAACCTTCCCTTGCTGCCCGTTTGCCCCCTGGGGTCTGCCTCCCTGTGAGGGGTGAGGGGTGCGATCACCCCCTCCCAGCGCGAGAGGGAGGCTCGGCGAACCCCTTCGCCCTCTTTCCGCCCGTATCCTGCCTCGGGCCCCTGCTTGTAAGCCCGGACAATTGGGTGCGATCACCCCCTCCCAGGAGGGGAGGGGGGGTCAGCAGACCCTGCAGCTGTCGCCTGTCCCTGCGCGGTGGGGCCTGAGCCCACAGTCCAATCTCCTTTTTGTTTGAGTGTGACCTGGTTCTAAGCCGGCGCTGCCCAGGATTGAAAGCTCCTTGGGGTGAGGGAGGGGGACCCGGTCCCACCCTCTCTCCGGGTCCCAGCCCGGGGTCCTAAGCGTCGGGGCTTGCTCGTGCCCCGGCGTGGTAGATGGGGGTCACTCCGGCCGTAACCCGTCTACCCACGGACGCCAAAAGGGCCCTGCCCCGGGCTTCTTCCTCCCTTCCCCGGTACCTTCATTCCGTTGCCCCAGATCCCAGAGCCTACCTCGGTTCTGAAGTCCGAGCCCAATGTCGCTCTGCTGAGGCCCCAGGGGTCCGTTCCCCCCGCCGAGTCCGGTCTCTGCCAGCTCGCTCCTTCCAGGGCTGGCGGGGTGGGGTCCAGTCGCCGTCGGAGCCGGGACTCGCCGAACGCCGATTGCGGCGCCCTTCCCAGGAGCCCCTCGCTCGAGGCCGGGCTGTCTGCCGGCCTCGGTGCTGCCTGGGGTCCGTCCTGTGCTCGGGGGCTCTCCTCCTTCTCTGCGAGGAGGCTGCCCCTTCCCTCGCTGGCGGCGAGCCTTTTTAAACTGGCCCGCTGCGCCGGACGCCGCCCAGGGCTCCTCCCCCTCCGGCAGTGTGCCGGCGTTCTCAGCCGTCGCTCGGCTGCCTAGCTCCGCCTAGCCCCCGTTCAGTGCGGCCTCCGGGGAGGGGCCAGCATTTCCCCACCGGCGCAGGCGCGGAGGCTGAGCGCAGCCCCGCCGGCTTCCCCTGCCCGGGCTGAGGCTGGGGGGTGGGGCTTGGGTCTGGCCACCGCTTTCCACGGCGCGGCGGCCCCAGCCATCCCCCGGGCGGGTCACTGGCGGCCCGTCACACTCCCCCATGCGCCTCTCACTTCTCTCTTTCCCCTTGCCACCTGCCCCATCTCCCACCCTCTCCTTGCCCCTGGGGCCATGTGAGGCCTGGAAAACACGAGTCAGGAAGTGTCATTTCCCCTTCACTGCACACAGGAGCCAGGGGCACCCAATGACGTGACCAGGCAGCGAGACTGACCCATGCACAAGGCAGCATTTCCTCATGCAGCTCAGTCGGCCGGCGGGACTCTGCCGGGGGTGGGGTGAAGACCAAAGTCACAATATGGCTCAGAAAGGGCAAGATCCGTTCACGGAGGGTCGCTCTATCAGTGGCTCTGAGCCAGGATGGGCAGGGATGTGCCAGCCTGTTCTGAGTGTCCCCGACCTCTGTGCGCCAGACGCTGGGAGTGGGCGACAGGTTGGATAGTGGGAGAGGTCTGGATTGGAGATGAGGAAAAATTCTTTCCCTAGGCGGGTGGGGAAGCGCTGGGCTGGGTTCCCTAGGGAGGGGGTGGAATCTCCATCCCTAGAGGTGTTTCAGTCCTGGCTGGACCAAGTCCTGGCTGGGATGATTTAGTTCAGGTTGGTCTTGCCTTGGGCAGAGGGCTGGACTTGATGACTCCTGAGGTCTCGTCTAGCTCTATGGTTCTATGACAGGGCAGGGATCACTAGACGATTCCCTCTTCTGCTCGTTCCCTCTGGCTGCTCCAGGTGCTGCAATGGCAGGAGGCAGGACACTGGGCAGAGGGACCAGGGGTCTGGCCCAATATGGCTGTTTTTGCATAAATATTAATTATAATAATAACAACACAGTTAATACTGAAACTCCCCCAGTCACTGGCCTGTCCAGTTAGCGATGTTGTGACACAACAACCTTGGCAAATAATGAATTTTAAAAGTCTTGGCCTCCTAGGAAACGTGTTTTTCTACCAGGTTCCCAGGTACAAAGCAGGGCGCTGGAGCGAAGTCCCTGACACACAGTCCCACAGACCCATGTTTTGGCTGCTGCTGTTTGCTGCGCCACCCTTCCCTCGACTGCTCTGTCCCCAATAGCCTGTGCCACTTCCTTCTACTGCTCCGTCCCCAATAGCCTGGCACCGGCACCTTCTGTTGCACCTTCCATTCCCGGTGCCCTTGGCCCATCCCTCGAGGTCCCACCAGCTCTCGGTGATGGCAGCTCTGAGTGGGGAACCCCGCGGCTAGTGCAGGCCGGGCTGCCTCTCCGCCCAGCAGGGCTCAGTCCTGAGAGCTCCGTGGCTGCAGTTCCAGCCGTCACTGAGCCAAACCAAAGGCTCCGTCTGGCCCAGGCAGCTCTGTCTCTGCACGGGAGAGAGGGGCCGGCAAAGCCCTGGGCCACCCGCCCTCTTCTCACCAGCACCCGGCAGCCCCACCCCTGCTCCCCAGTGCAGGGTGTGTGGGGGTGGCCAGGGCTTAACCTGTCACCGGAGAGGTACCGGGCTCCAGCACAATTGTTATTTTCCCAACTGATGGGCCGAGCCCAGAGGAGCCAGGACTGGGAACCGCCGGGCCCTGAGGTCCCAGAGGGGCCAATTGATTCTGTATCTTAAAAAAAACCCTCAAAAACCAACGAGTGGTCCTGGAGCACCTGAGAAACCAACAACCAATCTAGTCATCTCTCTGTTCGTCTGTAGGCGCTGCAGGACTTTGTAAGCCCAGAGGTGCCAGGGCTGGGAACTGACGAGCCCAGAGAGGCTGGAGCTGAGCCCTGGGAAAGCCCTAGCACAGATTTGGTGCTGAGGGTCCCCTCCCCCAGGCAGGCCCAGTCCAGCTCTGCTGCTGCCCGTCACTCAGACACTAAAAGGGTCCCAACATTTCCTGACCCCACATGGCACCTCAGTGGTTTGTGCCCAGCCCCAGGCAGAACGGATCCCCGGGCAGCCCAGCTGTGTGGGCCGGGCCCCAGGCAGGGCAGGCGTGTCCCTGGCAATACAGGCTGGGCCTGGCATCATCCCAATCCGGCTCCTCACGAGCTGTTTGGGGGGGGGGGCTCCCTCAGACCCTGTTTACACACTAGTGGGTCGGCCAGGGCAGCTGGACCAGCCCCACTGGCACCGGCACAGACAGCAGCCAGGAGCTCGTCCAGGCCCTGCTGTCACACCCGCCCTGCGCTCTCAGGGGAGAGTCAGGAGCCGCCCAGCGGATCAGCAGAGCGTTCACATGGCCACAGCCCGTGTGTCTCCTGGGTGCGCCTCAGTGCACATCATAAAATGTATTCCACACATGGCTAGGAACAGTTGGAGGGAGCGCTGGTGTAGACCCCCCGGAGGTTCTAGGGACACCCTGGCTGGAACCTGCCCCTCCCTTCACCCTCCTCTGTGCTCATGGTGCCTGTTCCTCTTGCCCCCTTTGCCCCCCTTCTGCCCCAGTCATCTGTGCCTCCCCTTCCCTCTCACAGCATCAGCCTGTCCCCTCCCCCCCTCCGCCTCACTGACACCTTCCCACCCTCCCCTGCTCCTCCTGCCCTTTCCCTTCACTGTCTCCCCCTTGACCCCTGTTAGCCCTGGTGCCTGCCCCTTCCCCTGTCCCATTGCTGCCAGCCCGCCTGCTCGCCTCTGCCCCGTGCCTTTAACCCCTCCCCTGGTACCTCTCTAGCCCCCTGGCACCCACCCTTCCCACCCATTGAGAATAAAACCTTCTCTCCCCACCATCTGCCCTGGTGCCTTCCCCATCCCTGTCCCATGGCATTTGTCTCTCCCCCACTCTGCCCCTTCTTGCTTCCCCTTTCTCCTCCTGCCCTGCCCCCTCCCCTCAGCATAAGCCCCTTTCCTCTCCCCCAGCCCCAACCTCTTACCTGCCCCCTCCTCCCATTTCCTCCACTTTCCCCTTAGTTCTCCCCTGCCCCTCTCCCTCTGCCCCTGACCCTGCATCCCTCATCCCCCTCTAGCCCCTGGTACTAGCCCCTCTGGTCACCTCTCCTCTGCCTCCCTGAGGCCCCTCTCTGCCTTCACCTCTGTTAGAATCACAGAACTGGCAGGGACCTCGAGAGTCATCGAGTCCAGGCCCCTGCCCTCACGGCAGGACCAAGCACCATCCAGACCATCCCTGACAGGTGTCTGTCCAACCCGCTTTTCAATATCTCCAGGGATGGAGACTCCACAACCCCTCAGGCAACTTATTCCAGTGTCTCACCACCCTGACAGGCAGGAAGTTTTTCCTAATGTCCAACCTAAACCTCCCTTGCTGCAGTTTGAGCCCATTGTTTCTTGACCTGTTCTCAGAGGCCAAGGAGAACAATTTTTCTCCCTCCTTCTGTGACACCCTTTTAGATACTTGAAAACTGCTCTCATGTCCCCTCTCCGTCTTCTCCTTTCCAAACCAAACAAGCCCAATTCCTCCATCCTTCCCTCCTAGCTCATGTTCTCTCGACCTTTCATCATTCTTGTTGCTCTTCTCTGGACCTTCTCCAGTTTCTCCACCTCTCTCCCGAAATGTGGGGCCCAGAACTGGACACAAGACTCCAGCTGAGGCCTGATCAGCGCAGGGCAGAGCGGAAGGACGACTCCTCGTGTCTCGCTCACAGCGCTCCTGGGAATCTGCCTCCCTGGTGCCTGCTCTTCCCTTTGCCCCTCTGCCTGCCTGGTGTCTCCTCCCCCCTTTGGGTCCTGTGGTGTAGGCCCCACCCCATCTCTGCCGCACTGGTGCCCACATCTCCTCCCCCCTCTGCCTCCTTAGGGCCTGCACTTCCCCACACCCCTCTGTCTGCCCCTGTGCCCCTTCCTTCACCCCTATATCCCCTTGTGCCTGCTCCTCTTCCCAACATTGGCCCTATGGTTGCTCCCGCCCCTCCCCTCTCTCCCATCATCTGCCCCTCCTTTCCTCTCCCAGCATTACCCTGCCCCTCCCCCCACTGACAGCTTCCCACCCCTTCCCCGCTCCTCCTGCCCTTTTCCCACTCTGTGTCTCTTCACCGGCAGAGGGGCCCTGACTCCCCTCAGACAATAACGGGGTTCCCCCACACAGCGATTAACAGGGGGGCAGGTTAATTTCCCCGCTGGCCCCAGGGACCCGCCCCTGCCCCCGGCTCTGACTCTGTGACTCTCTCCCCAGTGGACGTGACGCTGGATCCAGACACGGCTCATCCCAACCTCATCCTGTCTGAGGGTGGGAAATGTGTGAGACATGGAGACACGCGCCAGGATCTGCCCAACAACCCCGAGAGATTTGATTATTGTGTCTTTATCCTGGGCGCCGAGGGGTTCGCGGGCGGGAGGCGTTACTGGGAGGTGGAGGTGGGAGACAAGATAGGCTGGACTCTGGGGGTCTGCAGGGAATCTGTGAGTAGGAAGGGGAACATCACATTCACACCTGGGAACGGATACTGGGTCATGGTGCTGAGGGAGGGGGGATACAAGGCCTGCACCTCCTCCCTGACCCCCCTACCCGTGAGCGCCAGGCCCAGCCGGGTGGGGGTTTTCCTGGACTATGAGGCGGGCGAGGTCTCGTTTTACAATGTGACTGACAGGTCCCATCTCTTCACCTTCACCGGCACCTTCTCCGGGATGCTGCGCCCTTTCTTCAGTCCCTATCTCAACGCTGGGGGCACCAACGCTGCTTCCCTGACCATCTGCCCTGTGCCAGCCCAGGCAGGAGGGAATCCCTGCCCCTGACAGTGACCCCGCGGCACCGACGGGCCCCTCCCAGCACTGCGGCTCTTCCCCCAGGGCAGGGCCAGTTACTGCAGGTACCTGGATGTTTTGTGCCAACTGGTCACTGACCCTTCCCCTTTGCAACTGGAGCCTCCAGTGGAAAACCAGACACCTGGCAGCCCAGCCCAGGCTGGGTGAATGGGACCCCCTGGCTGAAAAGAACCCAGGCTGCCTTTCCCCCCTGCCCCGGGTTTGCTCCACCCCAGCACAGAGTGAGCCTGGTAAGAAACGTGGCCAGACAGCGGGTGGGGTTTGCTCCCCTCACCTTGCCCCATCCCCTGCCCCAGATGAGGGGGGAAGAGACTTTCACTCCTGTCAGAGTTTTCTACTGCTGTGAAATCTCAGTGTCAAATATGAAAGAAAAAAAGTCGTCTAATTTAGAAACTGTTGTTATTGTAACAAGGTGTCTGCACAAGAACATTTTCCTTTACATTTCAACAGCTTTTTATTAAAAATCTATTTTTAGAAATGTAATTTGTGTCCTTTTTCTTCCCTCACATCAATATCGATATTTCACTTGTTTACAGAGCATTGTGTGTATTTCAGCTGTGGCACTTCAAGCAATCCAAAGCCTTTCTCTGAACCCAATTCATTATGGCATTGTCAGACTGTTCAGTGACAATGTCCATGTGTCATATCCAGCGCAGCCTCACACGTGTGCAGCTGCTCCCTTGCTCTCTTGCCTTGACCAGCTCTCTCTAGAAAGCAGGGCTCATACACCCCATACTGCGCTGCACCTTTGAACATTCATAGGTGAAAAAAACCATAGAATGAATTAACCAATCTCGTTAGATCCATGCAATTTGTAATATTCTTTGAACTTCTGGCTGCATTAATTCCTGCGATTTTCAACTGTCTAGCTACAGATCATTGGTAATCAAGACATGGCCCCTCCTTGCCTGCTTCTGCATCAATTAACACCACTCAGTCCCCAGCCTCACATCCTGTCTTCCTCTCCATAGAAATCTCTGCTCCTCCATTTCACCCCTCCTCCATTGCACCCCATCCCCTGCCCCTTTGCACCCCTCCCCATTGCACCTCATCCCTTCCCTCATTACACCCCTCCTCCATTGCACCCCATCCCCTCCCCTCAGAGATGGGCCTGCAGGCCGTATTTTGCCCAGGCCTGCCTTAGTGTGGTGGTGAGTTGTGTGGTGCATCACACCACAGCAACAGTTAGGAGGAGCCCCCTCCCATGGCCTCCCCAGGGTTTATGAAAATCGGCTTCTGAATATGAACATGCATAACCCAAAGATACTTTAGATTCCGGTGCCTTCCGTAACAGATCAATCTGACACTTACAACCATACAGTCCTCTGTGTGTGACTGTATAATTCTTGAATGTGAAGCTAGACACATGAAATGTGAAGCTGGTTTTAATTCTGAATGTGCTAAGGAAGAAAGAAAGAAAGAAAGAAAGAAAGGAGAGAGGGGGAGAAAAAGAAGGAAAGAAAAAGAAAGAAGAGAGAGGGGAGAAGAAAGAAAGAAAGAATTGGGTTCTTCCAATGTGCTTTTTTGTCCCAGAGTCTCTAGGGGTGCAGGAGGTGCAGAGCTACAAAAAACAAACCACTTGCATGAATTTTGGTCTAGCCCAAGGTGGGTAATCAAGGAGAAAGTTACCCAGATTCACCTTTGTTTTTTAAACACAAATCTTGAAGGGAAAGGAAGGCTGGGGCCCTGTAGCTTTCTGCCCTAGTGTGGCTGGCTTTTGGGGAGAGCAGGTAGGAAGAGGGAAGAGCCACTGGAAGCCCTTAGCCCTATGGGGAAACTCCATTACTGGAGAACATGGGTATCAATTCCCCTGCCTTCTGGATGTTAAGCAAGCCCTCCACCATTTGAGCTAATTCCTCTACCTATGAACAGTGCTCCTGCTCCACCCACCCTGCTCCAGAGCCCACAATGTCCCTGCAGCTGTCCCAAGCTCCTTTCTGAGAAGGCTACAGGTGGGGCTGTTTGCTGTGGGCTGGCGAGCTTGAGCGTGGTGCTCATCATACCAGGATGCTGTGTTCGAGTGCTGGCCACTGGATGCTCTCAGCAACCCAGCCTGTCTTCATTTAGCTGACTGCCATGGCCAGTTGACCCCAAACGGAGACAGGTTAAGTGGTTTTCAGGGAGCAGTAGGGTGGGACTGGGGCCTAGGATGTGCAGGGCCAGCTTGCTGGGAGGGGGCTCCAGCCTCCTCCTTTTCTCCCTCTCTCAGCTACTTTCTTCAGTGGGGGCTCGCCAGCTGCCTTCCCCAGCAGCAGGCACCATGGGTGAAAGTAGGGCTGGAGAAAACAAGCCCCGGCCCTAACCCCGCCCCTTGCTGCCCAGGCCCAGCCCCACGGGAGCCAAGCCCCCACCCATCAGCACAGGGAGGTGGGGCTGTGCCACAGGGAGGCAGGAGGGTGCATGGTTCCCCGCCTCCCTGGAGCCTATAGTAGGTGTTCTGGTGGGCAGAGAACAGGCTTACAGGGAACCGTGCATAGGACACCACCTTATACCCAACTATAGAACAATCCTTTCCCGCTGTGGCGTGGAAGTCTGGTCCTTTTACTGGGGTGTTGTGGAGAGCAGCAGACGCCTATTCGGGCCATCGCCGTTACAATCTGTCTCCTCATTTGTCGTAGGTGGAGTGTTTTGAAAGACTGGGGTATTAGTACAAAGGGTCCCGCAGTGCTATGCACAGAAGTAAAACAGAAACTTGGAGAAGTGACACCACAAATGAGGCCTTGCCATATAATTTTATGTTGTGAATCATCCCTCCAGCCATATGATAGGTTGCCCTTCATGCTGGTTGTCAACCCCTAGTAAGTTTCTCCTTTCCCGTAGTTGAGACAGACGGATTGATTTCCTTATAACCTATTGAATGGACGGTAGCCAATTTATCCAAAGGGTGCACCTACACTCCAGGGCTGAACTCAAAATCACGATGCAATTTGAGCTACATCAATTGCATATCCTCTTTTGAAATAGCTTGTATCAAAATAGGGAGTGTCTACACTTCACTTACTTCGAAATAGAGCCCTCTTCCTCTGACTTCCCTTCCTCCTCGTACAATGTGGGTTACAGGAGTCGGGGTAAGAAATCCTCCAGCTTCACAGGATTTCGACACTATTTTGAAATAATGGCCTGCTGCATAGATGCAGCCGAAATGATTTTGGAATTGCGCTAGTCATTTCAAAATAGTGTTGCAGTGTAGACACACCCTCGGTTGTTGATGTTTAGCTGTGTGTTGGCTTGTAAATGTTGCACAGCCAAAACACAGCAGTATTTTGTATTTTGCAAGGGCTTTTACACATGAGCCACATTCAAATTAAATGACAGTCTAACCTGGTCCATTAGAACGTCTTTCTCAAGACCGGGGCTGCTAAGATGCTCTTCTAAAACCAGTGTGCGCCCCCTGCCCCCGGCTTCATTTCTTTTGTCCACAAAATGGTGGTTTTTTTGCCCCCTCCCCCACTGGCGTCCTGTTCCCCTGCCCCCTTACTCACAGACCTCCTGTTTCCCTGCCCCCTCAACCACTGTTGTCTTGTCCTCCTAGAATCATAGACTCACAGAGCTGGAAGAGAATCCAGCCCCCAGCCCAAGGCAGGACCAATCCCAACTAAATCAACCCAGCCAGGGCTTTGTCAAGCCGAGATTTAAAAACTGCTAGGGATGGAGATTCCACCACCTCCCTAGTTAACCCATCCCAGTGCTTCACCACCCTCCTAAGAAAATAGTATTTCCTAATATCCAGCCTAGACCTCCCCCACTGCAACTAGAGACCATTGTTCCTTGTTCTGCCATCTGTCACTACTGAGAACAGCCTCTCTCCGTCCTCTTTGGAACCTCCCTTCAGGAAGTTGAAGGCTGCTCTCAAATCCCCCCTCACTCTTCTCTTCTGCAGACTAAACAAACCCAAATCCCTCAGCCTCTCCTCATAGGTCATGTGCTCCAGCCCCCTCATCATTTTGGTCACCCTCCACTGGACCCTCTCCAATGCGTTCACATCCTTTCTATAGTGGGAGGCCCAGAACTGGCTACAATACTTCAGATGTGGCCTCCCCAGAGCCGAATAAAGGGGAATAATCACTTCTCTGGATCTGCTGGCAATGCTCCTCCTAATGCAACCTAATATGGCATTAGCCTTCTTGGCTACAAGGGCACCCTGTTGGCTCATCTCCAGCTTCTCAGCCACTGTAATCCCCAGGTCCTTTTCTACAGAACTGCCACTTAGCCAGTCAGCCCTCAGTAACAAAGCTTGGGATTCTTCCGTCCCAAGTGCAGGACTCTGCACTTGTCCTTGTTGAACCTCATCAGATTTCTTTTGGCCCAATCCTCTAATCTGTCCAGGTCACTCTGGACTCTATCCCTGCCCTCCAGGGTATCTACCTCTCCCCCTAGCTTAGAGTCATCCGCAAAGTTGCTGAGGGTGCAGTCCATCCCCTCATCCAGGTCATTAATAAAGATGTTGAACAAAACTGGCCCTAGAACCGATCCTTGGGGCACTCCGCTAGAAACCAACCGCCAACCTGACATTGAGCTATTGATCACTACCCGCTGGGCCCGACCTTCTAGCCAGCTTCCTATCCATCTTACAGACCATTCATCCAATCCATATTCCCTTAACTTGCTGGCAAGAAAGGACCACAGCAGACTCATGGTGTGTGCTGAGCAGGCTAAATACCCACCAAGCAGCCTTGCAGATTCATTTGTGCATGAGGGCTTCACTGAAGCAAAGAAGTTCTCTTCATCAGAGGAGCCATTCTGCTGCTCAGGTGGGTCTAGTAGGGTATCCATCTGTAGTCTGATTAGTCAAGACCTGCATTGGGAAATAAATTAATGAGAACTAATATAAAAACTAGGATTAATTATGAAACAAAATAAATAACATAACAGAAAAATTGTGCTGCCATCTAAAGCACTATAAGATCCAGTTGGCTCTTTTAAATCAATTCAAGGATAAACCTGCTTTCCCTCATAACATTTCAATGTAGAACTAAACCTGTGATAAATGAATTAAACATACGTGTTTTATTTTTAACATTTAAATATTAGCTAGTAAGAAAAAACATTCTCACCTAAAAACAACCAGTCACACTGAAAACTTTCTTCAGAGAGGCAGCCGAGTGAGTCTGTGTGACAGCGCTGGGGTTTTCCCTGTATATAATTGCTAATTAAGATATGACCCTCCTTCTGCATCAATTAACACAACACAGTCCCCAACCTCACAAGTATATTCCTATCCATAGAAATCTCTTCTCCAATATCCTCTTTTTAGTTTATTTTGTTTTAGAAATTTTATTTGCAGCCAATGTACTGTCAGTGTCCACTGTTGATTTCAGTGCAGTGTCGGGCTCTTCATGTCCTTGGTTATAAAGACACAACAAATGTGGTTTGGTAAAAATACAGAGAAGGTATCCTTTTACTGAGTCATCACAAATTAACTTAATTGTATTAAAGATGCTGGCACGTAATGACACCTAACATGGAGTTTGGTGAAGCTTGCTTTCTGCCCAGCCACAAATCAATCAAAAGGATGATATTTTCAGTGTCATATGAGGTTTGGGGTATGGCTACACAGCAGCATTATTTTGGAATAACTGACGTTATTTTGAAATAACAAAGTGAGCATCTATACAGCAAGCCATTATTTCAAAATAATGTCAAGCTGGAGGGCTTCATACTCTGACTCCTGTAACCCTCATTTCATGAGGAGTAAGGGAAGTCAAAAGGAGAGTGTTCTTCCTTTGACTTCTTGCTGTGTAGACAGCGCCAAAAGCTGAGTTAAGCTATTTTGACTTTAGCTACACAATTCATGTTGCTGAAGTTGTGTAGCTTAATTCGACTTTAGCCCTGCTATGTAGATGCACCTTTAGAGGGCAGAGATAAAAACATTGCTCCAGGAAATTCATCACAATTCCTCTGGGTTCTGTCCCCCACTGCCTAGAAGGCTCTGTAAAAATAGTGACTGATTGATTGGTCTGATGCCTTGAAATCAGTGACTGAAGCAGATTTCTTGAGGCACTGGCTGAGGGAGGCACATGGCATTTCTAGGCCTACCTGTCACTTTCAACATGATGCGAGATGAGCATTTTCGATGTAGTAATTCAACTCTGAAGATTGATTCACAATACGCCATTCGTGGCAGAGCCGCCTAAACTTACCTTGATGATTTGACCAGAAATGCCTAAAATTAGCTTGTGATGGATTCAGCTGTGTTTTTATCCAGTCTGCTGAGGTCTAGGTGGCATGAGCTGCTGAAGCCATGTGTTTTTCCTAGTTTTTAAACACAAGGACGTGTTACTGTAATACTAAATAATTTCCCCCTACAATTTCCTTCAGAAATATTTGCCTTCCTTTTTTGGTTGCTCATTGAATATGTGCAATTACAATGGCTTCTTAGCCAATCGTGTGGTGTTATTACATGGGAAAACATGTTGGCAGGTGGTAAAAGCCATGTTGTGTAGTAACCTATCTGACAAGACCTAACAATTCGTTGTCGCTAACAATTTACAGCAGGGAGCATCATGACGAGATTGCCTGCAATGTTCCCTTTTACGAGTTGATTTATGAATGCTCTCCCCACCAGTTCCCGCAGCCCCTGGCTGGCAGAGCTCTGTGTGAATTCAGCAGCAGGCAGCCTGCCAGGGAACCTCCACCAAGCGGATGTCTACACATCAGTGTTATTTCGGAGTAACTGACATTATCCTGAAATAACATAGTCCATGTCTACACAGCAAGCTGTTATTTCAACATAATGTCAAGCTGGAGGACTGCTCACTCCGACTCCTGTATCCTCATTTTACGAGGACTGTGGGAAGGTGGAGGAAGAGCTCTCTCTCAGACTCCTCCTGCTGTGCAGACAGCACCAAAAGCAGAGTTAAGAGATTTCGACTTCAGCGACGCAATTGACAAGTTGTGTCGCTTAATTTGGCTTTAGCCCTGCTGTGTAGAGGTGCCCTTAGTCTTGTGATGAGTTGTATGGTGCAGTTACAAGGAGCCCTCTCATGGCCTCCCAGGCTTTATGAAAATTGGCTTCTGAATATGATGAACATGCATAACGCAAAGATGCTTTAGATTAACTACCTCACATAACAGATCCATCTTACATCTAGAGCCTGCTGAATCGGTGTATCCTCTTTGTTTGCCTGTATCATTCTTGAATACGAAGCTAGACACATGAAATGTGAATCTGGTTTTAATTCTCAATGTGCTAATGAAGAGAAAGAAAGAAAGAACAGAGGAGAGAAAAAGAAAGACAGGAGAGAGAGGGGAGAAAAGAGAGAAAGAAAAAGAAAGAAGAGAGAGGGGAGAGAAAGAAAAGAGAAAAGAATGAAAGAAAGAAGAGAGAGGGGAGAAGAAAGAAAGAAAGAATTGAGTTCTTCCCATGTGCTTTTTTGTCCCAGAGTCTCTAGGGGTGCAGGAGGTGCAGAGCCACAAAAAACAAACTGCTTGCCTGAATCTTGGTCCAGCCCAAGATGGGCAATTGAGGAGAAAGTTACCCAGATTCACCTTTGTTTTTTAAACACAAATATTGAAGGGAAAGGAGGGCTGGGGCCCAGCAGGTTTCTGCCCCAGTGTGGCTGGCTTTTGGGGAGGGCAAGTAGGCAGAGGGAGGGGTCACTAGAAGCCCTTAGCCCCCTGGGGAAAAGAGAAATGGGGCTCCCCCATCCATGAAGAACATGGCATCAATCCCACTGCCTCTTGCATGCTAAGCAAGTGCTCTACCACTCGAGCCATTTCCCCCTTCTGTGGGCAGGTCTCCTGCCCAACCCACCTTGTTCCAGAGCCCACAACATCCCTGCAGCTGCCCCAGGCTCCTTTCTGAGAGGGCCACTTGCCTGACTAGGGCCTAGCATGTGCAGGGCCAGCCTGCTGGGAGGGGGCTCCAGCCTCCTCCTTTCCTCCCTCTCTCAGCTCCCTCCTTCTTCTCGGGGCTGAGTGGGACTTGGGCCCAGATCCCGCCTGGCCAGCTGCCTTCCCCAGTAGCAGGCACAACTCTTGTCCTGCCTCCATTGTCCCCAATGGGGTGACCTGTTGGCCCAGATTCCTGCTGCCACAGTCTCTACCCCAGTGCGCCCTGCGGGGGGGGCCAGCTCCCCAGCTCAAGCCACAGAGGGAGGCTCCATAGTCACCCCCTCAGGCTAAGGGGGAGGCATAAGAGGGGGCCTGGGCCTTCCCTGGACCCTAGCCACCCAACACACAGAGCCAGCCCCACCCCACCCCACCCCCCACACCTGCCACAGGCAGGAGCAGCAGGACAACGCCCCCAAGGGCACTAGCCCTCCCCAGCCACTTCATTTGCTTCCTCTGCCCCCCATTTCCTCTCCAGCCCTTCTGGACTCACAGGCCCCCTCCCTGGGCAGCAGGGCAGACACAGGCAGGGCAGCCTGGTACCCCCAGCCCAGCCTGCACCCGCACATTCGCGCCAACTGTTGTGGCGCCCGAGCCATCCCATTGAACTGTGGGCAGTGGGTGAAAGTAGGGCTGTCGAAAACAAGCCCCGCCCCAAACTCCGCCCCTTCCTGCTCAGGCCCAGCCCCACGGGAGCCAAGCCCCCACTCATCACGACGGGGGAGGTGGGGCCGTGCCACACGGAGGGAGGAGGGCACATGGTTCCCACCTCCCCAGAGCCTATAGTAGGCATTCTGGCGGGCAGAGAATGGGCTTACAGGAAACCGTGCATAGGACACTGCCTTATACCCAACTATAAAACCATCCTTTCCCGCTGTGGCGTGGAAGTCTGGTCCTCTTACTGGGGTGTAGAGCAGCAGACTCCTATTTGGGCCATCACCATTACGATCTGTCGCCTCATTTGTCGAGGCGGAGTGTTTTGAAAGATGGGTAAGTATTCGTACAGAGGGTCCACAGCGCTATGGACAGATGTAAAACAGAAATTTGCAGAAGTGACACCACAAACGAGGCCTTTCCATGTAATTTTATGTTGTGAATCATCACTCCAGCCATACGATAGGTTGCCCTTCATGCTGGTTGTCAACCCCTAGTAAGTTTCTCCTTTCCCGTGGTTGACATAGACTGATTTATTTCCTTATAACCTATTGAATGGATGGTAACCAAGTTATCCAAAGGGTGCATCTACACTCCAGGGCTGAACTTGAAATCAGCGATGCAAATTGAGTGACATCAATTGCGTAGCTTCTTTTGAAATAGCTTGTATCAAAATAGGGAGTGTCTCCACTGCACTTCTTTTGAAATAGAGCACTCTTCCTCCGACTTCCCTCCTTCTCGCATACAATGAGGGTTACAGGAGTCGGTAAGAAGTCCTCCAGCTTGACAGTATTTCAACACTATTTCGAAATAACGGCCTGCCGTGTAGATGTGGATTAAGTGATTTTGGAATAGCGCTAGTTATTTCAAAATAGTGTTGCAGTGTAGATGTACCCTCAGTTGTTGATGTTTAACTGTGTGTTGGCTTGCCCTCTGTGTTGTCAGATACAAAATGAGAGTCCTGTGGCACTTTACACACTAACAGATTTATTTAGGCATAGCTTTCGTGGGTAAAAACACTTCATCAGATGCACACACAAGAAGTAGTTTTTACCCATGAAAGCTCATGCCCAAATAAATCTGCTAGTTTATAAAGTACCACAAGTTGTTGTTTTTGTAGAGTGTTGTCTCCCAGAGCCTCTCGGAGGGTAGTATCCTGTTCAGTATAGGTTGTAGTTTATTGATAATGCGTTGGACGGGTTTAAGTTGGGGGCTATAGATGATGACAAGTGGTGTTCTATTGTTGGTTTTCTTGAGTCTGTCTTGAAGTAGATGGTTTCTGGGTATTCGTCTGGATATCAGGCACTTCTACAAAGATAAAACAGTTTCTTGCCATTTTAACCAGACTGACCATTCTCTCAATGACCTTAAAACATTCATCCTGCTTCAAAGGGACTTTAACACCAAACTTCAAAGAGAAGCCTCAGAACTATCATTCATGCTTAAATTTGAGACTTTACATATGGGCCTTAACAAAGATGCTAATTATCTTACCCATTACAAAGATAGCTTCCCAGTTATCACCCCTAATATCATTACCTCACAGACACTAACCTCCTCCCCTTCACCCTTCCCCGTTCTAAAATCTGATTTGTCAATTTTATATGTGTTCACTTTTTTAAATTGTATTCCCTTGGTATATATGGTTATGCCAATTTTCTTCCACAAATTGATCTGAGGAAGTGGGTCTGGCCCACAAAAGCTCATCACCTAATAAACCATCTTGTTAGTCTTTAAAGTGCTGCATAGAACTAAAGGCTGTAATTCACGTTTGTGTCTGACAAATGTTATCCAGGTTATTTTCAAAGAGCAATACCACTGCACACACTTTGACCGAGCAATGATCTCTAAGTTTAACAATTGTTAACATCTAATTGTCCCAGAGCAGATATTAGCTTGATAAAAGCTGCCTTGCATAGTCCAGGACCCCCAGGCTCCCCAGACTCTTCATTCAAATGCTGGCCGGGTTGGGGTTAGGGTTGGGGCAGGACCATGGGGCAGCAGGAAGCTGCATCATGTCACCCTTCATCAGCGCTGCCCCAGGCCCAGCAGAGGCCCCAGGGAACAGGGAGGAGATGGGGGCTGTGCTGAAAGGGAGCCCAGTTGTCCGCAGCACATGGCAGCCAGACCCTGTCAGGCCTGCCCTCACACCAAGTGGTACAAGCCTCTAGGGGAGCAGCTGGGGCCAGAGTAGCCACAGAGGCTGAGCAGGCTCCTCTGTGCTGGGGCCTGGCAGGGGAGGAGCAGCCCATCCCAGCATCCTGCTGAGAGCAGCCAGAGATGTACAGCTGCGGTGCCCGATGCAGCTGCGTATTTCACGTGTGCCTAGGGATGGCCCTACTTGTGCAGAAAACACACCAACGAAGCTGGCTGCCCTGCCGGCATTGGAACTTGCACAGCAGATACAGAGCTGCCCTGGGACCAGGATAAGGGCAAGAGGTGTCCCCTGCTGGCCCAGTACTGGCCACTTCTGACTGAGGTGGACCTGTGGGACCCTGAGCAGTGCCTGGAGCAGAGCCCCAGTGACATCCATGGGTTGGCAAAACTGCAGCATCTCTCCCTCCCCTGGGACCAGCTCCCCTGGGTCTGCAGGGCAGAGTGGCCTCTAGAGCAGAGCCCCAGAGTGCTCCCTCCTGTCCCCATGCTGCCCCCTTTGGCAGTGTCACTCCCCTCCATGGGCAGGGACTCCCCAGGCACGAAGAGCCAGATGTTCCCATCACTGCACATTGTGAATAAAGCTTCCAAATTCCGTTATTACTCTGAACACGTTCACATGGCAAATCGAACAGAAAGTGCCCTGCCAGTGCTGTGCTGTGTCTCCTCTCATACGTGGCTTGTTCTAGAGCTGCTCTCACTCCGGAATTCAGTCCAATCAGTCGCTATTATCACAGAGCACTGCAGAGGGTGGTAGGTGGAACCCTGAGCAATCTGGATTAATTACTTTTAGACATTTTATTTTCTTTGTGCTCTAAATAACCCAGGTAAGTACAGGACACGCTGCCAGAAATGGCCCTGTTGTGACAATCTTCAGAGCTGAGTGACTCCATTGAACACTTCCACGCTGCACCATGTTTAAAACAAGCAAGCCCAGCTGTGACAGGTCATGTGTTTACACCTTGAGACAACCCGAGCTTGTAGACGGGAACACTGGTATTTCGGTCTCTCTGTTAAACTGGGATTTCACGGGTAGAACATTCTGGGATTCCCATTTGTCCCCACTTGCTGCCCTGAGCCAGCGGGTGGGGAAGGGAAACAGGCAGAAAACTTGTGACAGGGCAGAACAAAACAGCCTATGAGAGGAGGGGAAGAAAATCTGCTGGGGCTCTGTCCGTCAGAGGGGCCGTCGCTCACACAGCTCTGGGGCCGGGGTCCCCTTGCCTTTGCCAGCAGGCCCCATCCCCTCCTTCCATCACCCTGAGACCAACTCACCACACACGGCTGAGCTTGCGGGGCAGAGCAGCCCTTACAGCGGGGCCCCGGCACTCTCACTCCTGCCCCAGCACTGTCCCCTGTGGCTGTTTGAGTCCCCTCCATGGGCAGAGACTCCCCAAGGCAAGGAAAGGCCGGGACTTCCCCATCACTCACAGGCCCCAGGAAATTAACCATCACACACACTGGCCTCCTCTGACCTGCTCTGTCATTTCTGCCAGAGGCTTGTCCTCCTTGGGGACCTCTCTCCCTCCTCCTTCCTTAACCCCTCCCTTGTGATCTGGGCTCTTTGCTTCCTGCTGCTGTGCCTGCTTCCCATCCCTGGTCACTGTCGTTACTCTGGCATTGTATCCGCTCATCTCTAGTCCCTGCACCCACAGCACAGAAGCCTGCACTCCTCTGCCCTGCACCCCACAGCCTAGCAACCTGCCCCACTTCTGCTTGCTCCCCCTAATCCCTTCTCTTCCCCCTTGTCTCCCCCAGCTCACAGATGTGGGGCTGGAAACCTAGAGGGGAGGAGGAGCAGAGGTCAGGCAGGTGATGCTTTTGGTACCATCCCCATGGGGTCAGTGCTGGGTTGGAACAGCCTGGGCTGCAAGGGTCACCGGCTACATCTACATGACAGCTTGGATCTCCTTTGAGACCACCCCTGGGGTGGATTTAGCAGGTGCAGTGAGGACGCACCAGATGAAGCGCAGGTCACTCTGCAGTCACTCCTAGGGTATGTCCAGACTGCATCCCTCTGTCGGCAGAGGGATACAGATTAGGCAGGTCAATATTGCAGGAGGCATAAAGGATCTGTTGCAAAAGGCTTTCTTTCTTGACAGATCCCCCTCTAGACAGCCGCTTTTTGCCAACAAAGTGCTGAGTCGGCAAAAAGTGGTGGCCATGTTTATGCAAATGAAGCATGGGATATTTAAATCCCCGCTTCATTTGCAATGTCAACCTGCCTAATCTGCATCCCTCTGCCGACAGAGGGGTGCAGTCTAGACATATCCCTAGTGCTCTAGCCCCGGCAGGAAGAGTAAGGGGAATCAATGGGAGAGCATCTCCCACTGACCCCACATGGTGCAGCTGGGGCAGTAACGCAACCTAGCACAGCTGGAGAGCCTCAGCTGGCTGTGCTGTGATTCCCTTCAGTCTGAGCTGGGACCCGGCTGATTGTCAGGAAACCCCTGTTGGTACTGATATGGAAATACGGGCGCAGCGTCCCGGAGAAGGTGCCGGTGAAGGTGAAGAGATGGGACCTGTCAGTCACATTGTAAAACGAGACCTCGCCAGCCTCGTAGTCCAGGAAAACCCCACCTGGCTGGGCCTGGCGCTCACGGGAGGAGTAGAAGAGGCAGAATATCGATCCCCATCCTCAGCAAGAGTCTCCAGTAGTCTTTGTGTGTGAACTCCCTTCCTGCTCACAGATTCTCTGCAAACCCCCAGGTCCCAGATTGTTGTGTCTCCCACCTCCACCTCCCAGTAACGCCTCCCGCTCGTGAACCCCTCGGCGCCCAGCACAATGGGATATTTCTCAAATCTCTCCGGGTTGTTGGGCAGATCCTGGCGCATGACTCCGAGTCTCACACGTTTCCGATCCTCAGACAGGATGAGTTTGGGATGAGCCGTGTCTGGATCCAGCGTCACGTCCACTGGGGAGAGAGTCACAGAGTCAGGGGCTGGTCACTGAGATCAGCAGGAAATTAACCTGCCTCCATTAATAGCTGTGGGGGTGGGTGAGAAAGGAGGCTGTTGTCTGAGGAGAGTCAGGGCTCCTCTGCCTGTGAGGAGACAATGGGCAGGGGAAAGGGCAGGAGGAGCTGGGGAGGGGTGGGAGATGTCACTGAAGGCACAGGAGGGGAGAGTTGATGCTGGGAAAAGAGAGGCTGGGACAGATGGGGGAAGGGCAGACACAAGGGCAATGGGAAGGCTGGAATGGGGGAAAGGGATGAAGGAAAAGGAGGATTCCTGGGGCAAGGGGAGGGGTGGACACCAGGGCAGAAGAAGAGGGCAGATCCCAGGGGCGGGCAGGCACTAAGTGTGAGGCAATGGGGGAGCTCTAATGGGGCAGGAAGGAATCAATGGGAGAGTCAGGTGCCCGGGGCATGAGATAAGCAAAGGAGCATGTGCCAGGACTTTGGGTGAGGTGGCAAATGGGCAGCAGCAGGGGGACGAGGCAGGAGCCTGGGAGCAAAGGAGCTGACTAGGGCAGGGGCAGGTGCCAGGATAAGAGGAGGGGCAGGTGCCAGGTGGCTGTGGAGGGTGAGTAAGCAGAGGAGCAAGTGCGGGGGCAGAGTGCAGGGGGAGGGGTGGGGTTAGGCACTGGGGAGCAATGGGGGCAAAGGCCGGGTATGTGTAACAACCACAGACCCTGGCTGGTGCAGGCAGGGTCAAACCAGGGGCCTCTGGAGCTCACTGTATGAGCCTCTACCCCAGGGGTAGCCAACCTGCGGCTCCTTGCTCACAGAAATGCGGCTCTCACGCGTACACACTAAGGACGTTAAGGACTCTATAAGCCAGACAGCAAAGTAGGGGGAAGAGGGTACCTCAAAGCGGCAGGCCCGGCTGACCCCAGGCTCCATGCAGGCACTTCCACTTTGAAATGAAAAAGAGCCCCCGCTGGGGACTCTTGTACATTTCAAAGCTGGCACCTGGATGCAGCCCAGGGCCAGTGGGAAGTCCTGCTGACGCCAGGCTCCACAAGAGCCCCCGGGCTCCACACAGGCCTTTGTTAACACAGGGCACAGGGGAGAAGGGAAGGGAAGGTGCAGGGGTCAAAAGAGTTGAGGATGAAGGCAGGTCCCAGAAGGGCTGAGAGCAGTGAGAGCAGGAGCCAGGACAACCAAGGAGAGTGAGGGGTGGGGGAAGCAGGCACCAGAGGAGCAGGGGAGGGCGAGGGGAGGGAGACATGGCAGCAGAGGGGAAGGGGGAGAGGAGGGGCCAGGCAGTAGAAGGGGGTGAAGCAGTGAGTGGGCTCCAGTGTTCAGAGGGTGCTGGTGGAGGGGCAGGTACAAGGAGGGCAGGGGAAGAAGGGAGGGAGGACCCAGAGGGCAGAGGTGGGTGGAGGGCAGGGGGGCACGTGCCAGGCAGGCAAAGCAGGGAACAGGGGCAGGAGCCAGGGGAGCAGAAAGGGGAGGGGAAAGAGGAAGGGGGAGGATAGAGGCAAACAAACAGGCTGTTGCCAATGAGGGCAGTATGGGGGAGGGGGCATTTCTCACTTCCTGCCCCTCCACTTGGGAGAAGCTGCACAGGGACCAGTCCCACTTCACACCCACATGGCTGCACTGGGGGTTTGCACGGGGGCAGCTGCATCGGTGCAAGGAAACCCAGCTCACATGGCTCAGACCCTGCTGTGCCAGGGTTGCACCCCTCCCCTCACCGGGCTATGGGTCAGTAATTACAGGTTACTGGGTCAGGGAGCTGGACTCTGGGCTCCCAAGTGGGGCTGCCCCACTGGGCTGCAGAGCCAGTCTCATCCCCATGCTCCACCTAAATTCATGCAGGTTAGGTCCATCAATGGCTATTAGCCAGGATAGGTAGGAATGGTGTCCCTGGCCTCTATTTGTCTGTAGGGGGGTGACAGGGGAGGGATCACGTGAGGATTCCCTGTTGTGTCCCCTCCCTCTGGGGCACCTGGCATTGGTCACTGTGGGCAGACAGGGCACTGGGCTGGGCTGGATGGACCGTTGGTATGACCCAGTCTGGCCGTTCTTCATCCCTGCCCCACCCTACCTCACATGGGGATGGAGCCCGGGCTCCTGGCTGAGGCCCTGCCCTGGGATCCAGGTTGGAAGAGACGTGGCGGCACCTTGTTCTGTCCATTGACATTCGCCAGCAAACTCATCTTGGAGCTGGGAATAGTCCCACGTGACTCAAAGTATAATTTTCCAGCCAATAAACAATTTGCACCTGATTCCCCAGCCCTTTGCAAACCTGCCTGAGCAGCTGAGGTGCCCAGGCCCAGTGACTGGCAGTGAGGACTGTCCCCAGCCCCAGCCCCATGCGGTGAGGGGCAGGCCGGGCCAGAGCACCAACTGGGACACTCCAGAGCAGCTGTTATGTGCACCCTGGACAGGAAAATCCCCCCAGCCCTGACCTCAGCCCACAGACCCAGCTGCCAGTGGAGACTCGGTTCCAGCCTGAACTCTCTGCCCAGAGCGATGTGTCCCCTGGGCCCTGCAAGTGGCACAGACCCTCTGCTGCTGCCCGGCATCTCCCAGCATGGGCCCTGGCCACAGAGCCCCTCCCAGAGCCCCAGGGGCACAGGTGTCTGCAGCTGGTGACTGCCCCAGCCACCCCCCAGCTCCCCTCACCCAGCCCTGGGGCAGACGCACTGGGGCTCTCACCAGGTGCTGCAGGAAGGGCAGGTGCAGCTACACAGCCAGGACAGACCTTCTGGCTCAGGCTGGAGCTGGGGCTCTGACGCCCAGAGACTGCAGGGTGGGGAGGAAGTTCAAATCCATGGTCCAGGCCCAGCTCCACCATCCACACAGCCGTGTTTAATGCTGCAGCACAAACTCCACCAGCCAACGTCCATCACCCCGCCCCAAGGCTCACCAAGGAGGCTAACAGCAGCACGGCCCAGACACCCTCCAGCCAGTGGGACATTCGTTCTCCCAGGCAGGTGTCTGGAGAACCAGGATCAGCCCTGGGTATCCAGCTCCCAGGCACCCAGCACATCACACCGAGGGGGGCAGGGACTTGACCCTCACCCACCAAAGACAGCAGCAGAGAAGATGGTGCAGGGCTGGGCCAATGCACTGACCATGAGCAGTGTGGGTCCAGGAGATGGGGCTTCCCCCAGGAGCAAGGGTGAGGAGACTGGCCGGTTTCCCAGGACAGGCAGTGCTAGGTTATTAGACATACCCTGCTCCGGTGAGGTCGGGCCCAGGATGGTGGGAGCCCCATTTTGGGCTGGGAAGAGAGACACCTCCTCCGGGTTAATTTGTTTTGACTGTGGGGAAAGGGACACTTGAAGAGACTGCTCGAGACCTCCCTGTAGGACAGAGAGGTGGCTGTGGGGCAGGGAGGGTTTCTAGTACCGGGTACCCTGGGTCGCTAGGAAAGCAGGCCTGGGGTGTTGGTGTCAGAGGGAGAGGCCAGTCAGGGGTTTCATACGCTCAACGGCTTATCTGCGATACCTGAGCCTCACCCCCAGACTCACAGCTTGGCCGTCGGGGGCGCTGGAGCAGCTCCCTGCAGGAGCCTGAAAGGACACCCCTGGGAATGATGCAGCCAGCGGCGCCAGGGCACAGCCGGCTCTGGGCCAGGGCCTGGGGCAGACGGTCAATGGGATTCAGCATTTCTGGGGGTCCCAGGAGCGGGGTGTGAGAGGCGCTCGGACAGGGGGGCTAGTGAACAGCTCTGCCATGTTCAGGCCCAAGTGCGGGGTTCTTACTGACCCTGCCCAAGCAAGAGGAGCAGCCCAGTGACAGGCCACTGGCAGAGAAGGACAGAAGCCCCCAGCCTGTGGCTCTGGAAAGCAGATGGGCCAAAACACTGACAAAGGCCCAGGGGGTCAGCAGAAGAAATGTTGCTCTAGCTCCCCAGAGGCTCAGCAGCCACTGACGGCAAAGCTCCAGCCCCAGCGTGAGCCGGGGCCTGGTGAGACCATCCACATGCAGGAGACACCCACAGTTGCCAAACAGACCGAGCGCCCGGCACCGCCTCACAGGGAGCAAGTGGCAGCTGGAACGGCCCAGACCCCTGGCCAAGGAGCCTGACCCCACGGGAGCAGCAGCAGCTGGAGACCAGAATCGCTCCCAGCTGCTTCCCCCACAGCCTGGGCCTCCTACTCCCCAGAGCCCAGAGCTCCTGGCCCTGCTGCCACCACCATCGGCCGGGTCACACAAACCCGGTGGGGCCCCTTCGACTGCCCCTGCTGGAGGTGGGGAGGGCAGAGCGGCAGGGTAGGATGAAGGGCCTGAGCACCACTCCCAGCCAGAGCTCTGTGACCCCTCCCAGCCCCCCTCCCTCTGCCGGAGTTTCCTCTCTGCCCCCCTCGCTGCCACGTGTCTGCCTTTGCCCCTGGGCTCCGTGCTGGGCTCTGGGGGGGTTGGATGGGGGCAGCTCAGGCTCAGACAGCGACAGGGTCACACTCTGGTTAATGAGTCTCACCCACCGAGTAGCAAATCACTGACCAGCTTTACGCTGGGCAGATGGGGGGGAGGAGCGGGGGAAGGCGCAATAGGACTCAATTTCTTCCCCAGTAACACTCGACCCACGCCAGGGTGCAGCAGCCAGACCAGCGCCTACCCAGACCAGGAGCTCGGCCGGCCCTCGCCATGTGCCAGGAGAGAGGCACAGATATGTCCCCCGTCAACTGTCTGTGCAGCCCCCAGCACATGGGCCCAGGCCAGGCCTCACAGCACCTGCTCAGTGGCCCCACTGACCCAGCTAGGAAGGGGTCAGGGTGTTGGGTGATGGGGCCTACTCAGATACCTGGCCAAGTGCCAGCAGGTGAGTGTGAGCAGCAGGCAAACTCCCCAGCCCTGAACCCATCAGGCTCCTGCTACCACCCAGCTCCCAGGCTGCCAGCCGGGTCCATGCATGTCCTGGGGCCCCAGGCTTTCTCCAGAGCCCCCGGCACTGAACAGCTCAGTGTCCCAGGGGCTTCCACTCACCTGCGAATCTCTTGAGCATTTCTCGCATTTCCAGGCAGCGCTCTGGGATTTTATACACATGCTTCAGGTCAGTGGAAACGGCTTCAGGTTTCTGGAGTTTGATACTTTCACTCCTAGGAAGAAAACATCCCACATCACTCCTCTGTGCACACCTCCCAGAGCTGCTACCAAGTATGTAAGAGCAACGAGCACCGGACACGTACCTGCTCAGTGTGCCCCTCACATCCTGGAAGGAGAAAGAAAAGCACTGTTCTTAATCACAACCATGCGCAAAACCCAGCCACTTCTCACTCTGCACATCCCCTTCCCATCTAGAAAACAAATCAACCCTTCTGGGCTTCACTGTTTGGGGTAAAATCTCACGTGGCCTTTTGCATTCCCACGGCTCATCTAATGCAGGGGAAACAAGAGTTTAGCCGCATCGTTCTCCTCTGGGGCCCTATCCCATCATTGCACATGGCGGAATCTGTGTTTGTAACACATGTTGGGCTACATGCTCTAGAATCAGAGTGGGATGGGGCTTAGCTCAGTATCATTTTTGCATCATTCATGTAACCTCGCAGGGCCTTCCTGGATCTCCATGACCAGAATTCCCCTTGCACACAAACTGTAACGTTTGGAACTAATGCAGCCTTTGGTCTGACATTCTGTCCATCAGTAAACTCTATTTACTCTAAATCTTGGGATCCAGGCCCATGGATCCGAGCTGTGATTCTGGGTGGGTGCAGTGTTTCGATGCTGTCTCACCTTCAGCAGCTCCACAACCGGCTGCTGACACTTCTCCTCGATCTCTGCGATCAGCTGCTGCAGGGAGGCGCTTTGCTGGGAGAGTTTGGTGACATTTTCGTGTAGCCTCTGCAGAGTCTCCCTCTCCTCCTCCGCCAGCCTCTGCAGAAGCAGCTGCTCCTCCTCCTCAGCAGCGTGTGCAGCTTGTTAAATTCACCAGCAATCATCTCTCGCTTCGCCTGCACTTTCCTCTGGAGAAAGGAAAATAGGAAAGACACAGAGAAAACACAAGTCAGATGTTGAGTTACAGGCTGGGCCTCTGTCTGTGAAGCAGGGAGAATCAGCTGTCTGAGGTTGTAAGGATAGTTACTTCTTTAGGAAACACACCAGAAAGTTTCAGCGAGGTAGCTGTGTCAGTCTGCTTCAGCAAACACAACAAGGAGTCCAGACTCCTTGCTGTTTGTACCGTAAAGGGCTGGTTTTAGCTTAGAGTGAACAGGGCCAGTCCTGTAGCGGGGCTGTCCAGGGTGCTAGGTAAAGCTGCAGTCTGTTATTGCAGGGGCATGGGATGTGCACGGGAGAGGGAAGAAGTCGAGGGAACAGGAGAGATGTACGGGAATGGGGGTGGGGACAACACAAAGCGTCCGTGGGGAAGGAGAGTTGGGTGTGCAGGGCTGGGCACTCACACACCAAGAGGACCCGTCACAGCAGGGTGTGGGCGATGCTCATTCTTGACAATGGGCTGCCATGTTCAGGATACAGGGCTGGTGCCAATAGCCCTGTGGGTGCCGTTCTGGGGCTCACGTTGGTGTTGGGCCCTCAGGGCATTGCCAGCGCTGGCTTTGGCCTCACCCAGCCTGGCCATGTGCCCCATGCCCCCATGTGCCCGTGACCAGCCAGTGTCCTCATCAAACCCCTACACCCCCAGCGGGGATCTCGCTGTAACAGGCAGGGGAACCAGAACGGACGTTCACGCCCCGGCTAGAGACAAGGCCAGGGAAGGTCACAGGAGCAGCAGCAGGTGACTGGGATGAGGGGGCCACACAATGGCAGCAGAGGCTGGGACCCGCCCTGGCTCTGGTCGCACAGGGGGTGTCCTCGCTGCAGTGGGGGTGTGATGGTACCATGTGCAGACACACCCCAGCTAGCCTTGATCTTCTAGAGCAGGTTCATAGCCTTGTCCTGGAGTTTTCTGGCTCCTTCACCCCTGGAGGCCCTGCCAGGGAAAGGGCTCAGGGAGAGAAACCCAGACACCCACCTGCCACTCTGTGGTTTTCTTCTCCTCTTTAGACGTCAACACCAGGGCCTCCTCCAGCTCCTTCTTGAGCGGGCCCAGGGCCCCCTGGAGTTTCTCCTGCAGGATATTGTGGGCGACACACAGCCGTTATCTGCCTATCCGACAGGCGATGAGTGCCGTACACACCGGCCTTCCACACACACGGGGACCCAGCCTGGAAGGGGCAGCCGCTCGGCTCTGCCAGCCCCAAAGGCACCAAGGGAGCAGAGATGCCCAGCTCCGAGCAGGGGCTCTGCCTCCCGCCACTCAGGCAACTCCGCCCGGTGTGTTAGCTCAGGTGTCACGTCCCTGCATGTGGGCCAGAGGGGAAATGGCTGGGGAGCCCCTGAACGGTTCCTCCACCCAGTAAGAGCGAGGAGCTGGGGCAGGAACATCGCTGCACCACGACCCGGACCCAGACCCAGACTCAGACCTAAGCCAGGAACCAGATCTACACTCTGCTCTCTCCTGTGTGCCCAGGCTCCCAAGGGGCCTCCTCACAGCAAAGGCCTTACACCAGTGCAGCCTCATTACCCGTGAAGGGCGGAGCTGTGATGTGGCTGGAGACGGCGAGGGACAAGGAGCCCTGGGTCTGGGGAGCAGACACTTGTAACTGTAACTGCTCCTGGGCTGTGGTAACCCGGCATTCTCGTCCCCATGGGCAGCCCGTGATTCATTCGCCCAGCGCAGCACCGTGCCGAGCGAGGGCTGTAAAATTCACATTAACCTGTCAAACGTCCAGTAAACCTAAGGGTTCGCCAGTTAACCGGACTACATGGGACCTCACTGCTGGCTCCGGTCCCTACACTCCCAGGCCTGCTGGGATGAGAGGCTGCTCCAGCCGGGATGCTGAGGACATCCCTGCAGCAACTCTGCCACACCATGGTCTTCCAGATGGCAGTGCCCAGCTTCACCATGGCAGCAAAGCGACCTAGGCCCCAGTTACTTCACTTCCCCGTACCATGGAGAAGGGGGCCCTGGCCAGAGAGGGCGGCAGGGTAGAGCAGGCTGCCGGGCCACTTCAGATCCCACCACCACAGCAAGTGCGGGAATGGGGGCCGACCCCCTGCTATTGCCCCACATCAGGCCACCCAGTGACACCTGGTTCATGTCAGGGGACAATGGGGCAGAGCAGGAGTTGGAATTGGGGGGGAAGAGGGAGCAGAGGCAGGGTGCAGCTGGGGGAGGAGGGTTGCCCTAGAAACCATGCCCCCTTGGGGACAGCCCTGGGTTGATGTGAGCTGCCCATGTCACCCTAACACTGCAGAGCCTGGTCCCTACCTTGTACTCCTGGGCAGCTTCCTCGATGGGCACCACCGTGTGTGCGCGGTGCTCCCAGGACCTGTCGCACACCACACAGATGGGAGCTTGATCCTCCTGGCAGAAGAGCTTCAGGGCCTCCTGGTGCCTCTCACACCCTGGCTGCCCCTCGGGTGCTTGCCCTGTGGGGAGCTGCAGGCGTTTCACCAGCTCCACCAGGTTCCCCAGCTGGCGGTTGGGCCGTAGGTGTCTCTGCAGGGCGGTCTCTCTGCACTGGGGGCAGGAGAAGTTGGGCTCAGACTCCCCCCAGCACCGGCTGAGGCAGGTCCGGCAGAAGTTGTGCCCACAGTCTGTGATCACCGGGTCTGTGAAATACTCCAGGCAGAGGGGACACGTCACCTCATCCTGGAAGCTCCTGGCCAGGTCCCCAGCAGCCATGGCCCCGCCACACACAGGTACCTGCCCTTCAGATTAGTTTTGTTTCCAAACAGAGGGAGCAGCACACCCTGTTCAAGCTGCTTAAAAAAAATAAATAAATAAATAAATAAATAAATAAAAATTGCACAACCCGGAGCCAATTACACTCACCAGAGGAAATTTAAAATAAACAACAACACAGAAATCACGGCCCCAGAAAAGCCCCCAGACAAGCACCAAGCGACCTAACAAAAGACCTGGGCAGTTACAGACACCCAGAAGCCAGCGCTGCTCCCCTCTTTATACACATAGGCAGTTGCTAAAGGACTTTGACCCTCCCAGTCAGCTGGGAGGGCCCCTGGATGTGTCCGTGTAAATACAGTTTGCTCCTGCTTTGCTTGGTGTATTACCTGATCAGCTGATGGAGTGGGGCTTTGCTCATTGTCATCAACCCGCCTGGCGTTGGGTCACAAATTATGTTAACACTAATTGCAGTGTCGGCGATTATTGTGGGAATACAGAAAAGAAAGTCCATGCTTAACCTGGCTCAAAAGATGTCGCTGCACTGGGGGCAGGGTTGTCCTAGGCCCAATGCTGCTCCTCCTCCAAGGGACAGCCCTGGCTGTAGGATCAGCACTGACATAATTACGTTGCTTTATGTCACCCAAATTCAACAGTGTAAACCAAGCCCCCAGAACCCACCCAGCAGAGATCTGTTCCCTGCCCTGCCCCCCTTATGGTCAGGGGGTTACAGCCAGTGCTCCCTCTAATTGTTTCCATCTCTGCATGGAATAAATTTTGTTATGTGCATTGAGGAATATGCAGATGTTCACCACTAGTATAAAAATACGCTTCTCAATAGTGGACAGCTGTGGGCACTCTGCTAATCAGCTGGGCAGCATTTGAATCTCTCCTGGGTGGCTGCTCACGCACACAGCTTACACTGCCAGTGCCCCCCCCCTCCCCCCCCGGTAATGCAGCATTGTCCTGCTGCCCCCATTACTGGCAGGGTCGAGGACCCACCACACCCCAACTAGTGACTGGGTGTGGGTGAAAATTCCTTGGATTTTGCCCTTTTCTCTCTGATTACTCAATATGGACCAAACCCCACTGACTCCCCCCTTTCCCATTGAACGGCCAAATTAGATGTAACCCCCCCCTTCAGCTCGGTCCCTTCTCTCTGGCTACTTCTACACCAGCATGATTTTGTGCAAATACTTTTAACGCAAGAGTTTTTGCGCAAAAGCATCCATGCCAGTGTAGAAGCTCTCTTGCGTAAGAAAGCTCTGATGGCCATTTTAGCCATCGGGCTTTCTTGCTCAAGAAATTCATGTTGCCTGTCTACACTGGCCTCTTGTGCAAGAACAGTTGCGCAAGAGGGCTTATTCCTGAGTGGGAGCATCAGAGTTCTTGTGCAAGAAGCCCTGATTTCACACATTAGAACATCAGTGTTCTTGCGCAAGAACTCCCCGCCAGTGTAGACAGGCAGCAAGTTTTTGCGCAAAATCTTGCCAATGTAGACACAGCCTCTGGGTGCTGGGGACTGATAGAAAATCTCCTCGGATTGTGACACTTCCTGTCTAATCCCCAAATACTGGTGGAAAATCCACCCCAGCTGTGGGTTCCCCAGTCCCTGTGTGCAGCCACCTCTTGTTCTGGGGGGAAACTCTTGCCCTGAGTAATGGCCCAATGCGGGAGAGGGGAGCTAAACCCCCAAAGGACCAACTCTCCATGGCTGGGAACAGATCGGTTCTCCCTTTACAGCTCATTCACCACTGACTCTGAGGTCATGTCTCCGGTTTGGCTCTGTCCCGTGGTCACTGTCAGTTACTGAGAGAAAATCCTCTCAGGTTTGGGGGTTTTCCTCAGAGCTTTTTATTGCAGCAGCATCTCCTTTCCTGGAGGGAAATTGCTACAGAGTCATTTTCCTTGTTGGGTGCGGGGGAGGGGGGACTAAGCAGGAGAAGGATTAACCACCCCACCCACTGTCCCCCCCATGTTTCAATCAAATTCTGTTCCCCTTTGCACCCAATAAACTAACCTGCTGCTGAGGAACGTGACTTGCCCCGTCATCAGTGATCATCAGAGACAGGAGCCCATTTTGGGGACCAGTGTCTCCCAGCTGCTAAGGCAGGGCTGGCCAGCCCCACAGGCTATTTTATTGCCCCTGATGGGGTGGGGACGAATGTGGGTAATAGGGGCCTCCTCCACCCCAGGGGGCTGCTTTCTGTTTCACTGCCCTGTTTCCCTGGGCAGGACCCCGAGTGGCCACAGATGCCTGCTCCAGCCCTTCCTGTTCCCCTCCCCTCTGGCCCCACAAGCTCAGGACTACTGACCCCGGGGGTCACTGACCCTAATGCTCAGACACAGCCAGGGCCTGGGCGGGCACATGGCTGTTCTGTGCCAGCGATAAGGTATGGCTGGGTCACGGGAGGAGAAGGGCAAAGCCCCAGTTTGCCTGTCCCAACTGCTGCCCCCCCACCCCGCCAACCCAGCCCCTCCCACACTTAGGGGCAGCCCATCCATAAAGGCGAACTAGGTGGTCGACTAGGGCACCAAGTTACATGGGGCGCCAAATGGTGGCACAATATCATTGAGGGGTTTGGAGGTGGGGACACCGATCACATGGTTCATCTAGGGTGCCAGTTGCTGGCAGCTAGTCTGGGGCCACTCCTGCCCACACTGATGTTCCCCCCACTGCCACAGGACCTTCTGGCTCCACCCCCACCCTGCCCTTGTGACTAGGGGCCCCCAGGGCTCCCTGCTGCCCAGGTCAGAGGCTGGGGGGGCAGGGGGGACAGCACATCCCAGTGATTCACTCGGGTTTGATCCGACCCTCCCCCTCCCCGCGTTTCCCCTTTTCTGTCCGACTATCGGATGCGCCTCCCCCGCCTCCTTCCGACACTGGCTGTGACCCCGCTTTGGGCGCCCCCAACTTCAGACCAAGGGCAGCGGCTCCTGTTGGGGGACCTGGCCCCAGATTCGCATTTCACCCCCCAGTTACTGTGGGCAGAGCCCTCCTGGGACGGTGCCAGGGGGCTGGGCGGCAGCGTGTCTCGGCTCCCTGCCCCCGCCCCTGGCACCCGGCTACAGGCTCCCCCCGGGGCGCTACGCGCAGGGAAGGCCCCGTGGGACTGGAGCGCAGCCCGGCCTGTCCCTGCCCCTGCGGGGTCCCGCCCCAGGGCAGCACGTGCCCCAGCAGCGTGGGAGCAGCTCCAGCCCCGCCCGCAGCCTGTGTGAGGGGGGGGGTTAACCCCTTAGCTCCCGGGAGCCGCACGCCCAGGCCGGGCCGGGGCAGCCCCTGGGGAGCGGGGCGGGGGCAGGAGGGCTGCAGAGGCGGGGCCCGGTGACGTCACTGTGGGAGCCGCTCGCGGGGCTCGGGGCACCCACTGGCCGCAGCCGGAGCCCCACGGGCCGCGTCCCCGGCAGGCAGCAGCGCGCAGGCGCGTCACTGGGCTCCGAGGGAACCAACCTGCTCCGCCCCCGGCGCCCGGATTGGCTCGTAGACCCCGGCCCCGCCCCCCTTCTGAGCGTCGCCCCCCCGAGAGTCTCTGGGGCAGCCCCGTTACTCTCGGCGTGACGGGACAGGGGAATCCTTCCGTCAGTCACCGCGTGAGACCAAGGGGCGGGGCAAGTTACGTCACTAGTAAGGTTAGAGCAGGGGCGGGGCCTGGGTGAGGCATGCGCACATGCAGGCGGTGTCCCGCGCAGCACGGGCCCGGCTCTGCCGCCAGGTCGCTGGGGGGGCGGCGCGGGAGCCAGGGGGCGCTGGGGGCCCAGGGATGTGATGGAGGAGGCAGGCGGGCGGGGCGCTGCAAAATCGGGGTTAGGCTGCGGGGTCATGGGGCAGAGGGGCGGGGCTGGAGCGGGGAAGTTGCGGGGTACAAGTTCCCTTTGCCCCGCTTCCCCTCTGCCCGGGTCGGTCCGTGGGGACCCGCAGCCCGTTCGCAGCGCGGCAGGAGCGGGCGGGTCCGCGGTGGCTCATCATCTGCAGCGCCCCTTGGCCCTGGCGCGGGGCCCTGGGCTCCCCCTCCGGCCCCCAGCGCAGCAGCTGGTCTAAGGCCGGAGCCTGTTTCCGCGGGCAGCGCCCCCGCCCCGCTCCGGGTGTGTCTGCGGCTCGTGGCTTTTCCGTGGGTCCGTCTCCCCCGCCCCGCAGTTACCGGCAGCACCTCCGCGGGACGCCAGAAAACAAGCTCCCCGCCCCGGCCCAGAGTGTAGCCTGCGGGGCGCGCCC
>CM033444.1:37097857-37206979 GCA_019425775.1 Rafetus swinhoei
CCGGGGCGGGGGCTTGTTTTCTGGCGTCCGCGGAGGTGCTGCCGGTAACTGCGGGGCGGGGAGACGGACCCACGGAAAAGCCACGAGCCGCAGACACACCCGGAGCGGGGCGGGGGCGCTGCCCGCGGAAACAGGCTCCGGCCTTAGACCAGCTGCTGCGCTGGGGGCCGGAGGGGGGGGGAGCCCAGGGCCCCGCGCCAGGGCCAAGGGGCGCTGCAGATGATGAGCCACCGCGGACCCGCCCGCTCCCTGCCGCGCTGCGAACGGGCTGCGGGTCCCCCCCACGGACCGACCCGGGCAGAGGGGGAAGCGGGGCAAAGGGAACTTGTACCCCCCCCCGCAACTTCCCCCCGCTCCAGCCCCGCCCCTCTGCCCCATGACCCCGCAGCCTAACCCCGATTTTGCAGCGCCCCGCCCGCAGTGCACCCCTGCCTCCTCCTCCATCACATCCCTGGGCCCCCAGCGCCCCCTGGCTCCCGCGCCGCCCCCCCAGCGACCTGGCGGCAGAACCGAGCCCGTGCTGCGCGGGACACCGCCGGCATGTGCGCATGCCTCACCCGGGCCCCGCCCCTGCTCTAACTTTACTAGTGACGTAACTTGCCCCGCCCCTTGCTCTCACGCGGTGACTGACGGAAGGATTCCCCTGTCCCGTCACGCCGAGAGTAACGGGGCTGCCCCAGAGACTCTCGGGGGGGCGACGCTCAGAAGGGGGGCGGGGCCGGGGTCTACGAGCCAATCCGGGCGCCGGGGCGGAGCAGGTTGGTTCCCTCGGAGCCCAGTGACGCGCCTGCGCGCTGCTGCCTGCCGGGGACGCGGCCCGTGGGGCTCCGGCTGCGGCCAGTGGGTGCCCTGAGCCCCGCGAGCGGCTCCCACAGTGACGTCACCGGGCCCCGCCTCTGCAGCCCTCCTGCCCCGCCCCGCTCCCCAGGGGCTGCCCCGGCCCGGCCTGGGCGTGCGGCTCCCGGGAGCTAAGGGGTTAACCCCCCCCCTCCACAGGCTGCGGGCGGGGCTGGAGCTGCTCCCACGCTGCTGGGGCACGTGCTGCCCTGGGGCGGGGACCCGCAGGGGCAGGGACAGGCCGGGCTGCGCTCCAGTCCCACGGGGCCTTCCTGCGCGTAGCGCCCCGGGGGAGCCTGTAGCCGGGTGCCAGGGGCGGGGCAGGAGCCGAGACACGCTGCCGCCCAGCCCCTGGCACCGTCCCAGGAGGGCTCTGCCCACAGTAACTGGGGTGAAATGCGAATCTGGGGCCAGGCCCCCAACAGGAGCCGCTGCCCTTGGTCTGAAGTTGGGGGCGCCCAAAGCGGGGTCACAGCCAGTGTCGGAAGGAGGCGGGGGAGGCGCATCCGATAGTCGGACAGAAAAGGGCAAACGCGGGGAGGGGGAGGGTCGGATCAAACCTGAGTGAGTCACTGGGATGTGCTGTCCCCTCCGCCCCCCCAGCCTCTGACCTGGGCAGCAGGGAGCCCCGGGGGCCCCTAGTCACAAGTGCAGGGTGGAGCCAGAAGGTCCTGTGGCAGTGGGGGGAACATCAGTGTGGGCAGGAGCGGCCCCAGACTAGCTGCCAGCAACTGGCGCCCTAGATGAACCATGTGATCGGTGTCCCCACCTCCAAACCCCTCAATGATATTGTGCCACCATTTGGCGCCCCATGTAACTTGGTGCCCTAGTCGACCACCTAGTTCGCCTTTATGGATGGGCTGCCCCTAAGTGTGGGAGGGGCTGGGTTGGCGGGGTGGGGGGGCAGCAGTTGGGACAGGCAAACTGGGGCTTTGCCCTTCCCCTCCCGTGACCCAGCCATACCTTATCGCTGGCACAGAACAGCCATGTGCCCGCCCAGGCCCTGGCTGTGTCTGAGCATTAGGGTCAGTGACCCCCGGGGTCAGTAGTCCTGAGCTTGTGGGGCCAGAGGGGAGGGGAACAGGAAGGGCTGGAGCAGGCATCTGTGGCCACTCGGGGTCCTGCCCAGGGAAACAGGGCAGTGAAACAGAAAGCAGCCCCCTGGGGTGGAGGAGGCCCCTATTACCCACATTCGTCCCCACCCCATCAGGGGCAATAAAATAGCCTGTGGGGCTGGCCAGCCCTGCCTTAGCAGCTGGGAGACACTGGTCCCCAAAATGGGCTCCTGTCTCTGATGATCATTAAGTCACGTTTCTCAGCAGCAGGTTAGTTTATTGGGTGCAAAGGGGAACAGAATTTGATTGAAACATGGGGGGGACAGTGGGGGGGGGGTTAATCCTTCTCCTGCTTAGTCCCCCCTTCCCCGCACCCAACAAGGAAAATGACTCTGTAGCAGTTTCCCTCCAGGAAAGGAGATGCTGCTGCAATAAAAAGCTCTGAGGAAAACCCCCAAACCTGAGAGGATTTTCTCTCAGTAACTGACAGTGACCACGGGACAGAGCCAAACCGGAGACATGACCTCAGAGTCAGTGGTGAATGAGCTGTAAAGGGAGAACCGATCTGTTCCCAGCCATGGGGGAGAGTTGGTCCTTTGGGGGTTTAGCTCCCTCTCCGCATTGGGCCATTACTCAGGGCAAGAGTTTCCCCCCAGAACAAGAGGTGGCTGCACACAGGGACTGGGGAACCCACAGCTGGGGTGGATTTTCCACCAGTATTTGGGGATTAGACAGGAAGTGTCACAATCCGAGGAGATTTTCTATCAGTCCCCAGCACCCAGAGGCTGTGTCTACATTGGCAAGATTTTGCGCAAAAACTTGCTGCCTGTCTACACTGGCGGGGAGTTCTTGCGCAAGAACACTGATGTTCTAATGTGTGAAATCAGGGCTTCTTGCACAAGAACTATGATGCTCCTGCTCAGGAATAAGCCCTCTTGCGCAACTGTTCTTGCACAAGAGGCCAGTGTAGACAGGCAACATGAATTTCTTGAGCAAGAAAGCCCGATGGCTAAAATGGCCATCAGAGCTTTCTTGCGCAAGAGAGCTTCTACACTGGCATGGATGCTTTTGCGCAAAAACTCTTGTGTTAAAAGTATTTGCGCAAAATCATGCTGGTGTAGACGTAGCCAGAGAGAAGGGACCGAGCTGAAGGGGGGGTTACATCTAATTTGGCCGTTCAATGGGAAAGGGGGGAGTCAGTGGGGTTTGGTCCATATTGAGTAATCAGAGAGAAAAGGGCAAAATCCAAGGGAATTTTTCACCCACACCCAGTCACTAGTTGGGGTGTGGTGGGTCCTCGACCCTGCCAGTAATGGGGGCAGCAGGGAGCCCAGGACAATGCTGCATTACCAGGGTGGGGGTGGGGGGGCTGGCAGTGTAAGCTGTGTGCGTGGGCAGCCACCCAGGAGAGATTCAAATGCTGCCCAGCTGATTAACAGAGTGCCCACAGCTGTCCACCATTGAGAAGCGTATTTTTATACTAGTGGTGAACATCTGCATATTCCTCAATGCACATAACAAAATTTATTCCATGCAGAGATGGAAACAATTAGAGGGAGCAGTGGCTGTAACCCCTGACCATAAGGGGGCAGGGCAGGAACAGATCTCTGCTGGGTGGGTTCTGGGGGCTTGGTTTACACTGTTGAATTTGGGTGACATAAAGCAACGTAATTATGTCAGTGCTGATCCTACAGCCAGGGCTGTCCCTTGGAGGAGGAGCAGCATTGGGCCTAGGACAACCCTGCCCCCAGTGCAGCGACATCTTTTGAGCCAGGTTAAGCATGGACTTTCTTTTCTGTATTCCCACAATAATCGCCGACACTGCAATTAGTGTTAACATAATTTGTGACCCAACGCCAGGCGGGTTGATGACAATGAGCAAAGCCCCACTCCATCAGCTGATCAGGTAATACACCAAGCAAAGCAGGAGCAAACTGTATTTACACGGACACATCCAGGGGCCCTCCCAGCTGACTGGGAGGGTCAAAGTCCTTTAGCAACTGCCTATGTGTATAAAGAGGGGAGCAGCGCTGGCTTCTGGGTGTCTGTAACTGCCCAGGTCTTTCGTTAGGTCGCTTGGTGCTTGTCTGGGGGCTTTTCTGGGGCCGTGATTTCTGTGTTGTTGTTTATTTTAAATTTCCTCTGGTGAGTGTAATTGGCTCCGGGTTGTGCAATTTTTATTTATTTATTTATTTATTTATTTATTTTTAAGCAGCTTGAACAGGGTGTGCTACTCCTCTGTTTGGAAACAAAACTAATCTGAAGGGCAGGTACCTGTGTGTGGAGGGGCCATGGCTGCTGGGGACCTGGCCAGGAGCTTCCAGGATGAGGTGACGTGTCCCCTCTGCCTGGAGTATTTCACAGACCCAGTGATCACAGACTGTGGGCACAACTTCTGCCGGGCCTGCCTCAGCCGGTGCTGGGGAGTCTGAGCCCAACTTCTCCTGCCCCAGTGCAGAGACCGCCCTGCAGAGACACCTACGGCCCAACCGCCAGCTGGGGAACCTGGTGGAGCTGGTGAAACGCCTGCAGCTCCCCACAGGGCAAGCACCCGAGGGGCAGCCAGGGTGTGAGAGGCACCAGGAGGCCCTGAAGCTCTTCTGCCAGGAGGATCAAGCTCCCATCTGTGTGGTGTGCGACAGGTCCTGGGAGCACCGCGCACACACGGTGGTGCCCATCGAGGAGGCTGCCCAGGAGTACAAGGTAGGGACCAGGCTCTGCGGTGTTAGGGTGACATGGGCAGCTCACATCAACCCAGGGCTGTCCCCAAGGGGGCATGGTATCTAGGGCAACCCTCCCCCCCAGCTGCACCCTGCCTCTGCTCCTCCCTTCCCCCCAATTCCAACTCCTGCTCTGCCCCCTTGTCCCCTGACATGAACCAGGTGTCACTGGGTGGCCTGATGTGGGGCAATAGCAGGGGTCGGTCCCCATTCCCGCACTTGCTGTGGTGGTGGGATCTGAAGTGGCCCGGCAGCCTGCTCTACCCTGCCGTCCTCTCCTGGCCAGGGCCCCCCCCCCCCCCCTTCTCCATGGTACGGGGAAGTGAAGTAACTGGGGCCTAGGTCGCTTTGCTGCCATGGTGAAGCTGGGCACTGCCATCTGGAAGACCATGGCGCGGCAGAGTTGGAGCAGGGGGACGTCCTCAGCATCCCGGCTGGAGCAGCCTCTCGTCCCAGCAGGCCTGGGAGTGCAGGGACCGGAGCCAGCAGTGAGGTCCCATGTAGTCCGGTTAACTGGCGAACCCTTAGGTTTACTGGACGTTTGACAGGTTAATGTGAATTTTACAGCCCTTGCTCGGCACGGTGCTGCGCTGGGCGAATGAATCACGGGCTGCCCATGGGGACGAGAACGCCGGGTTACCACAGCCCAGGAGCAGTTACAGTTACAAGTGTCTGCTCCCCCCAGACCCAGGGCTCCCTTGTCCCTCGCCGTCTCCAGCCACATCACAGCTCCGCCCTTCACGGGTAATGAGGCTGCACTGGTGTAAGGCCTTTGCTGTGAGGGAGGCCCCCTTGGGAGCCTGGGCACACAGGAGAGAGCAGAGTGTAGATCTGGTTCCTGGCTTAGGTCTGAGTCTGGGTCTGGGTCCGGGTCGTGGTGCAGCGATGTTCCTGCCCCAGCTCCTCGCTCTTACTGGGTGGAGGAACCGTTCAGGGGCTCCCCAGCCATTTCCCCTCTGGCCCACATGCAGGGACGTGACACCTGAGCTAACACACCGGGGCGGAGTTGCCCTGAGTGGCTGCGGGAGGCAGAGCCCCTGCTCGGAGCTGGGCATCTCTGCTCCCTTGGTGCCTTTGGGGCTGGCAGAGCCGAGCGGCTGCCCCCTTCCAGGCTGGGTCCCCGTGTGTGTGTGGAAGGCCAGTGTGTACGGCACTCGCCGCCTGTCGGATAGGCAGATAACGGCTGTGTGTCGCCCACAATATCCTGCAGGAGAAACTCCAGGGGGCCCTGGGCCCGCTCAAGAAGGAGCTGGAGGAGGCCCTGGTGTTGACGTCTAAAGAGGAGAAGAAAACCACAGAGTGGCAGGTGGGTGTCTGGGTTTCTCTCCCTGAGCCCTTTCCCCTGGCAGGGCCTCCAGGGGTGAAGGAGCCAGAAAGCTCCAGGACAAGGTGATGAACCTGCTCTAGAAGATCAAGGCTAGCTGGGGCTGTGTCTGCACACTATGCCATCAGCACCCCACCACAGCGGGGACACCTCCTGTGCGACCAGAGCCAGGGTGGGTCCCAGCCTCTGCTGCCATCGTGTGGCCCCCTCATCCCAGTCACCTGCTGCTGCTCCTGTGACCTTCCCTGGCCTTGTCTCTAGCCGGGGCGTGAACGTCCGTTCTGGTTCCCCTGCCTGTTACAGCGAGATCCCCGCTGGGGGTGTAGGGGTTTGATGAGGACACTGGCTGGTCACGGGGCACATGGGCATGGGGCACATGGCCAGGCTGGGTGAGGCCAAAGCCAGCGCTGGCAATGCCCTGAGGGCCCAACACCAACGTGAGCCCCAGAACGGCACCCACAGGGCTATTGGCACCAGCCCTGTATCCTGAACATGGCAGCCCATTGTCAAGAATGAGCATCGCCCACACCCTGCTGTGACGGGTCCTCTTGGTGTGTGAGTGCCCAGCCCTGCACACCCAACTCTCCTTCCCACGGACGCTTTGTGTTGTCCCCACCCCCATTCCCGTACATCTCTCCTGTTCCCTCGACTTCTTCCCTCTCCCGTGCACATCCCATGCCCCCTGCAATAACAGACTGCAGCTTTACCTAGCACCCTGGACAGCCCCGCTACAGGACTGGCCCTGTTCACTCTAAGCTAAAACCAGCCCTTTACGGTACAAACAGCAAGGAGTCTGGACTCCTTGTTGTGTTTGCTGAAGCAGACTGACACAGCTACCTCGCTGAAACTTTCTGGTGTGTTTCCTAAAGAAGTAACTATCCTTACAACCTCAGACAGCTGATTCTCCCTGCTTCACAGACAGGCCCAGCCTGTAACTCAACATCTGACTTGTGTTTTCTCTGTGACTTTCCTATTTTCCTTTCTCCAGAGGAAAGTGCAGGCGAAGCGGGAGACAATTGCCGGTGAATTTAACAAGCTGCACACGCTGCTGAGGGAGGAGGAGCAGCTGCTTCTGCAGAGGCTGGCGGAGGAGGAGAGGGAGACTCTGCAGAGGCTACACGAAAATGTCACCAAACTCTCCCAGCAAAGCGCCTCCCTGCAGCAGCTGATCGCAGAGATCGAGGAGAAGTGTCAGCAGCCGGTTGTGGAGCTGCTGAAGGTGAGACAGCATCAAACACTGCACCCACCCAGAATCACAGCTCGGATCCATGGGCCTGGATCCCAAGATTTAGAGTAAATAGAGTTTACTGATGGACAGAATGTCAGACCAAAGGCTGCATTAGTTCCAAACGTTACAGTTTGTGTGCAAGGGGAATTCTGGTCATGGAGATCCAGGAAGGCCCTGCGAGGTTACATGAATGATGCAAAAATGATACTGAGCTAAGCCCCATCCCACTCTGATTCTAGAGCATGTAGCCCAACATGTGTTACAAACACAGATTCCGCCATGTGCAATGATGGGATAGGGCCCCAGAGGGAGAACGATGCGGCTAAACTCTTGTTTCCCCTGCATTAGATGAGCCGTGGGAATGCAAAAGGCCACGTGAGATTTTACCCCAAACAGTGAAGCCCAGAAGGGTTGATTTGTTTTCTAGATGGGAAGGGGATGTGCAGAGTGAGAAGTGGCTGGGTTTTGCGCGCATGGTTGTGATTAAGAACAGTGCTTTTCTTTCTCCTTCCAGGATGTGAGGGGCACACTGAGCAGGTACGTGTCCGGTGCTCGTTGCTCTTACATACTTGGTAGCAGCTCTGCGGGGAGGTGTGCACAGAGGAGTGATGTGGGGATGTTTTCTTCCTAGGAGTGAAAGTATCAAACTCCAGAAACCTGAAGCCGTTTCCACTGACCTGAAGCATGTGTATAAAATCCCAGAGCGCTGCCTGGAAATGCGAGAAATGCTCAAGAGATTCGCAGGTGAGTGGAAGCCCCTGGGACACTGAGCTGTTCAGTGCCGGGGGGCTCTGGAGAAAGCCTGGGGCCCCAGGACATGCATGGACCCGGCTGGCAGCCTGGGAGCTGGGTGGTAGCAGGAGCCTGATGGGTTCAGGGCTGGGGAGTTTGCCTGCTGCTCACACTCACCTGCTGGCACTTGGCCAGGTATCTGAGTAGGCCCCATCACCCAACACCCTGACCCCTTCCTAGCTGGGTCAGTGGGGCCACTGAGCAGGTGCTGTGAGGCCTGGCCTGGGCCCATGTGCTGGGGGCTGCACAGACAGTTGACGGGGGACATATCTGTGCCTCTCTCCTGGCACATGGCGAGGGCCGGCCGAGCTCCTGGTCTGGGTAGGCGCTGGTCTGGCTGCTGCACCCTGGCGTGGGTCGAGTGTTACTGGGGAAGAAATTGAGTCCTATTGCGCCCTTCCCCGCTCCTCCCCCCCATCTGCCCAGCGTAAAGCTGGTCAGTGATTTGCTACTCGGTGGGTGAGACTCATTAACCAGAGTGTGACCCTGTCGCTGTCTGAGCCTGAGCTGCCCCCATCCAACCCCCCCAGAGCCCAGCACGGAGCCCAGGGGCAAAGGCAGACACGTGGCAGCGAGGGGGGCAGAGAGGAAACTCCGGCAGAGGGAGGGGGGCTGGGAGGGGTCACAGAGCTCTGGCTGGGAGTGGTGCTCAGGCCCCTTCATCCTACCCCTGCCGCTCTGCCCTCCCCACCGCCCTCCAGCAGGGGCAGTCGAAGGCCCCACCGGGTTTGTGTGACCCGGCCGATGGTGGTGGCAGCAGGGCCAGGAGCTCTGGGCTCTGGGGAGTAGGAGGCCCAGGCTGTGGGGAAGCAGCTGGGAGCGATTCTGGTCTCCAGCTGCTGCTGCTCCGTGGGTCAGGCTCCTTGGCCAGGGTCTGGGCCGTTCCAGCTGCCACTTGCTCCCTGTGAGGCGGTGCCGGGCGCTCGGTCTGTTTGGCAACTGTGGGTGTCTCCTGCATGTGGATGGTCTCACCAGGCCCGGCTCACGCTGGGGCTGGAGCTTTGCCGTCAGTGGCTGCTGAGCCTCTGGGGAGCTAGAGCAACATTTCTTCTGCTGACCCCCTGGGCCTTTGTCAGTGTTTTGGCCCATCTGCTTTCCAGAGCCACAGGCTGGGGGCTTCTGTCCTTCTCTGCCAGTGGCCTGTCACTGGGCTGCTCCTCTTGCTTGGGCAGGGTCAGTAAGAACCCCGCACTTGGGCCTGAACATGGCAGAGCTGTTCACTAGCCCCCCTGTCCGAGCGCCTCTCACACCCCGCTCCTGGGACCCCCAGAAATGCTGAATCCCATTGACCGTCTGCCCCAGGCCCCTGGCCCAGAGCCGGCTGTGCCCTGGTGCCGCTGGCTGCATCATTCCCAGGGGTGTCCTTTCAGGCTCCTGCAGGGAGCTGCTCCAGCGCCCCCGACGGCCAAGCTGTGAGTCTGGGGGTGAGGCTCAGGTATCGCAGATAAGCCGTTGAGCGTATGAAACCCCTGACTGGCCTCTCCCTCTGACACCAACACCCCAGGCCTGCTTTCCTAGCGACCCAGGGTACCCGGTACTAGAAACCCTCCCTGCCCCACAGCCACCTCTCTGTCCTACAGGGAGGTCTCGCAGGGCAGTCTCTTCAAGTGTCCCTTTCCCCACAGTCAAAACAAATTAACCCGGAGGAGGTGTCTCTCTTCCCAGCCCAAAATGGGGCTCCCACCATCCTGGGCCCGACCTCACCGGAGCAGGGTATGTCTAATAACCTAGCACTGCCTGTCCTGGGAAACCGGCCAGTCTCCTCACCCTTGCTCCTGGGGGAAGCCCCATCTCCTGGACCCACACTGCTCATGGTCAGTGCATTGGCCCAGCCCTGCACCATCTTCTCTGCTGCTGTCTTTGGTGGGTGAGGGTCAAGTCCCTGCCCCCCTCGGTGTGATGTGCTGGGTGCCTGGGAGCTGGATACCCAGGGCTGATCCTGGTTCTCCAGACACCTGCCTGGGAGAACGAATGTCCCACTGGCTGGAGGGTGTCTGGGCCGTGCTGCTGTTAGCCTCCTTGGTGAGCCTTGGGGCGGGGGTGATGGACGTTGGCTGGTGGAGTTTGTGCTGCAGCATTAAACACGGCTGTGTGGATGGTGGAGCTGGGCCTGGACCATGGATTTGAACTTCCCCCTCCCCACCCTGCAGTCTCTGGGCGTCAGAGCCCCAGCTCCAGCCTGAGCCAGAAGGTCTGTCCTGGCTGTGTAGCTGCACCTGCCCTTCCTGCAGCACCTGGTGTGAGAGCCCCCAGTGCGTCTGCCCCAGGGCTGGGTGATGGGAGCTGGGGGGGTGGCTGGGGCAGTCTCCAGCTGCAGACACCTGTGCCCCTGGGGCTCTGGGAGGGGCTCTGTGGCCAGGGCCCATGCTGGGAGATGCCGGGGCAGCAGCAGAGGGTCTGTGCCACTTGCAGGGCCCAGGGGACACATCGCTCTGGGCAGAGAGTTCAGGCTGGAACCGAGTCTCCACTGGCAGCTGGGTCTGTGGGCTGAGGTCAGGGCTGGGGGGGATTTTCCTGTCCAGGGTGCACATAACAGCTGCTCTGGAGTGTCCCAGTTGGTGCTCTGGCCCGGCCTGCCCCTCACCGCATGGGGCTGGGGCTGGGGACAGTCCCCTCACTGCCAGTCACTGGGCCTGGGCACCTCAGCTGCTCAGGCAGGTTTGCAAAGGGGCTGGGGAATCAGGTGCAAATTGTTTATTGGCTGGAAAATTATACTTTGAGTCACGTGGGACTATTCCCAGCTCCAAGATGAGTTTGCTGGCGAATGTCAATGGACAGAACAAGGTGCCGCCACGTCTCTTCCAACCTGGATCCCAGGGGCAGGGCCTCAGCCAGGAGCCCGGGCTCCATCCCCCATGTGAGGTAGGGTGGGGCAGGGATGAAGAACGGCCAGACTGGGTCATACCAACGGTCCATCCAGCCCAGCCCAGTGCCCTGTCTGCCCACAGTGACCAATGCCAGGTGCCCCAGAGGGAGGGGACACAACAGGGAATCCTCACGTGATCCCTCCCCTGTCACCCCCCTACAGACAAATAGAGGCCAGGGACACCATTCCTACCTATCCTGGCTAATAGCCATTGATGGACCTAACCTGCATGAATTTAGGTGGAGCATGGGGATGAGACTGGCTCTGCAGCCCAGTGGGGCAGCCCCACTTGGGAGCCCAGAGTCCAGCTCCCTGACCCAGTAACCTGTAATTACTGACCCATAGCCCGGTGAGGGGAGGGGTGCAACCCTGGCACAGCAGGGTCTGAGCCATGTGAGCTGGGTTTCCTTGCACCGATGCAGCTGCCCCCGTGCAAACCCCCAGTGCAGCCATGTGGGTGTGAAGTGGGACTGGTCCCTGTGCAGCTTCTCCCAAGTGGAGGGGGCAGGAAGTGAGGAAATGCCCCCTTCCCCATACTGCCCTCATTGGCAACAGCCTGTTTGTTTGCCTCTATCCTCCCCCTTCCTCTTTCCCCCTCCCCTTTCTGCTCCCCTGGCTCCTGCCCCTGTTCCCTGCTTTGCCTGCCTGGCACGTGCCCCCCTGCCCTCCACCCACCTCTGCCCTCTGGGTCCTCCCTCCCTTCTTCCCCTGCCCTCCTTGTACCTGCCCCTCCACCAGCACCCTCTGAACACTGGAGCCCACCCACTGCTTCACCCCCCTTCTACTGCCTGGCCCCCTCCTCTCCCCTTCCCCTCTGCTGCCATGTCTCCCCCCTCCCCTCGCCCTCCCCTGCTCCTCTGGTGCCTGCTTCCCCCACCCCTCACTCTCCTTGGTTGTCCTGGCTCCTGCTCTCACTGCTCTCAGCCCTTCTGGGACCTGCCTTCATCCTCAACTCTTTTGACCCCTGCACCTTCCCTTCCCTTCTCCCCTGTGCCCTGTGTTAACAAAGGCCTGTGTGGAGCCCGGGGGCTCTTGTGGAGCCTGGCGTCAGCAGGACTTCCCACTGGCCCTGGGCTGCATCCAGGTGCCAGCTTTGAAATGTACAAGAGTCCCCAGCGGGGGCTCTTTTTCATTTCAAAGTGGAAGTGCCTGCATGGAGCCTGGGGTCAGCCGGGCCTGCCGCTTTGAGGTACCCTCTTCCCCCTACTTTGCTGTCTGGCTTATAGAGTCCTTAACGTCCTTAGTGTGTACGCGTGAGAGCCGCATTTCTGTGAGCAAGGAGCCGCAGGTTGGCTACCCCTGGGGTAGAGGCTCATACAGTGAGCTCCAGAGGCCCCTGGTTTGACCCTGCCTGCACCAGCCAGGGTCTGTGGTTGTTACACATACCCGGCCTTTGCCCCATTGCTCCCCAGTGCCTAACCCCACCCCTCCCCTGCACTCTGCCCCGCACTTGCTCCTCTGCTTACTCACCTCCACAGCCACCTGGCACCTGCCCTCCTCTTATCCTGGCACCTGCCCCTGCCCTAGTCAGCTCCTTTGCTCCCAGGCTCCTGCCTCGTCCCCCTGCTGCTGCCCATTTGCCACCTCACCCAAAGTCCTGGCACATGCTCCTTTGCTTATCTCATGCCCCGGGCACCTGACTCTCCCATTGATTCCTTCCTGCCCCATTAGAGCTCCCCCATTGCCTCACACTTAGTGCCTGCCCGCCCCTGGGATCTGCCCTCTTCTTCTGCCCTGGTGTCCACCCCTCCCCTTGCCCCAGGAATCCTCCTTTTCCTTCATCCCTTTCCCCCATTCCAGCCTTCCCATTGCCCTTGTGTCTGCCCTTCCCCCATCTGTCCCAGCCTCTCTTTTCCCAGCATCAACTCTCCCCTCCTGTGCCTTCAGTGACATCTCCCACCCTCCCCAGCTCCTCCTGCCCTTTCCCCTGCCCATTGTCTCCTCACAGGCAGAGGAGCCCTGACTCTCCTCAGACAACAGCCTCCTTTCTCACCCACCCCACAGCTATTAATGGAGGCAGGTTAATTTCCTGCTGATCTCAGTGACCAGCCCCTGACTCTGTGACTCTCTCCCAGTGGACGTGACGCTGGATCCAGACACGCTCATCCCAAACTCATCCTGTCTGAGGATCGGAAACGTGTGAGACTCGGAGTCATGCGCCAGGATCTGCCCAACAACCCGGAGAGATTTGAGAAATATCCCATTGTGCTGGGCGCCGAGGGGTTCACGAGCGGGAGGCGTTACTGGGAGGTGGAGGTGGGAGACACAACAATCTGGGACCTGGGGGTTTGCAGAGAATCTGTGAGCAGGAAGGGGGAGTTCACACACAAAGACTACTGGAGACTCTTGCTGAGGGATGGGGATCGATATTCTGCCTCTTCTACTCCCCTCCCCGTGAGCGCCAGGCCCAGCCAGGTGGGGGTTTTCCTGGACTACGAGGCTGGCGAGGTCTCGTTTTACAATGTGACTGACAGGTCCCATCTCTTCACCTTCACCGGCACCTTCTCCGGGACGCTGCGCCCGTATTTCCATATCAGTACCAACAGGGGTTTCCTGACAATCAGCCGGGTCCCAGCTCAGACTGAAGGGAATCACAGCACAGCCAGCTGAGGCTCTCCAGCTGTGCTTACTGCCCCAGCTGCACCATGTGGGGTCAGTGGGAGATGCTCTCCCATTGATTCCCCTTACTCTTCCTGCCGGGGCTAGAGCACTAGGGATATGTCTAGACTGCACCCCTCTGTCGGCAGAGGGATGCAGATTAGGCAGGTTGACATTGCAAATGAAGCGGGGATTTAAATATCCCATGCTTCATTTGCATAAACATGGCCACCACTTTTTGCCGACTCAGCACTTTGTTGGCAAAAAGCGGCTGTCTAGAGGGGGATCTGTCAAGAAAGAAAGCCTTTTGCAACAGATCCTTTATGCCTCCTGCAATATTGACCTGCCTAATCTGTATCCCTCTGCCGACAGAGGGATGCAGTCTGGACATACCCTAGGAGTGACTGCAGAGTGACCTGCGCTTCATCTGGTGCGTCCTCACTGCACCTGCTAAATCCACCCCAGGGGGGTGGTCTCAAAGGGGAGATCCAAGCTGTCATGTAGATGTAGCCGGTGACCCTTGCAGCCCAGGCTGTTCCAACCCAGCACTGACCCCATGGGGATGGTACCAAAAGCATCACCTGCCTGACCTCTGCTCCTCCTCCCCTCTAGGTTTCCAGCCCCACATCTGTGAGCTGGGGGAGACAAGGGGGAAGAGAAGGGATTAGGGGGAGCAAGCAGAAGTGGGGCAGGTTGCTAGGCTGTGGGGGTGCAGGGCAGAGGAGTGCAGGCTTCTGTGCTGTGGGGTGCAGGGACTAGAGATGAGCGGATACAATGCCAGAGTAACGACAGTGACCAGGGATGGGAAGCAGGCACAGCAGCAGGAAGCAAAGAGCCCAGATCACAAGGGAGGGGTTAAGGAAGGAGGAGGGAGAGAGGTCCCCAAGGAGGACAAGCCTCTGGCAGAAATGACAGAGCAGGTCAGAGGAGGCCAGTGTGTGTGATGGTTAATTTCCTGGGGCCTGTGAGTGATGGGGAAGTCCCGGCCTTTCCTTGCCTTGGGGGAGTCTCTGCCCATGGAGGGGACTCAAACAGCCACAGGGGACAGTGCTGGGGCAGGAGTGAGAGTGGGGCCCGCTGTAAGGGCTGCTCTGCCCGCAAGCTCAGCCGTGTGTGGTGAGTTGGTCTCAGGGTGATGGAAGGAGGGGATGGGGCCTGCTGGCAAAGGCAAGGGGACCCCGGCCCCAGAGCTGTGTGAGCGACGGCCCCTCTGACGGACAGAGCCCCAGCAGATTTTCTTCCCCTCCTCTCATAGGCTGTTTTGTTCTGCCCTGTCACAAGTTTTCTGCCTGTTTCCCTTCCCCACCCGCTGGCTCAGGGCAGCAAGTGGGGACAAATGGGAATCCCAGAATGTTCTACCCCGTGAAATCCCAGTTTAACAGAGAGACCGAAATACCAGTGTTCCCGTCTACAAGCTCGGGTTGTCTCAAGGTGTAAACACATGACCTGTCACAGCTGGGCTTGCTTGTTTTAAACATGGTGCAGCGTGGAAGTGTTCAATGGAGTCACTCAGCTCTGAAGATTGTCACAACAGGGCCATTTCTGGCAGCGTGTCCTGTACTTACCTGGGTTATTTAGAGCACAAAGAAAATAAAATGTCTAAAAGTAATTAATCCAGATTGCTCAGGGTTCCACCTACCACCCTCTGCAGTGCTCTGTGATAATAGCGACTGATTGGACTGAATTCCGGAGTGAGAGCAGCTCTAGAACAAGCCACGTATGAGAGAGGAGACACAGCACAGCACTGGCAGGGCACTTTCTGTTCGATTTGCCATGTGAACGTGTTCAGAGTAATAACGGAATTTGGAAGCTTTATTCACAATGTGCAGTGATGGGAACATCTGGCTCTTCGTGCCTGGGGAGTCCCTGCCCATGGAGGGGAGTGACACTGCCAAAGGGGGCAGCATGGGGACAGGAGGGAGCACTCTGGGGCTCTGCTCTAGAGGCCACTCTGCCCTGCAGACCCAGGGGGGAGCTGGTCCCAGGGGAGGGGAGAGATGCTGCAGTTTTGCCAACCCATGGATGTCACTGGGGCTCTACTCCAGGCACTGCTCGGGGTCCCACAGGTCCACCTCAGTCAGAAGTGGCCAGTACTGGGCCAGCAGGGGACACCTCTTGCCCTTATCCTGGTCCCAGGGCAGCTCTGTATCTGCTGTGCAAGTTCCAATGCCGGCAGGGCAGCCAGCTTCGTTGGTGTGTTTTCTGCACAAGTAGGGCCATCCCTAGGCACACGTGAAATACGCAGCTGCATCGGGCACCCACACAGCTGTACATCTCTGGCTGCTCTCAGCAGGATGCTGGGATGGGCTGCTCCTCCCCTGCCAGGCCCCAGCACAGAGGAGCCTGCTCAGCCTCTGTGGCTACTCTGGCCCCAGCTGCTCCCCTAGAGAGGCTTGTACCACTTGGTGTGAGGGGCAGGCCTGACAGGGTCTGGCTGCCATGTGCTGCGGACAACTGGGCTCCCTTTCAGCACAGCCCCCATCTCCTCCCTGTTCCCTGGGGCCTCTGCTGGGCCTGGGGCAGCGCTGATGAAGGGTGACATGATGCAGCTTCCTGCTGCCCCATGGTCCTGCCCCAACCCTAACCCCAACCCGGCCAGCATTTGAATGAAGAGTCTGGGGAGCCTGGGGGTCCTGGACTATGCAGGCAGCTTTTATCAAGCTAATATCTGCTCTGGGACAATTAGATGTTAACAATTGTTAAACTTAGAGATCATTGCTCGGTCAAAGTGTGTGCAGTGGTATTGCTCTTTGAAAATAACCTGGATAACATTTGTCAGACACAAACGTGAATTACAGCCTTTAGTTCTATGCAGCACTTTAAAGACTAACAAGATGGTTTATTAGGTGATGAGCTTTTGTGGGCCAGACCCACTTCCTCAGATCAATTTGTGGAAGAAAATTGGCATAACCATATATACCAAGGGAATACAATTTAAAAAAGTGAACACATATAAAATTGACAAATCAGATTTTAGAACGGGGGAGGGTGAAGGGGAGGAGGTTAGTGTCTGTGAGGTAATGATATTAGGGGTGATAACTGGGGAAGCTATCTTTGTAATGGGTAAGATAATTAGCATCTTTGTTAAGGCCCATATGTAAAGTCTCAAATTTAAGCATGAATGATAGTTCTGAGGCTTCTCTTTGAAGTTTGGTGTTAAAGTCCCTTTGAAGCAGGATGAATGTTTTAAGGTCATTGAGAGAATGGTCAGTCTGGTTAAAATGGCAAGAAACTGTTTTATCTTTGTAGAAGTGCCTGATATCCAGACGAATACCCAGAAACCATCTACTTCAAGACAGACTCAAGAAAACCAACAATAGAACACCACTTGTCATCATCTATAGCCCCCAACTTAAACCCGTCCAACGCATTATCAATAAACTACAACCTATACTGGAACAGGATACTACCCTCCGAGAGGCTCTGGGAGACAACACTCTACAAAAACAACGAGGAGTCTTGTGGTACTTTATAAACTAGCAGATTTATTTGGGCATGAGCTTTCATGGGTAAAAACTACTTCTTGTGTGTGCATCTGATGAAGTGTTTTTTACCCACGAAAGCTTATGCCTAAATAAATCTGTTAGTGTGTAAAGTGCCACAGGACTCTCATTTTTGTATCTGACAACACAGAGGGCAAGCCAACACACAGTTAAACATCAACAACTGAGGGTACATCTACACTGCAACACTATTTTGAAATAACTAGCGCTATTCCAAAATCACTTAATCCACATCTACACGGCAGGCCGTTATTTCGAAATAGTGTTGAAATACTGTCAAGCTGGAGGACTTCTTACCCCGACTCCTGTAACCCTCATTGTACGAGAAGGAGGGAAGTCGGAGGAAGAGTGCTCTATTTCAAAAGAAGTGCAGTGGAGACACTCCCTATTTTGATACAAGCTATTTCAAAAGAAGCTACGCAATTGATGTCACTCAATTTGCATCGCTGATTTCAAGTTCAGCCCTGGAGTGTAGATGCACCTTTGGATAACTTGGTTACCATCCATTCAATAGGTTATAAGGAAATAAATCAGTCTATGTCAACCACGGGAAAGGAGAAACTTACTAGGGGTTGACAACCAGCATGAAGGGCAACCTATCGTATGGCTGGAGTGATGATTCACAACATAAAATTATATGGAAAGGCCTCGTTTGTGGTGTCACTTCTGCAAATTTCTGTTTTACATCTGTCCATAGCGCTGTGGGACCCTCTGTACGAATACTTACCCATCTTTCAAAACACTCCGCCTACGACAAATGAGGCGACAGATCGTAATGGTGATGGCCCAAATAGGAGTCTGCTGCTCTCCGCGACACCCCAGTAAGAGGACCAGACTTCCACGCCACAGCGGGAAAGGATGGTTTTATAGTTGGGTATAAGGCAGTGTCCTATGCACGGTTTCCTGTAAGCCCATTCTCTGCCCGCCAGAATGCCTACTATAGGCTCTGGGGAGGTGGGAACCATGTGCCCTCCTCCTCCGTGGCACGGCCCCACCTCCCCGTCGTGATGAGTGGGGGCTTGGCTCCCGTGGGGCTGGGCCTGAGCAGGAAGGGGCGGAGTTTGGGGCGGGGCTTGTTTTCGACAGCCCTACTTTCACCCACTGCCCACAGTTCAATGGGATGGCTCGGGCGCCACAACAGTTGGCGCGAATGTGCGGGTGCAGGCTGGGCTGGGGGTACCAGGCTGCCCTGCCTGTGTCTGCCCTGCTGCCCAGGGAGGGGGCCTGTGAGTCCAGAAGGGCTGGGAGGAAATGGGGGGCAGAGGAAGCAAATGAAGTGGCTGGGGAGGGCTAGTGCCCTTGGGGGCGTTGTCCTGCTGCTCCTGCCTGTGGCAGGTGTGGGGGGTGGGGTGGGGTGGGGCTGGCTCTGTGTGTTGGGTGGCTAGGGTCCAGGGAAGGCCCAGGCCCCCTCTTATGCCTCCCCCTTAGCCTGAGGGGGTGACTATGGAGCCTCCCTCTGTGGCTTGAGCTGGGAGCTGGCCCGCAGGGCGCACTGGGGTAGAGACTGCGGCAGCAGGAATCTGGGCCAACAGGTCACCCCATTGGGGACAATGGAGGCAGGACAAGAGTTGTGCCTGCTACTGGGGAAGGCAGCTGGCCAGGCGGGATCTGGGCCCAAGTCCCACTCAGCCCCGAGAAGAAGGAGGGAGCTGAGAGAGGGAGGAAAGGAGGAGGCTGGAGCCCCCTCCCAGCAGGCTGGCCCTGCACATGCTAGGCCCTAGTCAGGCAAGTGGCCCTCTCAGAAAGGAGCCTGGGGCAGCTGCAGGGATGTTGTGGGCTCTGGAACAAGGTGGGTTGGGCAGGAGACCTGCCCACAGAAGGGGGAAATGGCTCGAGTGGTAGAGCACTTGCTTAGCATGCAAGAGGCAGTGGGATTGATGCCATGTTCTTCATGGATGGGGGAGCCCCATTTCTCTTTTCCCCAGGGGGCTAAGGGCTTCTAGTGACCCCTCCCTCTGCCTACTTGCCCTCCCCAAAAGCCAGCCACACTGGGGCAGAAACCTGCTGGGCCCCAGCCCTCCTTTCCTTCTTCAATATTTGTGTTTAAAAACAAAGGTGAATCTGGGTAACTTTCTCCTCAATGCCCATCTTGGGCTGGACCAAGATTCAGGCAAGCAGTTTGTTTTGTGGCTCTGCACCTCCTGCACCCCTAGAGACTCTGGGACAAAAAGCACATGGGAAGAACTCAATTCTTTCTTTCTTTCTTCTCCCCTCTCTCTTCTTTCTTTCATTCTTTTCTCTTTTCTTTCTCTCTCCCTCTCTCTTCTTTCTTTTTCTTTCTCTCTTTTCTCCCCTCTCTCTCCTGTCTTTCTTTTTCTCTCCTCTGTTCTTTCTTTCTTTCTCTTCATTAGCACATTGAGAATTAAAACCAGATTCACATTTCATGTGTCTAGCTTCGTATTCAAGAATGATACAGGCACAAAGAGGATACACCGATTCAGCAGGCTCTAGATGTAAGATGGATCTGTTATGTGAGGTAGTTAATCTAAAGCATCTTTGCGTTATGCATGTTCATCATATTCAGAAGCCAATTTTCATAAAGCCTGGGAGGCCATGAGAGGGGCTCTTGTAACTGCACCATACAACTCATCACAAGACTAAGGGCACCTCTACACAGCAGGGCTAAAAATTAAGCGACACAACTTGTCAATTGCGTCGCTGAAGTCAAATCTCTTAACTCTGCTTTTGGTGCTGTCTGCACAGCAGGAGGGAGTCTGAGAGAGAGCTCTCTTCCTCCACCTTCCCACAGTCCTCGTAAAATGAGGGATACAGGAGTCGGAGTGAGCAGTCCTCCAGCTTGACATTATGTTGAAATAACAGCTTGCTGTGTAGACATGGACTATGTTATTTCAGGATAATGTCAGTTACGAAATAACACTGATGTGTAGACATCCGCTTGGAGGTTCCCTGGCAGGCTGCCTGCTGCTGAATTCACACAGAGCTCTGCCAGCCAGGGGCTGCGGGAACTGGTGGGGAGAGCATTCATAAATCAACTCGTAAAAGGGAACATTGCCGGCAATCTCGTCATGATGCTCCCTGCTGTAAATTGTTAGCGACAACGAATTGTTAGGTCTTGTCAGATAGGTTACTACACAACATGGCTTTTACCACCTGCCAACATGTTTTCCCATGTAATAACACCACACGATTGGCTAAGAAGCCATTGTAATTGCACATATTCAATGAGCAACCAAAAAAGGAAGGCAAATATTTCTGAAGGAAGTTGTAGGGGGAAATTATTTAGTATTACAGTAACACGTCCTTGTGTTTAAAAACTAGGAAAAACACATGGCTTCAGCAGCTCATGCCACCTAGACCTCAGCAGACTGGATAAAAACACAGCTGAATCCATCACAAGCTAATTTTAGGGCATTTCTGGTCAAATCATCAAGGTAAGTTTAGGCGGCTCTGCCACGAATGGCGTATTGTGAATCAATCTTCAGATTTGAATTACTACATCGAAAATGCTCATCTCGCATCACGTTGAAAGTGACAGGTAGGCCTAGCAATGCCATGCGCCTCCCTCAGCCAGTGCCTCAAGAAATCTGCTTCAGGCACTGATTTCAAGGCATCAGGCCAATCAATCAGTCACTATTTTTACAGAGCCTTCTAGGCAGTGCGGGACAGAACCCAGAGGAATTGTGATGAATTTCCTGGAGCAATGTTTTTATCTCTGCCCTCTAAGGGTGCGTCTACACAGCAGGGCTAAAGTCAAATTAAGCTACGCAACTTCAGCAACATGAATTGTGTAGCTAAAGTCAAAATAGCTTAACTCAGCTTTTGGCGCTGTCTACACAGCAAGAAGTCGAAGGAAGAACACTCTCCTTTTGACTTCCCTTACTCCTCATGAAATGAGGGTTACAGGAGTCAGAGTATGAAGCCCTCCAGCTTGACATTATTTTGAAATAATGGCTTGCTGTATAGATGCTCATTTTGTTATTTCAAAATAATGTCAGTTATTCCAAAATAATGCTGCTGTGTAGCCGTACCCCAAACCTCATATGACACTGAAAATATCATCCTTTTGATTGATTTGTGGCTGGGCAGAAAGCAAGCTTCACCAAACTCCATGTTAGGTGTCATTATGTGCCAGCATCTTTAATACAATTAAGTTAATTTGTGATGACTCGGTAAAAGGATACCTTCTCTGTATTTTTACCAAACCACATTCGTTGTGTCTTTATAACCAAGGACATGAAGAGCCCGACACTGCACTGAAATCAACAGTGGACACTGACAGTACATTGGCTGCAAATAAAATTTCTAAAGCAAAATAAACTAAAAAGAGGATATTGGAGAAGAGATTTCTATGGATCGGAATATACTTGTGAGGTTGGGAACTGTGTTGTGTTAATTGATGCAGGAGCAGGCAAGGAGGGGTCAAATCTTAATTAGCAATTATATACGGGAAAACCCCAGCGCGCTGTCACACAGACTCACTCGGCTGCCTCTCTGAAGAAAGTTTTCAGTGTGACTGGTTGTTTTTAGGTGAGAATGTTTTTTCTTACTAGCTAATATTTAAATGTTAAAAATAAAACACGTATGTTTAATTCATTTATCACATGTTTAGTTCTACATTGAAATGTTATGAGGGAAAGCAGGTTTATCCTTGAATTGATTTAAAAGAGCCAACTGGATCTTATGGCGCTTTAGTTGGCAGCACAATTTTTCTGTAATGTTATTTATTTTGTTTCATAACTAATCCTAGTTTTTATATTAGATCTCATTAATTTATTTCCCAATGCAGGTCTTGACTACATCAGACCACAGATGGATCCCCTACTAGACCCACCTGAGCAGCAGAATGGCTCCTCTGATGAAGAGAACTTCTTTGCTTCAGTGAAGCCCTCTTGCACAAATGAATCTGCAAGGCTGCTTGGTGGGTATTTAGCCTGCTCTGCACACACCATGAGTCTGCTGTGGTCCTTTCCATCTTCAGAAGCTGGAGATGAGCCATCAGGGCACCCTTGTAGCCAAGAAGGCTAATGACATATTAGGGTGCATTAGGAGGAGCATTGCCAGCAGATCCAGAGAAGTGATTATTCCCCTTTATTCGGCTCTGGGGAGGCCACATCTGAAGTATTGTATCCAGTTCTGGGCCTCCCACTATAGAAAGGATGTGAACGCATTGGAGAGGGTCCAGTGGAGGGTGACCAAAATGATGAGGGGGCTGGAGCACATGACCTATGAGGAGAGGCTGAGGGATTTGGGTTTGTTTAGCCTGCAGAAGAGAAGAGTGAGGGGGGATTTGAGAGCAGCCTTCAACTTCCTGAAAGGAGGTTCCAAAGAGGATGGAGAGAGGCTGTTCTCAGTAGTGACGGATGGCAGAACAAGGAGCAATGGTCTCTAGTTGCAGTGGGGGAGGTCTAGGCTGGATATTAGGAAATACTGTTTTCCTAGGAGGGTGGTGAAGCACTGGGATGGGTTAACTAGGGAGGGGATGGAATCTCCATCCCTAGCGGTTTTTAAGTCTCAGCTTGACAAAGCCCTGGCTGGGTGGATTTAGTTGGGATTGGTCCTGCCTTGGGCTGGGGGCTGGACTTTCTTCCAGCTCTGTGAGTCTATGATTCTAGGAGGACAGGACAACAGTTGTTGAGGGGGCAAGGAAACTGGAGGTCTGTGAGTGAGGGGGCAGGGGAACAGGACGCCAGTGGGGGAGGGGGCAAAAAACCCGTCATTTTGTGGACAAAAGAAATGAAGCCGGGGGCAGGGGGCACACTCTGGTTTTAGAAGAGCATCTTAGCAGCCCCGGTCTTGAGAGAGACGTTCTAATGGACCAGGTTAGACTGTCATTTAATTTGAATGTGGCTCATGTGTAAAAGCCCTTGCAAAATACAAAATACTGCTGTGTTTTGGCTGTGCAACATTTACAAGCCAACACACAGCTAAACATCAACAACCGAGGGTGTGTCTACACTGCAACACTATTTTGAAATGACTAGCGCAATTCCAAAATCATTTCGGCTGCATCTATGCAGCAGGCCATTATTTCAAAATAGTGTCAAAATCCTGTCAAGCTGGAGGATTTCTTACCCCGACTCCTGTAACCCTCATCGTACGAGGAGGAAGGGAAGTCAGAGGAAGAGTGCTCTATTTCGAAGTAACTGCAGTGTAGACACTCCCTATTTTGATACAAGCTATTTCAAAAAGAGGATATGCAATTGATGTAGCTCAAATTGCATCGTGATTTTGAGTTCAGCCCTGGAGCGTAGATGCACCCTTTGGATAAATTGGCTACCGTCCATTCAATAGGTTATAAGGAAATAAATCTGTCTATCTCAACTACGGGGAAAGGAGAAACTTACTAGGGTTTGACAACCAGCATGAAGGGCAACCTATCATATGGCTGGAGGGACAATGCACAACATAAAATTATATGGAAAGGCCTCGTCTGTGGTGTCACTTCTCCAAGTTTCTGTTTTACTTCTGTGCATAGCACTGCGGGACCCTTTGTACTAATACTTACCCCAGTCTTTCAGAACACTCCACCTACGACAAATGAGGAGACAGATTGTAATGGCAATGGCCCGAATAGGCATCTGCTGCTCTCTCCACAACACCCCAGTAAAAGGACCAGACTTCCACGCCACAGCAGGAAAGGATTGTTCTATAGTTGGGTATAAGGCAGTGTCCTATGCATGGTTCTCTGTAAGCCTGTTCTCTGCCCACCAGAACACCTACTATAGGCTCCAGGGAGGCGGGGGACCATGTGCCCTCCTGCCTCCCTGTGGCACAGCCCCACCTCCCTGTGCTGATGGGTGGGGACTTGGCTCCCGTGGGGCTGGGCCTGGGCAGCAAGGGGCGGGGTTAGGGCCAGGGCTTGTTTTCTCCAGCCCTACTTTCACCCATGGTGCCTGCTGCTGGGGAAGGCAGCTGGCCAGCCCCCACTGAAGAAAGTAGCTGAGAGAGGGAGGAAAGGAGGAGGCCGGAGCCCCCTCCCAGCAGGCTGGCCCTGCACATCCTAGGCCCCAGTCCCACCCTACTCCTCTCTGAAAACCACTTAACCTGTCTCCGTTTGGGGTCAACTGGCCATGGCAGTCAGCTAAATGAAGACAGGCTGGGTTGCTGAGAGCATCCAGTGGCCAGCACTCGAACACAGCACCCTGGTATGATGAGCACCATGCTCAAGCTCGCCAGCCCACAGCAAACAGCCCCACCTGTAGCCTTCTCAGAAAGGAGCCTGGGGCAGCAGCAGGGACGTTGTGGGCTCTGGAACAAGGTGGGTGGAGCAGGAGCACTGCTCACAGGTAGAGGAATTAGCTCAAATGGTGGAGGGCTTGCTTAGCATACAGAAGGCAGGGGCTAAGGGCTTCCAGTGGCTCCTCCCTCTTCCTACCTGCTCTCCCCAAAAGCCAGCCACACTGGGGCAGAAAGCTACAGGGCCCCAGCCCTCCTTTCCCTTCAAGATTTGTGTTTAAAAAACAAAGGTGAATCTGGGTAACTTTCTCCTCGATTGCCCACCTTGGGCTAGACCAAAATTCATGCAAGTGGTTTGTTTTTTGTAGCTCTGCACCTCCTGCACCCCTAGAGACTCTAGGACAAAAAAGCACATTGGAAGAACCCAATTCTTTCTTTCTTTCTTCTCCCCTCTCTCTTCTTTCCTTTTCTTTCCTTCTTTTTCTCCCCCTCTCTCCTTTCTTTCTTTCTTTCTTTTTCTTTCTTTCTTTCTTTCTTTCTTTCTTAGCACATTCAGAATTAAAACCAGATTCACATTTCATGTGTCTAGCTTCACATTCAAGAATGATACAGTCACACACAGAGGACACACTGATTCCGCAGGTCGTAAGTGTCAGATTGATCTGTTACGGGAGGCACCAAATCTAAAGTATCTTTGGGTTATGCATGTTCATATTCAGAAGCAGATTTTCATAAACCCTGGGGAGGCCATGGAAGGGGGCTCCCCCTAACTGTTGCTGTGGTGTGATGCACCACACAACTCTCCACCACACTAAGGCAGGCCTGGGCAAAATATGGCCTGCAGGCCCATCTCTGAGGGGAGGGATGGGATGCAATGGTGGAGGGGTGTAATGAGGAAGGGATGGGGTGCAATAGGGAGGTGCAAAGGGGAGGGGATGGGGTGCAATGGAGGCGGGGTGAAATGGAGGAGCAGAGATTTCTATGGAGAGGAAGACAGGATGTGAGGCTGGGGACTGAGTGGTGTTAATTGATGCAGAAGCAGGCAAGGAGGGGCCATGTCTTGATTACCAGTGATCTGTAGCTAGACAGGTGAAAATCGCAGGAATTAATGCAGCCAGAAGTTCAAAGAATATTACAAATTGCATGGATCTAACGAGATTGGTTAATTCATTCTATGTTTTTTTTCACCTATGAATGTTCAAAGGTGCAGCGCAGTATGGGGTGTATGTGCCCTGCTTTCTAGAGACAGCTGGTCAAGGCAAGAATGCAAGGGAGCATCTGCACACATGTGTGGCTGCGCTGGATACGACACATGGACATTGTCACTGAACAGTCTGACAATTCCATAATGAATTGGGTTCAGAGAAAGGTTTTGGATTGCTTGAAGTGCCACAGCTGAAATACACACAATGCTCTGTGAACAAGTCAAACATTGATATAGATGTAAGGGAAGAAAAAGGACAAAAATTCAATTTCTAAAAATAGATTTTTAATAAAAAGCTGTAGAAATGTAAAGGAAAATGTTCTTGTGCTGACACCTTGTTACAATAACAACAGTTTCAAAATTAGAAGACTTTTTTCTTTCATATTTGACACTGAGATTTCACAGCAGTAGAAAACTCTGACAGGAGTGAAAGTCCCTCCCCTTCATCTGGGGCAGGGAAGGGGCAAGACGAGGGCAGCAAACCCCACGCACTGTCTGGCCGCATTTCTTACCAGCCTCACCCTGTGCTGGGGTGGAGCAAACCCGGGGCGGGGGGGAAAGGCAGCCTGGGTTCTTTCCAGCCAGGGGGTCCCATTCACCCAGCCTGGGCTGGGCTGGCAGGTGTCCGGTTTTCCACTGGAGGCTCCAGTTGCAAAGGGAAAGGGGCAGTGACAGGTTGGCACAAAACATCCAGGTACCTGCAGTAACCAGCCCTGCCCTGGGGGAAGAGCCGCAGCGCTGGGAGGGGCCAGTCTGTGCCGTGGGGTCACTGTCAGGGGCAGGGATTCCCTCCGGCCTGGGCCAGCACCGGGCAGATGGTCAGGGGAGCCTCATCGTAACCAGTGTAGAAATACGGGCGCAGCGTCCCGGAGAAGGTGTCGGTGAAGGTGAAGAGATGGGACCTGTCAGTCACATTGTAAAACGAGACTTCGCCCGCCTCGTAATCCAGGAAAACCCCCACCCGGCAGGGCTTGGCGCTCATGGGGAGGGGGGTGCTGGAGGAGGTGCAGGCCTTGTACCCCCCATCTCTCAGCCACACGACCCAGTATCCGTTCCCAGCTGTGAGTGTGATGTTCCCTTCCTGCTCACAGATTCCCTGCAGACCCCCAGAGTCCACTTAATCTTGTCCCCCACCTCCACCTCCCAGTAACGCCTCCCGCCCGCGAACCCCTCGGCGCCCAGCACACAGTAACAATAATCAAATCTCTCGGGGTTGTCAGGCAGATCCTGGCGCGTGTCTCCGTGTCTCACACATTTCCGATCCTCAGACAGGATGAGCCAGGGATGAGCCGTGTCTGGATCCAGCGTCACGTCCACTGGGAAGAGAGTCACAGAGTCAGGGATGGGGGCAGGGGCGGGTCCCTGGGGTCAGCGGGAAATTAACCTGCCCTCTGTTAGTCACTGTGTGTGTGTGGGGGGGGCATTGTCTGAGGGGAGTCAGTGCCCCTCTTCCGGTGAGGAGACACAGAGCGGGAAAAGGGCAGGAGGAGCAGGAGGGGTGAAAAGCTGTCAGTGGGGAGGGGCAGGATAATGCTGGGAGAGGAAAGGGAAGGGCAGATGATGGGGCAGGGGGGGAGGGAGGGGGAGAAACCATAGGGCCAATGTGGGGCAAGAGGAGCAGGCACAAGGGGACAGAGCGGTGAGGGAAGGGGCAGTCCCCAGGAGGGCTGGGGGGCTAGGTGGAGGGGCAGATGCAAGGAGGGCAGAGGGAGGGGTGGACACCAGGGGGCAGAGGGGAAGGAAGGGAGCAGAGGCGCACAGGGACGCAGACAGAGAGGTGTGGGGAAGGACAGGCTCTAGGGAGGCAGAGGGGTGAGGAGATGTGGGCACCAGTGCGGCAGGGATGGGGTGGGGCCTATACCACAGGACCCAAAGGGGGGGCCCAGGGAGGAGATACCAGGCAGGCAGAGGGGCAAAGGGAAGAGCAGGTACCAGAGAGGCAGATTCCCAGGAGTGCTGTGAGCGAGACACGAGGAGTCGTCCTTCTGCTCTGCTCTGCGCTGATCAGGCCTCAGCTGGAGTCTTGTGTCCAGTTCTGGGCCCCACATTTCAGGAGAGAGGTGGAGAAATTGGAGAAGGTCCAGAGAAGAGCAACGATAATGATGCAAGGTCGAGAGAACATGAGCTAGGAGGCTGAAGGAATTGGGATTGTTTAGTTTGGAAAGGAGAAGCTTGAGAGGGGACATGAGAGCGGTTTTCAGGTACCTAAAAGGGTGTCACATGGAGGAGGGAGACAAATTGTTCTCCTTGGCCTCTAAGGACAGGACAAGAAGCAAGGGCTTAAACTGCAGCAAGGGAGGTTTAGGTTGGACATTGGGAAAAACTTCCTGCCTGTCCGGGTGGTGAAACACTGGAATAAATTGCCTGGGGGGGTTGTGGAGTCTCCATGCCTGGAGAGATTGAAGAGCAGGTTGGACACACACCTGTCCGGGATGGTGTAGATGATGCTTGGTTCTGCCATGAGGGCAGGGGACTGGACTCGATGACTCTCGAGGTCCCTGTCAGTTCTGTGATTCTGACAGAGGTGAGAGCAGAGAGGGGCCTCAGGGAGGCAGAGAAGTGACCAGAGGGGCTGGTACCACGGGCTAGAGGGGGTGAGGAGTGCAGGGGGCAGAGTTGTGAGGGGTACAGGGGAAAACTAAGGGGAAGGTGGAAAGGGTGTGAGGGGAGGGGACAGGCACCCTGGGGATGGGGGAGAGGAAAGGGGCTTGTGCTGAGGGAGGCGGGTGGGGCAGGAGGAGAAAGGGGAAGCACCAAGGGGCAGAGGGGGGAGAGACAAATGCTGGGAGACAGGGATGGGGAAGGCACCAGGGCAGATGGGGGAGGGGTGGATGGTTTGATCCTCAGTGGGTGGGAAGGCGAGGGAAGGGTGGGTACCAGGACCTAGAGAGGTACCAAGGAGGGGTGAAAGATGGGGGAAGAGGAGGGCGAGCAGGCGGGCTGGCAGCAATGGGGCAGGGGAGGGGCAGGCACCAGGGCTAACAGAGGCCAAGGGGAGACAGTGAAGAGAAAGGGCAGGAGGGGTGGGAAGGTGGTAGTCGGGGAGGGACAGGCTGATGCTGGGAGAGGGAAGGGAGGGTAGATGAGAGGAGCAGAAGGGGAGCCATGGGGGCAAGTGGAGCAGGCACCATGAGGACAGAGGGGGTGAAGGGAGGGGCAGGTTCCAGCTGGGGTTTCCCTAGGACCCTGGGGTGTACACCAGTGCTCCTCCAACTGTTCCTAGCCGTGTGTGGAATACATTTTATGATGTGCCCTGAGGCGTGCCCAGGAGACACACGGGCTGTGGGCCATGTGAACGCTCTGCTGATCCGCTGGGCGGCTCCTGACTCTCCCCTGAGAGCGCAGGGCAGGTCTGACAGCAGGGCCTGGACGAGCTCTCCCGGCTGCTGTCTGTGCCGGTGTCAATGGGGCTGGTCCAGCTGCCCTGGCTGACCCACTAATGTGTAAGCAGGGTCTGAGGGAGCCTCCCCAACAGCTCGTGAGGAGCCAGGTGGAGGGAAGCACCAGGCCCAGCCTGTATTGCCAGGGACACCCCTGCCCTGCCTGGGGCCCGGCCCACAGAACTGGGCTGCCTGGGGATCCGTTCTGCCTGGGGCTGGGCTCCAACCACTGTGGTGCCATGTGGGGTCATGAAATGTTGGGACCCTTTTAGCGTCTGAGTGACGGGCAGCAGCAGAGCTGGACTGGGCCTGCCTGGGTGAGGGGATCCTCAGCACCGAATCTCTGGCACCTCGGGTCTCGTCCGTTCCCAGCCCTGGCACCTCTGGGCTTACAAAGTCCTGCAGCGCCCTCCAGACTAACAGAGAGATGACTAGATTTGTTCTTGGTCTCTCAGATGCTACAGGACCACTCACTGATTGGTTTTTGAGGGTTTTTTAAGATACAGACTCAGTTGGCCCCCTCTGAGACCTCTGGGCCTGGCACATCAGTTGGGAAAATAACAAACATGCTGGTGCCCGGCACCTCTCCAGTGACAGGTTAAGCCCTGGCCACCCCCACGCGCCCTGTGCGTATTTAGACATGCATGGCTTAATCTTTGAGACAAGCATATGCTACTGGCAGGATCAACCAGGTAGCCGCGCTCCGGGAGAGGAGGAGCGGGGGAGGGCCCCGCCGCTGGGTTCGGGGGCGCCCCCCCTCCGCCCTGCAGGCCCCGCCGGCCTTCCCCCCGCAGGGAAGGAGCAGGGGCCCGCGGCGCGGCACGGGGGACCGACAGGGACGACGAGCCCCATGAGGTTGGCCCCAGGCACAGGGAGAGGAGAGAGAGAGACACAGAGGTGGGAGAGTGGAGGACTGGTGGGGGGCCCCCACGCCTCGCCCTGGGGCTTTCTTTCCCCACCGCCCCCGTAGAGGGCCCCGGGAGCTACCCAGGAAGGACAGCAGAAGAGACGGGGTGAGCCTCCAAAGAGAGCCCCCCGTCCCTGCGCTTTCCCAGGCAGCCCGGGTTACACCTCCAGGGTTACGGGCCCGTGAAAGAGAGAGGCGTCGGAGAACCTCGTCCCCTCAACCCTTCTGTCTCCGCATTCCACAGCGCACCCGGGTGACGACCGGGAGAGGGTCGGAGGATCCGTCCCCACACACACAGACGCAGGGTGCGCCCTGGGCTGACGTCAAGGAACAAGGATGGGTAGCCAGGGCAGGCGGAGAGGGCACCCCCTCAAGCCCCGCCACCTTCCTCCGCGCTCTTCTTTTCCCCACCGAGTGGCCCTTTCGGTGACCCTGTGCTGGGGAGCAGGGTGGGGCTGCCGGGTGCTGGTGAGGAGAGGGCGGGTGGCCCAGGGGTTTGCCGGCCCCTCTCTCCCGTGCAGAGACAGAGCTGCCTGGGCCAGACGGAGCCTTTGGGCACTAGGGCCAACCAGGGCCAGGAGTGAAGCAGCTATTGGAGGTTGAAGGGGACAAGGGAAGGGAGGGCACCAGAGGGCAGGAGAAGGGGCAGGTGCCAGGTGCCAGAAGGGTGAAGGGAGGGGCAGACAAAAGGGAGGGGGAGAGGAAGGGGAGGGAGGGGTGGGTGCTGAGGCAGAGGGACTGAAGGGGGGGCATGATGCAAGTCACATGTGAGGGCGCAGAGGGGCGTGAGGAGAACTGGGGCAGAGGGCGGTGAGGGGGTGAGCACAGAGAAGGAAGTGGGTGGCAGGCATTGGAGGGCAGTGAGGGAAGGGGGAGGCACCAGGAGGCTGTGGGGAGGGGAAGGGGAAGGGCAGGTTCAGGGGGGATCAAGGGGTGGAGCATAAGGACAGACAGAGGGAGGGAGGGGAGTGACAGGCCTCCACTTCTCTGGCCCAGCCCCTCCTAGTAGGGGCAGGGCAGCGGAGGATGGGAGGGGGGTGCAATTGCAAACCAACGGGCTGTTGCTAATGAGGGCAGTGGGGAGGGGAGGGGCAATTCCCCACTTCTTGCCCCCTCCACCTCAGAGAAGCTGCCCTGGGGGCCAGTCCCAGTTCACACCCACATGGCTGCACTGGGGGTTTGCACGGGGGCAGCTGCATCGGTGCAAGGAAACCCGGCTCCCACGGCCTCAGACACTGCTGTGCTGGGGCCGTGCCCCTCCCCTCACTGAGTTATGGGTCAGTAATTGCAGGTCACTGGGGCTGGGGGCTGGACTCTGGGCTCCCAGGTGGGGCTGCCCCACTGTGCTGCATAGCCAGTCTCACCCCCACGCTTTGCCCAGGGCCCAGGATCGTGTTTAGACCCTCTGTAGCAGCAGAGACTGAGGGACCCCATGTCAGACCCCCAGAGCCCAGCAGTTCCACTCCCCACCTGAGGGGGACTCACATTCCCATCCCTGCCCCGCCCCACACGGGGATGGGACCTGCGTCTCCCAGCTGGGTCCCAGCCCCTGGGCTACAGGCTGGAAGGGAAGCAGCAGCACCTGGTTCTGTCCATGGACACTCGCCAGCAAACTCAGCCTGGGGCCGGGAGCAGTTTCACTGGACCCCAAATCGAATTGTCCTGCCAATAAACTATTAGCACCCGATTCCCCAGCCCCTCTGCAAACCTGACTGAGCAGCTGAGGTGCCCAGGCCCCAGTGACTGGCAGCGAGGGACTGTCCCCAGCCCCAGCCCCGTGCAGTGACGGGCAGGCCGGGCTCAGGGCACCAGCTGGGACACTCCAGAGCGGCTGTGAAATGTGCCCTGGCCAGGAAAATCCCCCCAGCCCTGATCTCAGCCCACAGACCCGGCTGCCAGTGGAGACTCGGCTCCAGCCTGAACTCTCTGCCCAGAGCGACGTGTCCCCTGGGCCCTGCGAGTGGTGCAGACCCTCTGCCGCTGCCCCGGCATCTCCCAGCATGGGCCTGGCCACAGAGCCCCTCCCAGAGCCCCAGGGGCGCAGGCGTCTGCAGTTAGTGACTGACCCAGCCACCCCGCGGCTCCCCTCACCCAGCCCTGGGGCAGACGTGCTGGGGGCTCTCAAACCCCGGTTCTGCAGACACGGCCACACAGCCGAGCAGTGCGTCCCAGAGCTGGGGGGTTGGGGCAGACTGAGGTTTGAGTCACAGCACTGAGAATAGCCCTGCAGACACTTGGGCTCCGACCATCCGTCATTTACAGATTTGCTGAGCCCCCATGTCAGGCTTCAGAGCCTCACTCAGCCCAGCCTCAGAGTTCTCTCCCCAGGCTGCAGAGCGCTGAGGGGACCCTGTCGGGGGGAAGCAGTTTCATGGCCCAGGTCAAGGCGGGATGGTCGGGATGAGCTGGGTCTGCCCCTCACAGCGCGCACGGGGACATCGTCTGTGTTCACCTTCCCCCCACTCCTGGGATGGGGAGCAGCAGCCCCAGGGCCCCTCCCTTCACCCCCAGGGCAGAGCAGGGAGAGCCTCAGCCCACTGGGTCTCCCAGCCACAGCTCCTAGGTCAGCGTGAAAGTGTCTCCCCCAGAGAGCTCTGCACACCTGGCACATGCACAGCTGGGGCCCATCCCCCTCCCCCCCTGGACCCCTTGCAGCTCCTGGCCCAGATACATCCAGCTCAACAGATGGCAGAGCCATTGCCCTGGGGCCAGTGCAGGGCTGTGTGCACTGCTGGGCTGTTACAGCAGTGATCTCGGTGTGGGTCCCTCAAGGCAGGTTCAGGCCCTGCCCCAACGTGGGGAGCTGGAGCAGGTGGCCCCTTGAGGTCCCCTCCCACCCTGCATTGCTCTGAGTGTAGGTCACAGCTGTTCTGGGGCTGGCCCAGGGGCGGAGGGCTCTAAGTGTGGTGTGTGGCACACGGTAGAGCTAACCCCGTTAGTCTACACAACAGGGCTAAAGCTGAAACAAGCGACGCAACTTGAGCTACATCAATTGTGTCGCTGAAGTCGGAACAGCTTATTTCAGCTTTTGGTGCTGCCTGCACAGCAGGAAGTCTGAGTTACAGTCCTCTTCCTCCGACTCCACTTCCTCCTGGGAAAATGAATGTTGAACTGGAGGACTCCTGTGACCCTATGTCAAAATAAACGCTTGGGCTGCGTCTAGACTGGCAAGTTTTTCCGCAAAATCAGCTGCTTTTGCGGAAAAACTTGCCAGCTGTCTACACTGGCTGCTTGAGTTTCTGCAAGAACACTGACTTCCTACTGTCTGAAATCAGTGCTTCTTGCGGAAATACTATGCTGCTCCCGTTCAGGCAAAAGTCCTTTTGCGCAAAGCTTTTGCGCAAAAGGGCCAGTGTAGACAGCTCAGATTTGTTTTGCGCAAAAAAGGCCCGAAGGCAAAAATGGCGATCTGGGCTTTTTTGCGGAAAAGCGTCCGTGCCAATCTAGACGTTCTTTTCCGCAAATGCTTTTAAAGGAAAACTTTTCCGTTAAAAGCATTTGCGGAAAATCATGCCAGTCTAGATATAGCCTTGTAGTGCAGACAGGGACTAAGTGATTTCAGAGTCATGCTGCTGTGCAGATGACTCCCCTGACAGCTGGGAGCTCATTGTCCCTGCCAGGGTTCAGGGCTGGCACGTGGCTGCCTGTTCCCGGCTCAGCTGGGGTTACTGGGCTGTGTGGACAGGTCAGGTTTCCCAGGATGGTCCCTTTGCTCAGGCTGCTCCCCTGGGAATTGTGACATGACACGGGCATGGCAGTAGCTGCAGCAGGGGAGCTGGGGGGGGGGGGGGAGGCATGAATAGAGGCAGCCCTGGCTCCACAGTAGCTGGGAGCTGTGGGGACAGGGCAGTTTGGGAGCAGGGAGATGGAGAGCTGGAGTATGCAGGGCCCAGTCACACTGCAGTCACCAGCTGGGGGGGATCAGCACTGGGGGGAGCTGGGTAGATCTGGTATCTTGTCTGGCTTGGTGAGGATGGTGTGTGAGGCAGCCCTGGGAACATGAGCCAGTGTGCGATGGAAACAGAGCCCTGGGTGGGTGGGGTGGGGGAACGGGACAGGCAGGTACATGGAGCAGGTGACCCTCACAGGCCCCCCACTGGTGTTTGTGAACTGCCCTGGGTGCCCTGCTCTGGGCAGTAAGATACCTCAGAGAGTACAGCCCCTGGGCCAGTGTTGCTGCAATGTGTGTGCATGGTCCCTGAGCTCTCTGATCCCTGCCAGAGCTGCCTAGGCCCTCCCAGCATGCCCCAGGGCACACAGCCACCAGCAGGCTGGGAGCAAACACACACATGGCTCTGCCAGAGCTGTGAGGGGGAAAAGCTGCTGCTCTGGGGGTGCAGTTTGCTGTAGGCAGGGCAGGGCAGTGTCACAGCTGGTTAAACAACCTGTCTGCTCATCTGTGGGGACAGGGCCTGCCTCTCTCAGAGCCACAGGGACACTGAACAGCTCCTCTTTGGGCATGTTACACTAGAAGGAAATTGTGGGCCATTCCGAGCTGAGCCTGGGAGGAGAGAGCTGAGCTGTTCGGTGCCAGTGATGGACAGCTGTGAGTATCTGTCCTGCAGAGCCCACGTACCACTCTGGAAAGGTGATACCAGGTGGCAGCATTTCCTCACATCAGCCCTTTCCCAATGGGGGCATGCCCCTGATCTGCAGCAAACCTAGGGTGTCGCCTGCTGATATTGCTATGTGTTCAGAATTGCATGCCACAGGAAACTGCTGCCGGGAGGGAGAGGAGCCGACCCCCATGGAGAGGTGGGTCGCACCATGACTAAAATACCAGCAGTGTGTACAGTACCTGCGTAGAGCTGGGCGCACCTCCACCCTGCAACCAAACACAGAGAGAGGGGTGAGAACATCCATGAGCACAACAGACACCCTGAGCAGGAGACAGCATCAGACAAGGGTTGTATGGGGGGAGGGGATGGAACTAAGGCTATGTCTAGACTGCAAGCCTCTTCCGAAAGATACTTTTGAAAAAGCCTCTTTCGAAAAAGAACATCTAGACAACAACCAGTACTTTTGAAAAAGCAGGGCAGTTTTTCAGAAGAGAGCACCCAGGCATCCTGGATGTTCTCTTTCAAAAAAGCACAATTTGTATTACATAGTGCCTTTTTAAAAAAGAGCACTTTCGAAAAAAGGCGTTATTCCTCGTAAAACGAGGTTTACCGTGGTCAAAAAAATGGACGCATTATTTCGATTTACTTTCAAAAGAATGTGGCAGAAGTCCAGACGCAGGGGAAGTTTTTTCGAAAAAAGGCCACTTTTTTTGAAAAAACCCTGTAGTCTAGACACACCGGGTACGTCTACACTAGCTCGTTAGTTCAAGCTAGGTAGGGTAATTAGGGCAAGTGGAGTTGCAAATGAAGCCTGGGATTTAAATATCCCGGACTTCATTTGCATGTTCCCGGGTGCCGCCATTTTTAAATCCCCCTTAGTCCGAACTCCATGCCCGCGGCTACACGCGGCACGGAGTAGGTAGTTTGAATTAAAGATCCTAATTCGAACTACCGTTACTCCTCATTCCATGAAGGGAGGTTCCAAGGATGCTGGGGAGAGGCTGTTCTCAGTGGTGACCGATGGCAGAACAAGGAGCAATGGTCTGAAGTTGCAGGGGGAGAGGTCTAGGTTGGAGATTAGGAAAAACTATTTCACTAGGAGGGTGGGTGAAGCACTGGGATGGGTTCCCTAGGGAGAGGGTGGAATCTCCAACCCTTGAGGTTTTTAAGTTCCAGCTTAACAAAGTCCAGGCTGGAATGATTTACTTGGGGTTGGTCCTGCTTTGGGCAAGGGGCTGGACCTGATGACACCTGAGGTCTCTTCCAGCTCTGGGATTCTATGAAAATAAATAAACACCCTTATGATGTGAAAAATTTATACAAACATTTTCCGTGTAGGAGGAAAGAGCAAGACAATCCTCTGGCACTGTGTGAATTTCACTCCCAGGGTATGTCGAGACTACATGCCTCTGTCGCCAGAGGCATGTAAATTAGACTACCCAACATAGTCGATGATGCTGGGATTTAAATATCCTCGGCTTCATTAAAATAAAAATGGCTGCCGTGCCGTGCCGGCTCAGCTGATTGTCGGCACAGCACGGCAGTCAAGATGTGGATCGGTCGACAGGGAACGCCTTTGTCAACCGCTCCTATAAACCTCTTGACTGCCGCGCTGTGCTGACGATCAGCTGAGCTGGCACAGCACGGGCGGCCATTTTTATTTTAATGAAGCCGAGGATATTTAAATCCCAGCATCATCGACTATGTTGGGTAGTCTAATTTACATGCCTATGTCGGCAGAGGCATGTAGTGTAGACATACCCTCAGAGAATACATTTCAGATAACAGTTTCTTTATGATTCCCCATTACCCACATACTGAATTAGCATCCATATGTTATCATTCATTTTCCAAGTGATTTTCAAGTTGATATCACTTTTATCATCATCATTATAAATAATAGAACAGCAAACAACTTAATAGAAAAGGTTCTATGCGGAGAAAAATTAAACTTACTGATTTCTTCACGCTGTTTCTCTGAAGAAATGAAATGAAGCAAACAGATGTAAATACAAGTTGGTTAAGAATAATTTCAGTTAATGTAGATTTAAAGAAGTGTTTCCATGATATGAATGCCTAGCAACTGGATCACAAACATTTCATTCATGTTTTACTAACTCATTTGGCTATACTACAGTTCAGAGTCCAGGAGTAACAGATTATTTTCAGGAGCTTCAGGGGGTAGTCGAATTAATCTGTTACAGAAAAAAACAGCAAGCAAATGGTCTGGTAGCACTTTATAGACTAACAAAACATATAGATGGGATCATGAGCTTTCGTGGGCACAGCCCACTTCTTCAGATGACTGGTCATCTGAAGAAGTGGGCTGTGCCCACGTAAGCTCCGGATTATTTTCAAGCATTCACAATTTGGAAAGCTTGGAATTCCTTATGGAATTCGGACCCAATTTTTCAACACATTTAGGAACCTAAGTGTGAGAGAGTTCGCTGAACAACCATCTATAACAATCTAGCCACTAGACTTAGTCCTGCTTCCTTATCTCTCATTCATTCCCGTCGGCTTTGCCAGGAGCGCCGAGGGTCCAAACAGTGGTATTCCTGGAACTCAGATTATCAGCATTATTGTTTTGGTGGAATGTGCATTTAGTGCTAGAACCTACAGGCATTGAAATCAATGGAAAATATTTAAATTTTTTTATGATTAAAATACTCCCCACAAAATAATACACAAATTAATAGACACCCTTATAAGGGGACATAATTATACAAAAGTTTTCCTCATTGGAGGAAAGTACACAACACTTACCAATTTTTGTATCCCGATCAACTAAAAAAAATAAACAGAAATAAATATAAGTAGTTGTTAGGAGCATTTTCCCATTTTTACATGGCTGTCTCACTTCTGTGAGTGTTAAGCACTGACTGTCTACAATTTATGGGTCTTCGATGGGTTTCTTGCTATCAACACCAAGGGCAGAAGGTTTTTACTTTCTCCATCTCTTACATGCTGCTCTACACTATTGTCAATATTCAAGTTTAGGCAAAGGCTTCATTGCTATTCGAACCCCAATTTTCTACTGCATCTCACTTTTCCAGATTACATATATGGGGACAGCATTTATGAGACTGGTCTCATCCGAGTTTCTTTTAACAATAAATGGAACCACAAACAGCTCCCCTAATACAAATCACACCCAACATCTACCTGCCAGAGGAGGGAAAAGGGCGTTTCCTCATTCCCTAAACCACTGGCATGGAGCGGGGAATAAATGAATAGGTGGGGTGGGAGGAGGCAGAAGAGGATAGAGAGTGGACAGGGGTTTGGCTGCTCTGCTCCTGCCTCCTCCACATGCTCCAGTCAGCTGAGTCATTGTTAATGCCAGGTAAGTATGATGATACCAGTGTCACCTTGTGGTGGATGTACCATTTCCATAGGTGAATTGCCTTGGTGCACAGGGAATGGGATTGGGCACCTCCCTGACAATTTATGTAATACATTGTCATCATATTGTTGGTAAGTATCCTGACTGTGTTTTGAATGCATGTGGAGAAGTGCTTGCACATGCTGATGACTGCTCTCAGTTCTAAGAGACCGATGTGGAACAAGGTTTCTTTGGTCGACCATCGGCCCTGTACAAGGTGACCATCCAAATGTGCTCTCCATCGAAGTAGGGAGGTATCTGTATGGTGGACTGATCCCAGTGGAAGGGTACCCCTGCTAGTAAGTTGTGTGGGTCAGTCTACCGCTTGAGGGACATGACCACCATCAGTGGGAGAGGTGACCTGTTTGTGGATATTGTGCCTGGATGGTATGTATATGGAGGCCTGCCAGTGCAATCACGCATGAGAAACCACGTATGTTGTGGCTGCCATGAGCTGGAGACAGGTAAGTACTTGTACTGCAGGACTCATGGTGACTATTGCCATGAGGTCCTGTATTGCCTGGGACCTCTGCAATGGTAGGTATGACCGTGCTGAGGTACAGTCTAAGCAGGCACCTATACATTTCAGAGACTGAACTGGACATAGAGAAAATTTTTTATCACTGATGATGAGGCCCAGGGATTTGAATATTTTCCATGTTGCATTCGTTGATTTGAACGTTTCTGGGACGGAAGAGCCTTTTATTAGGCAGTCACTGAGGTATGGGAATATGATAATTCCCTTGAACCATAAGTACTCTGCAACGTCAGCAAGCGTTTTGGAAAATACCCTGGGTGCAGAAGACAGGCCGAAGAGTAGGACATGATATTGGAAATGTTCTGTCACTACCGTGAATCTTAGGAAACGTCTGTGAGCACGGTGGATTGTGATGTGGAAATAGGCATCTTGTAGGTTGAGGGCTGCAAACCAGTCCCCCTCATCCAGCACAGAGATAACAGTAGCCAAGGTCACCATTTTGAACCGGTGTTTGCAAAGATATCAATTGAGTCTATGGAGGTTGAGAATGGGTCTTCAACTGTCTGTCCTTTTTTTGTGTGAGAAAGTAGTGGGAATAGAAGCCTCTGCCCCGAACTCATCCAGTACCCTCTCTTCTGCCCCCATGGAGAGGAAGCGTTGGACCTCTTGTTTTGATAGGTCCTCATGAGAAGGGTCCCTGAAGAGGGACAGGCAGGGGGGATAGGGTAGGGGAAGGGACGTAAGCAGAATTGTGTAGCCCAGTGGTTCCCAACTTTTTTGAGCATATGGACCCCTTTTCAATCTATTAAAATTTCATGGAACCCCTCCCCTTCCCCCTCATTGAGGGAAAAGAAAAAGATAAAGAAAAAAAGAAAAAGAAAATAAAATGAAAAGTAAGGAAAGAAAAAGAAAAGAAGTAAGGATCTAAACATTTAAAACTTTCCACGGACTCCCTGAAGCACTGTCGCAGACCACCAGGGGTTCGCGGACCACAGGTTGGGAACCACTGGTGTAGCCTGATGCTATGAGCTCGTGGATTCAGTGGTCGGTTGTGATGACAGCCCATCGATGGTAGAATGTTCCTCCTAGGGGCTCCTCCTGGGGTTCCACCCCATGTTCCTCCTAGGGGCTCATGCCCCAGGCATGGGAGGAGACTTCTGCACTCCCCAACCCTCAGGCCAATTAGGGCCAATTAGGGCCTGGGGGTGGGGAAATGCACAAAGCCTCCTCCCACCCTGCCAGGAGCATGTGGTGCTTTGAAGCATCAGGCACTGCTTGTGGGGTGGGGGCAGAGCGGAGAAGGCTTCACGTGGTCTCCTGCCCCCAGACCTTAATTGGCCTGGGGGAGAGGGAACAGCAGGGCCTCCATGGGCTGGATCCACCTGCTCGGTGGCTCGGATCCAGCCCACAGAGGCCCTTTTGCCCATCCCTGGTCTAGGTGAGGATCTGAAGGGCTTTGTTCTATGTATAAAAAGGAAAGTGCCCTGCAAATGTTGAGGGGATGCATTTTTGCTTCAAACTGATTGGTGTGAGGTTTGGGAAAATATACTGGGAACTGAATGGTCTGATGTATATGAAAAGAAGAGTGTATGTTAGGTAGGAATTTGGGATGAGTACGTAGAGTTACCTTGTCTTTGAAAAAAATGGTATCTGGGGGGTGAGCCATTAGTGCCACTATTTCTCCCACACACCTGGCAGAAGTAACGACCACTAAAAAGGCAGTCTTCATCAATAAGCAAAGCGGGGAGCATGTGGCCATGGGTTTGAATGGTCATTTAGTAAATGTGTTAAGAACCAAGCACAAATCCCATTGCTCAGTTGCAGGAGCCACGTCGGGGTATAGGGCCTGGAGGCCCTTCAGGAACCATTTTGTCATTGGATGGACTAAGCTGATAGCATCGTCTATTTTTGTGTGGAAAGTTGTGATTGTTGCCAGGTGGACCTTAATCACGCTCCTGGAAAGATGTGATTGTTTTAAGTGCAGGAGATATTGGAGAATGGAAGGTAACGGGGCCACCTCAGGTGGAATGTTACGTGATGTGGCCCATCTGACAAATTGTGACCATTTGTGGGCATATGTTTTTTGAGTAGACTTAGCCCTGCTATGCAGTAGTACATTCTGTACTTGTTCCAAGCACTGGCGCTCTAACTCTGAAAGCCATCTAGGTACCAGGCTTTGAGGTGAAGCCTGAGTAATTGGGGAGGCTGAATTTGGAGCCCTGTTTGGTATAATAGGTTCAGGCTCTGCAGTAGAGCGATTGGGGAAAATATGGCCATCCAGTTGAGGAAGGACTGCTTGGGCCAAGAAGGGGCTATAAGTATGATCTTTGCTCTGTCCGTTTTTATTGTGTGTATTGTTCTGTGGAGAAGGGGAATGGGGAGAATGGGGGTGGCATGGAGCAAATGATGGCTCTTTTTAAATATCAGGGCATCTCCCAGAGATCCTTTCCCTATGCCCGCTCTGAAGCAATACGGGGGCACCTCTTGTTGGGGTTTGTGGTGAAAAGGTCTCTCTGATGATAGCCCCAGTGACAGAAGATTGTTGACAGCGCTGTCACTCATCGGTCACTCTTGCTTTTGAGGTAGAGTTCTGCTGAGAGCATAGGCGGTGGTATTTAAAATGCCTGAGAGGTAGCATGTACTGATAGTAATCCTGTGTTTGAGGCACCTTTTCCAGAGGGCAATAGCTTCTGTACATAGCAACTGGATCACAAATATTTCATTCATGTTTTACTAACCCATGTGGCTATACTACAATTCAGAGTCCAGGAGTAATGGATTATTTTCAAGCATTTACAATTTGGAAAGCTTGGAATTCCTTATGGAATTGGGGCCCAATTATTCAACACATTTAGCAACCTAATTGATTTTAGTAAGAGTTCGCTGAACAACCATCTATAACAAGCTAGCCACTAGAGCTTAGTCCTCCTTCCTTATTTCTCACGCATTTCTGTCGGTTTTGCCAAGAGCACAGAGGGTCCAATGAGTGGTTTTCCTGTAACTCAGATTATCAGCATTATCGTTTTGGTGGAATGCGCATGTAGTGACTGAACCTACACTCATTGAAATCAATGGAAAATATTTAATCTTTTTAGGATTAAAATACTCCCCGCAAAATAATACACAAATTAATAGACAGCTTTATGAGGGGACATAATTATACAAAAGTTTTCCTCATTGGAGGAAAGAACACAACACTTACCAATTTTTGTATCCCGATCAACTAAAAAAATAAACAGAAATACATATAAGTTGTTATTAGGAGCATTTTCCCATTTTTACATGGCTGTCTCACTTCTGTGAACGTTAAGCACTGACTGTCTACAATTCATGGGTTTTCGATGGGTTTCTTGCTGTCAACACCAAGAGCAGAAGGTTTTTACTTTCTCCATCTCTTACGTTCTGCTCTACACTATTGTCAATACTCAAGTTTAGGCAGAGGCTTCATTGCTATTCAAACCCCAATTTACTACTGCATATCACTTTTCCAGATTACACCTACGGGGACAGCATTTATGAGACTGGGTCTCATCCCAACTTTTTGTAACAATAAACAGAACCACAAACAGCTCCCCTAATACGAATCACACCCAACATTTACCTGCCAGAGGAGGGAAAAGGGCCTTTCCCTGTTCCCTAAGCCACTGGCATGGAGCGGGGAATAAATGAATAGGTGGGGCGGGAGGAGGCAGAAGAGGATAGAGAGTGAACAGTGGTTTGGCTGCTCTGCTCCTGCCTCCTTCACGTGCTCCAGTCAATTTTTTCGATCCAGTTCCAGGGGAGAAGTCCTTGGTGCCTATTAACAGGCTCATGCAGATCACTGTCTCCTGGAACAAAGGAGGAACTTAGCAACCTTGCAGCGGGAGAGTATAATTCACCAAGTTCAGCCTCCTCCGGATTTATTTTTAAAATGAAATGAAATAACGGCTCCTGAAATAAAGACACATGTGGCCTGTAGTATGATCCAATTCTGACCAAACTATTTACTTGTCAGAAGAGTGGAAGGACACTGGGGCTCAGCGTCCTCCTGGCTTCCCACTTCATGTTGCCTCCAGCACTAGGTGAATTTTACCCTCACAGAAGATAAATTTTAAAGTTTTGTGGCTTCCCATTACCTCCATACTGAATTGTTATCAGTGCATTATGTCTGGCATGTCCTGTGATTTTAAACTTATTGTTGTCTTCTTAATTATTGTTAATTATAAACATTAATAAGGGCAGCAAACTACTTCAAAGGCAAAGCTCAATTAAGAGAAAATTTGAACTAAATATTTTCAAAATATCTCCCTAATCACAGTAAATAAAGCAAATAGAGATAAACAAAAGGTAATTTTGAATATTTTCAGTGAATAGAGATTTCAGAATTTCAGATTTCAAAAATTTCAGATTTTTCAGAAATTCTAGAACTTTGAAAATGGTGAAACTTTTTTTTCACATTTTATTAATTTTGTGTCTACTCTAAGCCGAAGTATCAAAATAGAATAGATTATTTTCCAGGGGTTAGCATTCTAAAAATGTTGAGTTCCCCTGTGGAATTACGGCCAGAATTTCAAGATGTTTAAGGTCCTTACTCCCACTGATTTCAGTTGGCATTAAGTGTTCAAATACCTTTAATAAACTAGCTCTTAGACCCCAAAACTGCTTCCTTGCTTGTTACGTGTTCTCACTCACTGTGCTGGAAGCTTTAGGTGTGAACAGAATATAAAATCAAGCTTTAAAATTATACATCCAATAAAAGCTCTTATCCTGTACCCATACCCGCCCCGCAACCAGCATGCTCTATAAACCAACATTTCTGATCTACTTTGATATGCTGGTTATAATGAGGTTGTTGAGCAGCCAGCAGGGGATTGGGACATGGGAGAGGATGCAGGATGCAGGCTCTAGGAGAGAGTGTGGGTCCAGGTGGGGACTTGGAGCAGAGATTCGGGGTACACGAGGGATTTTGGGGTGCTGGATGAGGAGGGTGCTCATGTCGGGTGGCTCCCCCCAAGTCAGGAAAGTCTCAGTGGTCCTTAGGTGGAGACATGGCATGGCTGCATGGTTCTGCATGCTGCCTCCACCTTGCCCCCGGGAACCACGGCCAATGGGAGCTGCAGGGGCGGAGACAGCAGGCAGAGCCATGTGACCATGATGTGTTTTCACCTAGGAGCCACAGAGATAATTGTGGCTTAGAGGAAATTGTCCAAAGTGAGCACCCCTCCCCCAGATCTAGCACCCCAAACTCTCTCCCACATCTCAATCCTCCTCATGCATCCAAACTCCCTCCCAGAACCCATATCCTTTCCCAGACTCCAGCCATCAGCCCCACACACCCTCCTGCATACAGAACCCCTCCCACCATTTTAACCAGCATGTTTAAACTACCAGCACTCCCTGTCTGCCAACATGCTGGTTTCAAGGCCGTGCCCCACTCTGGCACTTTGAGTGTAGAAGCTGGGGGCCCACAAGAGACTTTAAAATACCCTGCCATTAAAGGCTTCTGTTTGAAAACTCTCCAAGATCAAAGATTCCTTGGCCCTGGATTGGTATTGCTGCCAGCAACAAATACAAAAACCCTTTGAAAACCCAGGAAGACACATTTGGAAATTCTTCCTGCAGGCTACCCTCAAGCTCTTTAACCTTCCCTCTGGAGAGAGCTTGGAAAACTAATCTCTCCTAGTATTTTGGCTTTGCAGTCTTAGGTATGTGCACACAGAATCTCCTGCCTTCTAGGACACAGGAGTAAGATCATGGTCTTAAAGTTATTTCTATTAACAACAACAGAGAGAATACATTCTTGCTGAAAGACTACTTAGTTGCTAACAGTTAAAGCTTTCTCTGTACTAGTCTGTTAGGGTATGTCTACACTAGCTTGTTAGTTTGAGCTAGGTAGGCAAATGAGGGCAACCGGAGTTGCAAATGAAGCCCGGGATTTAAATATCCCGGGCTTCATACATGTTCAGCGCCGCCATTTTAAAATCTTAGTTCGAACTCCGTGCCACACGCCGGCACGGAGTAAGTTCGAATTAGAGATCCTAATTTGAACTACCGTTACTCCTCATTCCATGGAGTAACGGTAGTTCAAATTAGGTTCTCTAATTCGAACTACCTACTCCGTGCTGCGTGTAGCTGCGGGCACGGAGTTCGGACTAAAGGGGATTTTAAAATGGCGGCACCCGTGAACATGAAAATGAAGCCCGGGATATTTAAATCCTGGACTTCATTTGCAACTCCGATTGCCCTCATTTGCCTACCTAGCTCGAACTAATGAGCTAGTGTAGACGTACCCTCAGTGATACAACTTATGCATTTAGTGTTTGATCCTACACTCCCTGGTAAAAGGCCCAGCTCTAAGGTCATGTCTACATTATGCAGAAGATCAATTATGCTGCAGTTGTTCTTTCAGAAATCCAATTAGCGGGTCAGTGAAGACTTGCTAATTTGAACTAAGAGGGCTCCCCTGTACGTGCCAGTACTCCTGCTCCTCATAAGGAGCAAGGAAAGCAGCCAGGAGACCTCCTGCTGTGTGGATGGCACCAACAAAAACAAAACAAAAAATATTTAAGATACATTGACTCCAGCTATGCGATTAATATAGCTGGAGTTGCTTATCTTAAGTTGACTTTCCCCATTAATGTAGACAAGGCCTAACTGTTGTTGTTAGTGGCGCACTATCTGGACTCTCTTTTTTGGGTTAAAAAATTAAAATATGAGGAGACAAATTTAGATTAAGTTGTCTTTGTTGAAGGAAAGACCACAAAGCTTACTCATTTCTGTATTGTGTTTCCCCACCTACTCCCCATTTTCATTTTAACATTAATTGCTCTCTCAGATGAGGATCCATGTTGGCCAAAATTATTTACTTGTCAGATGAGGAAGAAGTTCATTTGTGGGGGCACAGATTCCTCCTAGTCCTCCGCTACATGATGCCTCTGGCACTGTGTGAATTGCACCCTCAGAGAGGACAAATTTCAGATAACAGTTTCTTTATGATTCCCCATTACCCACATACTGAATTTAGAATCCATATGTTATCATTCATATTCCAAGCGATTTTCAAGATGATATCACTTTTATCATCATCATAAATAACAGAACAGCAAACAACTTAATATAAAAGGTTCTATGTGGAGAAAAATTAAACTCACTGATGTCTTGGCGCTGTTTCCCTGAAGAAATGAAATGAAGCAAACAGATGTAAATACAAGTTGGTTAAGGATAATTTCAGTTAATGTAAATTTAAAGAAGTGTTTCCATTATATGAATGTCTAGCAATTAGATAAATATTTCATTCATGTTTAACTAACCATGTGGCTACACTAGAGTTCAGTGTCCAACAATAAATGATTATTTTCAAGCATTTATAATTTGGAAAGCTTGGAATTCCTTATGGAATTGGGGCCCAATTATTCAACACACTTAGCAACCTAACTGATTTTAATGAGAGAGTTCACTGAACAACCATCTATAACAATCCAGTCACTAGAGCTTAGTCCTGCTTCCTTATTTCTCACGCATTCCTGTCGGCTTTGCCAAGAGCACAGAGGGTCCAATGAGTGGTTTTCCTGTAACTCAGATTATCAGCATTACCGTTTTGGTGGAATGTGCATGTAGTGACTGAACCTACACTCATTGAAATCAATGGAAAATATTTAATCTTTTTAGGATTAAAATACTCCCCACAAAATAATACACAAATTAATAGACAGCTTTATGAGGGGACATAATTATACAAAAGTTTTCCTCATTGGAGGAAAGAACACAACACTTACCAATTTTTGTATCCCGATCAACTAAAAAAATAAACAGAAATACATATAAGTTGTTATTAGGAGCATCTTCCCATTTTTACATGGCTGTCCCACTTCTGTGAACGTTAAGCACTGACTGTCTACAATTCATGGGTTTTCGATGGGTTTCTTGCTGTCAACACCAAGAGCAGAAGGTTTTTACTTTCTCCATCTCTTACGTTCTGCTCTACACTATTGTCAATACTCAAGTTTAGACAGAGGCTTCATTGCTATTCAAACCCCAATTTTCTACTGCATATCACTTTTCCAGATTATACCTACGGGGACAGCATTTATGAGACTGGGTCTCATCCCAGCTTTTTGTAACAATAAATGGAACCACAAACTGCTCCCCTAATACAAATCACACCCAACATTTACCTGCCAGAGGAGGGAAAAGGGACTTTCCTCATTCCCTGCCCACTGGCATGGAGCGGTGTGGGGATTTGTATGTAGCCATTTTGAGCTTTTGGTTAGCCTAACTCATGCTAACTCTGGGTGTGTCTACACTAGCCCCCTAGTTCGAACTAGGGAGGCTAATGTAGGCATTCGAACTTGCAAATGAAGCCCGGGATTTAAATATCCCTGGCTTTATTTACATATTCCCGTGCAGGTGCCATTTTTAAATGCCCCTTGGTTTGAACTGACTGCCTGCGGCTACACGCGGCAGTCAAAAATTAATCCAAACTAAGGACTTAGTTCGGATTAACTTTTGACTGGTGCCTGTAGCCGCGGGCAGTCAATTTGAACCAAGGGGCATTTAAAAATGGCGCCCGCACGGGAACATGCAAATAAAGCCCAGGATATTTAAATCCTGGGCTTCATTTGCAAGTTCGAATGCCTACATTAGCCTCCCTAGTTTGAATCAGAGGGCTAGTGTAGACATTCCCTCTGAGACCTAACAACGCAGAGTACTGTGAGAGACGCTGTTTTCACCTCTCGTTTCTCTTGTGCTTGAGATAAGGATAGAATGCTGACTCTAGTGAAGACCTTAAGATAAGGTGGCATCTGAAGGGAATTGTTATGGAAAGAGGAATAATTGTTTATTGTTATTATACATAAACAGACAGTATATATATTGGCTTCTAATTGTTTTGTATTTGACGATCTGCCTAGCAGCAGCTTCTTCCCTTGCAATATTGCTCGAATAAATTGTCTCTGACTACTTGTTGCTTACAAATGCAGAGTGAAGGTCTGTTTTCTTCCACAATTTGGTGCCGTGACTCAGATGGCAATGCCTGGCTGAGGCGGCGGAGGGCCGCGGACCGTTCCCCTTCTGACCCCCAAGGTGCCAGACTAGAGGTAAGAGGCCTTTTGAAATCTCTACTGGGGCTTGGGAGGAGGACTGCCCATGGAGCTGTCTGTCTCGTTGGGCTCATGCCATCCGAACTTCTTGAATCAGCAACAAGGTCAGATGCAAAAGCGGTTCTGGGAATCTTTTGTTTTGCATCCCCAAGTAGATTAAGAAACAGCGGTTCTGGGGATTTTTTGTAGTGCCGCCCCCTTGTAGAGTTAGTTGATTCTGTTGATGTGGTCGTGGTATTGTCCCAGCTATGGGAAAGTTGTATTAAGTCTGGACATAGGGAACTATAGGTTCCCGCGGTTCTGGGGGGAAACGTGTTGTTTGCCGCCCCTGGGGGGAACAGTGTTGGTTGCCGCCCCAAATATGGACGAGGTCCATGGAAAGAAATGCATCTCAATTTGGAAAATGTAGAAAAAAGAAAAAAAAAGGAAAAAGGTACCTTTTAAAAAACATGCTAAGTATGAATGTAATGAGTGGAGTGTGAATGCCGCTGCCCAGGTCTCTGAGAAGTAAACTGATTCCAGCCGCACCAGGGCTCTCCCACAAGGGAGTTCTGAACGCAAGGGGGGTCAGCCGAACCTCAAGACTGAGCAGATATGTGAGGGAGTGACAACTCTCTCTATTTCATGAGCTGCTGTTAAGGTCTGACTCTCGAGACCCAGCAGACTCCTTCTTTGGAGTGTGTGGAGTTAGTTTCCTATGAGCTGTTGAACGGACAGGGAGACACTTGTGGACACTCTTCCCCGGTCTCCCGCGTGACAGGCGGGGATACTAATCACTATACTAACTATATTCACTATTCTCCTACTCCCCGTGTGACTAAAATGGGGTGGAGGTCAGTCTAAGCATACCCCCACACCTCTGAAAGACACCCCTGCATACTACATGTACATGCATTATGGTCCGAGGACCTGGAAGTGTGTGACAGATTGGAATCTTTTCTTGCGTGCTAATTTGTCTATTGGTGGGAGGAAACTACAAAGAGACTCCACAAGTCTTGACTGGGAGTCTAAAGGACTCCCAAGAAAAATTAAAAACTCAAGTGCAGGATTTAAAATTGAAATGCAAGACATCTGGATGTCTTCCCACTCAATCTACTTCTCTAACTCCTTTGGCTCCTTTATATCCCCAGTTAATAAAGACTGAGAGTGAGGGGGAAAAAAGCTGAAGACATTGTGGATTTTTCCTGCAGTGTCCCACAGCAGCGGCAGCAGCTGCTGCCCTCTTCCTCCCCCTACTTTCCGCTTTCGCTGGCTGTGTCTTTTAACCAGACAGCTGCATCAAGCGCCTTAATACAGGAATCGCCTGCGCAATTTGATCTTTCTGCAGCGGGCTCTTCGCCAGCGCCCGGTGGTCAGCACACCGGAGGGGGGTGGGTGGGGGTGATTCTGATCCGGTCCCTGGATCATTTGATTCTACTGGATCCTATATCCCAATTACAGGGTGCACTAGGCGTCAATTAGCCCCAGCTTTACAGGGTAGCCCTGCATTCCTAGCTCCCTTAAGACAGCTGACTGGTGCAGATGAATTGGTAACAGTGCATGCTCCTTGGACACTGGGGGACCTTAAAATATCTGGCCAAAGACTTTCCAAAGATCAGGGAAGAGTCTGGAAATTTTAAGGAGGAACTCCAGACAGTGATCCACTGTTACAATCCTTCATGGGCAGATATTAATCAATCCATTCCTCATCCTGTCACAAAACCTCTTTTCTTTGGGACCCATTTCAGATCAACATGCTTTTTTACTTAGTCAATCCTCCCCTGCTAATTTGCTGGGTCGAGATCTTTTATGTAAATTGGGTTATACTATTTACTGTACACCAAATGGCGTGTTCTTAAATGTCCCTGATGAGAATACCATATAGTTTGGCTACTCTGCAGACAGAGGAGCTAGCTCAGCAACATGCAACTCTTAGCAATGATCTTGCTCACTTGTTGTCACAAGTTACCCCTTGTCTCTGGTCCCAACATGCAAATGAAGTGGGGCAGATTCAATCAGCTGAACCAGTCAAAATTCTTGTTGACCCTTCTAAACCTCTTCCAAAGGTGTCACAGTACCCTTTGCACCCTGAGGCGGAAGAAGGGATAGCCCGAGTAATAGATTATTTGATACAACAGGGTATAATTGTTTCTATCGCTAGCCCTTGTAATACTCCTATCTTTCCCGTAAAGAAACCAGGAAAGAACACCTATCGCTTTGTGCAGGATCTTTGTGTGGTTAATGCTGTTGTTGTGCCATCTTTCCCCGTGGTCCCCAATCCAGCTACTATTCTTTCTTGTATCCCCTCCACAGCCACTTGCTTTACTGTTGTAGACCTTTGTTCAGCCTTCTTTTCTATTCCCATTCATCCAGATAGCCAATATTTATTTGCCTTTACTTACAGAAAAAGCCAATACACTTGGACCCGCTTACCCCAGGGGTATACTGAATCCCCCTCTCTATTTTCTCAAATCCCAAAGAAAGACCTTGAAGACGTGGTCTTTCCTGAAAAGTCTGTACTCATACAATATGTGGATGATCTTTTGTTAGCATCTCCTTCTTTTGAATCCTGTAAAATTGATACTTTAGTTCTTTTAAGTGCTCTTGCTGCAAAAGGCCACAAGGCCTCCTGGGAGAAGCTTCAGTTGTGCCAGCCTAAAGTTCATTATCTTGGTCATGATATTTCATTTGGCACTCGATATTTATCAGATGCTCGCATTACAGCCATTTTTGAAAATGCCTAAGCCTGTTACTATCTCTCAGATGTGAACTTTTCTTGGCATGACTGGATACTGCAGGCAATGGATTTTGGGTTATGCAACAATAATCAAGCCATTACAAGATCTGACTAAAACAGATACTTCTGAACCGCTTCCGTGGTCCCAGGCAGCTGAGCAAGCCTTTAAGACTGCGGCCCTTTCTGCCCCCCTTTGGGCTGTATGTGCGTTTGCTTTGATTGAGCAACCTCCATTAGCTTCCCTTGACGATCTCGCCAGAATCCAGGAGATGGCCCCAGAAGCTGGAAAAATGTTCTTGGAGTGATGCTGGGTGCTTTTTGCATCCTGATCACCTCTGGTGCTCCCCGGATGGCCGCCTGGTTGCGCCTAGGGTGCTCTTGCCCTATTTTGCTCGCGTGCACCACGGAGTGACACGTGTGAGCAAAGGGGGGATGATTAGTGCTGTTGGGAGAGACGGGTTTGCACCAGATTTTTCTCCTGTGCCCCAGCATAACTGCCAACAATGTATCATTTGTCAACAATACAGTGTTGGTAGAGCTGTTAAGATTGAGCAGGCAGTGCCCCCTTCCCGGGGACCTTTTGTAAATATTCAAATTGATTTCATTCAAATGTCTAAATGTTGTAACTATGAGTATGTATTAGTGTTAGTTGATGTTTTCTCAAGCTGGATTGAATCCTTCCCCTGCAGGAAGGCAGACACCAAGTCTGTAGTGAAACTCTTACAAAGGATTTTATACCAAGGTTTGGTATACCTGTTAGTATTAATAGTGATTGTGGTACTCATTTTACTGGACAGATTGTAAAAGAATTATGTGCAGCTTTGCAGATTCAACACAACCTCCACTGCCCCCACCACAGCCTGCTGGGACAGTGGAACATCAGAATGGGATTCTGAAAAATAAACTGGCCAAGATCTGTGCAGAAACGAACTTGAAATGGCCAGATGCCCTTCCATCGGCTTTGATGAGTATGAGGCCAACCCCAATCGGAAAACTGGACTTAGCCCTCATGAAATTCTGATGGGGCCCACTGCAACTACCAGCAGCACCCCACTGATAGCCCAGATGGACATTCATTTAATGAATGACACCATGCTTAATTACTGCCAGGCATTAATGAAGTGTGTTAGGGTTTTTTTTATTCACAGGTAAAAGAAGCATTGCCCAAGGACCCTGAGCAACCTTGTCATTCGCTGGAACCCGGAGACTGGATCTACATAAAGGTCCATCAGCAAAAGAATACTCTAGCCCCGCGCTGGAAAGGCCCTTACCAGGTTCTGCTAACCACCAACACCGCCGTAAAGTGCCAAGGACTGTCTACCTGGACGCATGCTTCTCACTGTAAAAGGACCCCTCCACCTCGGGATGACTCGCTCCCGACTACTGATAAGTTTATCTCTCCTTCTAGTCCTGTTTTTCCTTCTGCAGGCCAACTGGGGACGAGGGCAAGGTGATGTGCTGGAAATCTCTCCCTTGCCCGCTAACAGTCCTGCAGCCAACAGAACCCAAAACATTGCAGGGTGATGTGCTAGAAACCTCTCCCCTGCATGATGCTAAACCACAACTGTTTCATGAACGAAGAAGAAATATTCGCTCTGCTAACATCCAAGAATTCCTGACCACAAAGGACATTAAGAACTGGCTCTGGTGGAAAAGGCGGAGCATTATACACTGGCAAGGAGGGACTTGTGGGACCCGCAGTTGGGAATGTGGTGTTGAATGGTTTGGTGGTTTTCTTCCAGGGTCCGCGATTTGTGCCTATGGTCAAATACCATCTGAGTGTACGGCCCTCCCTAATTGGCTTTCAGAGGAAGAATACCAAAAGTGCCTCGATACCACTGTCCACACCACCTCCTCCACCTCCACCGTCATCCCGGTAACGTACCTGAAAACAGACGATACTATACATTCTGATGAAATCCAATGGCCAAGGCCTTCACATCTTAGTGATTTAGCTAAGTATTGTCTGGAAAATGTATTCTTTGAGGTTCTGAATTTCTCATATGAGCGAACAATTGGATGGAAAACGGAACAGTGGAGTTAGAGTTATATAGGACGACTCCAGATGGGCTTGAGCCGAGAAAATCCGTAATTAAGATTGGAGGATTTTCCAGTGGGTTGATATGATGGCCATGCCCGGATTTGTAGTATACCAGGTGGAAGGGGCCCTACTGTTATCTGGTTACCCAATTAGTCAATGATCAGATTCACACTCAGAGAATGTGTTCTCCTACTGGAAAATTTACTTGTATTAAGATGATTCATAATTTGATTTGCGCTATATTGCAATATACTCCTTCTTATGTTATTAATAGTAGTATTGTTTAGAAATATACTAGAGTTATTAATCAGCAGATGTGGTACGATACTGTGTCTAAGAGAGAGGTGCTAGAATATCGTTGGACAATAGTTAATGCCACACTAGGGACTGTGAGATTCACACTACCTTTACCCAGCTTTCAAGTTACTTCCTTGTATCCTAACTGCTCTAAGGGGGCTGCCATTCAGTTAGCACAGCAAAGGGCATGGGTCTCCTCTAGATGGAAAAGGGACGTGGGAGACCGCCTGTGGGATGGTGCCAATAGTGCAGCCGCAGTATGGAATATTTACAGGGGCCAACAACATGAGGAAAGGCTGGGACAGCTAGAGGAAGCTATAGGGCTTATTACTGGACCACAGCTAACCCAAGTTCAGGCTGGAATTGGTGAATTGCATGTTATCTCCACCCTTAGCTCAATGACCCAGGAATTACTGACAAAGATGATACTGGATATCACCGAGGCAGAGAAGGAATTGCAGTGGGATCTGGCTTGTTTGGAAATTCAGGATTTGTCAATGACCAGCTAACGGTCATTTGGAGTGATCTAGAGCATCAGACCTGGCCTACTGCCCTTGCGAATGCCTCGGGGATACCATCAGAACTGTGGCCATAGAGACATACTTGGAGATTTTTATGGTGGAGATGCAGACACTCACAGTGCTCCTTCCAATCGTACGGGATGGTTGGAGGGGTGTGGGCCCCCACATAACGAATCCTGCCGGGTCCGTTGGGAGGATGCATGTGGGATTGGGCGGTTCACCGAGACATCTTGGAGATTAAACCTCCTGATGTGCCCAGCAGTTTTATAGTTGGTGCTCCTGGAATAACACCTGATATTTGGATAGGGAAAGGGAATCAATGGACACTTTGGCCTTGAGAACCCCCCGCAGCTTCAGTGTGTACGAAAGCTGAAGCCTGAGGAAGTTGTCACTGTTCACCATAGAATTTGTTGGGAAGGTGTGGGGCAAGGAACTACCCTGACAGGACACCTGCTCTTTCAAGCCAATAACAGCTGCATATATGTTGACAGTACCACCTTGCAAGACATACACTTTAATCTCACCACTGCTGTGGGAAACCATATCATCTATTGGCCAGCAGACAAGGTCCCTACAAACAGCCCTTGATTCCAGATACCCTTTAATTGGACTTCCCTAGTACCTGACCGATTTCAAAATTTGCTTTCACTCTTGCCAGAGGTCCAGAAAATCTCTGAGCTACAAGGCCAAATTCATGTACATCAAACTACCTATCAAATCGAGAGGCATGCTTTTCACACAGTCTATAGAACATCTCTCCTGTGTACCAGTTATGATATATCGTGTTATGTAATCAAGGCTATGAGGCAACCCCATCATAGAATTATAGTGGGAATATTAATGATATTATTGCTTTTGCTTGTTTTAGGATTAGCTTATTCTTGTTACAAAGGTTGTAATAATAGAAATAGCTTTCATGTTTATACTAATCCTGTATTACTGTTACAAACAACCAAAACCTGTGAGGCCGATTCCCTGGATTTGAAAATAGAAATACAATGCCTAATGAATATAGAAGTTTAGAAAGTTAATTGTGCTGGAAGCACAAAAGCAGGGAATGTGGAAGCCAAGGGATTTGTATGTAGCCATTTTGACCTTTTGGTTAGCCTAACTCATACTAACTCTGAGACCTAACAATGCAGAGTACTGTGAGAGACGGTTTTCGCCTCTCGTCTCTCTTGTGCTTGAGATAAGGATAGAATGCTGACTCTAGTGAAGACCTTGAGATAAGGTGGCATCTGAATGGAATTGTTATGGAAAGGGGAATAATTGTTTATTGTTATTATATATAAACAGACAGTGTATATATATTGGCTTCTAATTGTTTTGTATTTGACGATCTGCCTAGCAGCAGCTTCTTCCCTTGCAATATTGCTCAAATAAACTGTCTCTGACTACTTGTTGCTTACAAACGCAGAGTGAAGACCTGTTTTCTTCCACACCTTGCCAGAAAACTTTCCCTCTTGTTCTTGCCCAGATAATGGAACACACAACGAGCTGTCACCAGAAAGGGAATGTTGTGTTCACTGATGTCCAGTCAAGTCAGGAGACTTCTAAACCAGTCCTTTAAATGTCCAAATGCACATTCCACCACCATTCTGTTCTTGCTCAGCCTGTTGTTGAACTTTTCCTTGCTGGAGTCCAGGCTTCTCATGTATGGCTTCATGAGCCAGGGAAGCATGGGGTAGACTGGGCCCAGGACCACAATGGGAATTTCCACCTCTCCGACTGTGATTTTCCTGCCTAGGAAAAATGTGGCACTGTGCATTTTTTGGAAGAGGTAGGTGTTACTAAAGATGCAGGTGTTACACACTTTTCCTGACCATCTCACTTTAATGTCAGTGAAACACCAGTGTCAGCAGCACCATGGAGAAGTACCCCTTGTGGTTTATGTAATCTGATGCATGGTTGCTGGGAGCCAAGATGGGGATGTGCATTCCGTGTATGACCCCACTACCGTTAGGGAACCCCATTGCAGCAAAGCCATCCACTATGGTATCCACATTTCCCAGAGTCACAACTCTTCATAGCAGAATGGTACTGATTGCCTTGGCTACTTGTATGACAACGGCCTCCAGTGTATATTTCCACACTCCAAACTGATTCCCCACTGACTGGTGTAGTAGATTAGGACAGTGATGTAGTAAATTCAGGATTCACTGGTGTGGCATCCTGACTGGTCTCCTGCTCTGTCGGTGATGATAAACATTCAGCTGCGTGCACCTTTGTATGCTCCCTCAGTATATCATGCCAGCTCTGTGCTGGTAGCTAGCACAATAGATGTCACAAGAGCCCCCAAAGACCACAGACTCAGATAAGATATGAAGGCACCCAAGTCAGGTTTATTGTTGAGCGAAGTACATTAATAGTCATCGGTAGCCAGATGGCTTCTGAACCCCTGTGTTTGTACCCAGGACAATGGACATGGCGCAATCAACAGCATGCAGGCCTGTACACAGGAGGGTGCGAACGCACCCCCATGGTCTCTCATCGTCCCAATTTTGGTCAGGCTGGGGAAGGCTGGGGCTGATTCTCCTCTCCCCAGAAGCGAGGCCAGGGGCAAAGCTAGACTCTACACACCTCCTGCTCTCTCCTGCTCGCTCCAACTGCAGCCTCCTGCACATTCCCTGACACCAATGCCTGGCAGCCTACAGTGTCTCCAGCCAGACCCAAGTAGCTACTAGCTGCAGGGGCCAATCAGAGCTGACAGAGAAAAGCACCCACTGCCAATGCCTGGCCAGCACTAAAGGGAAGGGCCCTGGTCCTCTAGGAACTGTGGTCCTGCCCCCATCCCTCCCTGCTGCTGTACACAGGGAGTGAAGCAAGGAGGCAAAAAGGACTACAACTCCCAGCATGCCATGTGGCTCTCCTGTGGCGCATATGAGAAGCCAGCCCTGTGAGTGGTGTGGGGGCAGAGTACGGACTAGGCCTGGGCAAAACATCCTCCGGCCTGCGGCTGCAGTGGGGCGCTTCAAGCAGTTTTTCTACCCCAGCACACTGCTGAGAAAAACTGTTGCAGGACTTTGTTTGAACAGCTATGAGCCTCCTCCCGCTGCACAATCCCATTGGCTGATTTGCAGCCAATGGGAGCCACCTGTTGTCAACAGGTAACTTGCAAAGCACCTTCACCCCCCAGGCTAGTAACTGTTAAAAAACCACATGGCCTTTGAAGCCAGTGCAGGGGTGGGGAGAAGCAGCGTGGGGCGGTGTGGTCAGTCGGTCTGCTTTAGAAGGCTGTTGGCTGGGAGTCAAGCAATTAAGCAGTTAAGCAGACCCTGCCTCTGGCACCCCAAACCCACATAACCCAAACCCTCTGCACTCCTCCTGTACCCATATCCCCCCCAGAGCCTGCACCATAAGCCCCTGCCCCAGGTCACAACCCAAAACCTCTGCCCGCCTCCTGCATCCCAATCCCCTCTCAGATCCTGTACCCCAATCCCCTGCCCCAGGTCAAAACCCAAACCACTACATCCCAGCCCCCTAACCCAGGTCACAACTGCATCCTTCACCCAAACTCCTTCCAAGACACCACACCCTCTCCTGCACCCCAGTCCCTCACTGCAAGCTCCATTCTGCATCCAACCTCCATCCCAGACTCTCCTCCATTAATATGAAAGAGTGCAGTCCTCGACCACATTCCAAATTCTTGGAGTGGCCTCCCATCAGAAATTATTGCCCACCCTGGTATGGACTCCAGTGCTCTTAAGGAGGATGAAAGTCTCAAGGGAACAGAGCATTCAATGGGAGCAGAGGGAAACCATCCCGTAGTTGGGACCCTCCTCCCAGAGGATGTTGAGGTATCCTCTCGCACTGAGGATACCTCTGAGGGGGAGGGAATGCCAGTTCGGAAGAGGCAGGTGTTAGTAGTGGGTGATCTGATCGTTAGAAACATAGATAGTTGGGTTTGTGATGACCGGGAGAACCGTATGGTCACTTGCCTGCCTGGTGCGAAGGTTGCGGATCTCTCGAGGCATCTAGATAGACTTATGTGTAGTGCTGGGGAGGAGCCGGTGGTCGTGGTACATGTAGGTACCAATGACGTAGGGAAGGGTAGGAGAGATGTCCTGGAGGCCAAATTTAGGCTGCTAGGAAAGAGACTGAAATCCAGGACCTCTATGGTGGCATTCTCGGAAATGCTTCCAGTTCCACGCGCAGGGCCAGGTAGGCAGGCAGAGATTCAGAATCTCAATGCGTGGATGAGACGATGGTGTAGGGAAGAGGGGTTTGGATTTATTAGGAACTGGGGACACTTTTGGGAGAGGGGAGCCTATACAGGAAGGATGGGCTCCACCTAAACCAGGTGGAACCAGACTGCTGGCACTAAACATTAAAAGGCCAGAGAGCAGTTTTTAAACTGAGAGATGGGGAAAGCCGATTAGTGTGGAGATGCACGTAAATCGGAGGGAGACTTCTCTTAGCGGAGAATCCATTGATAGAGATTCTCTAAGCTGTAGTCAGAAAGAGAGGAGGGGAGAGGGCAAACCATGGGCCAGAGCAGACAAACAATCGTACAAAGGAATCCAATGCATCAGGGAAGGGCAGACAAATAAGCAGTGGCAAATTTTAAAGTGCTTCTACACAAATGCTAGGAGTCTGACTAATAAGATGGGGGAACTAGAGTACCTAGTATTAAATGAGGAGATTGACATAATAGGCATCACTGAAACCTGGTGGAATGAGGAAAATCTGTGTGACACCATCATACTGGGATATAAAATATATCGAAAGGATAGAGCAGGCCGGGTGGGTGGCGGAGTGGCACTGTATGTGAAAGATAATGTAGAATCAAATGAAATAAAAATATTAAATGAATCAACATGTTCAATAGGATCGCTATGGATAGTAATCCCATGCTCCAAAAATAAGAAATTAGCAGTAGGGATATATTACCGACCACCTGACCAGGACAGGGATACTGACATTGAAATGCTGAGGGAGATTAGAGAGGCTACCAAAACAAAGAACTCTATAATAATGGGGATTTTAATTACCCCATATTGACTGGATACATGTCACCTCAGGAAGAGAAGCAGAGATAAAATTTCAATGGCTTAAATGACTGCTTCTTGGAGCAGCTGGTGCAGGAACCCACAAGGAGAGGCAATTCTCGATTTAGTCCTGAGTGGAGCGCAGGATCAGGTCCAGGAAATAACTGCTTACAGGACCGCTTGGGAATAGTGACCATAATATAATAACATTCAACATTCCTGTGGTGGGAAGAACACCTCAGCAGACCAGCACCCTGGCATTTAATTTCAAAAAGGAATTACACAAAAATGAGGAGGTTAGTTAAACAGAAATTAAAAGGCACAGTGACTAGAGCCAAATCCCTGCAAGCTGCATGGAAACTTTTAAAGACACCATAATAGAGACCCAACTTAAATGTATACCCCAAATTAAAAACATAGCAAGAGACCTAAAAGAGTCACCGTGGCTTAACCACCATGTAAAAGAAGCAGTGAGGGACAAAAGGTATCTTTTAAGAAGTGGAAGTCCGATCCTAGTGAGATAAATAGAAAGGAACATAAACACTGTCAAATCAAGTGTAAAATGTAATAAGAAAAGCAAAAAAGATTTTGAGGAACTGCTAGCCAAAAACTCAAAAAGAAATAACAAAATGTTTTTAAGTACATTAGAAGCAGGAAGCCTGCTAAAAACCTGTGGGTCCCCTAGACGATCGAACTATAAAAGGCGCAATCAAGGACGATAAAGCCATTGCGGAGAAAACTAAATGATTTCTTTGCTTCAGTCTTCACGGCTGAGGACGTTGGGGAGATTCCCAAATCTGCACCGTCCTTTGTGGGTGATGAATCTGAGGAACTGTCCCGGATTGAAGTGTCATTACAGGAGGTTTTGGAACAAATAGAAAAACTTAATGTTAACAAATCTCCGGGACCGGATGGCATTCATCCAAGGGTTCTAAAAGAACTCAAATGGGAAATTGCTGAACTATTATCTGTGGTTTGTAACCGATCCCTTAAATCAGCTTCCGTACCAAATGACTGGAAGGTAGCCAACGTGACACCAATATTTAAAAAGGGCTCTAGAGGCGATCCGGCAATTACAGACCGTAAGTCTAACTTCGGTACCGGGCAAATTAGTCAAACAATAGTAAAGAATAAAATTGTGAAGCATGTAGAAGAACATAATTTGTTGGACAATAGTCAACATGGGTTCTGTAAAGGGAAATCCTGTCTTACTAATCTATTAGAGTTCTTTGAAGGGGTTAACAAACATGCGGACAAGGGGGATCCAGTAGATATAGTATACTTAGATTTCCAGAAAGCCTTTGACAAGGTCCCTCACCAAAGGCTCTTGTGTAAATTATATGGCCATGGGATAAGAGGGAAGGTCCTTTCTTGGATTGAGAACTGGTTAAAAGACAGGAAACAAAGGGTAGGAATAAATGGTAAATTTTCAGAATGGAGAGGGGTAACTAGTGGTGTCCCCAAGGGTCAGTCCTAGGACCAATCCTGTTCAACTTATTCATAAATGATCTGGAGAAAGGGGTAAGCAGTGAGGTGGTAAAGTTTGCATGGATGATACCAAACTGTTTAGGATAGTCAAGACAGAAGCAGACTGTAAGGGACTCCAAGAAGATCTCACCAAACTGAGTGATTGGGCAACAAAATGGCAAATGAAATTTAATGTGGATAAGTGTAAAGTAATGCACATCGGGAAAAATAACCCCAACTATACGTACAGTATGATGGGGGCTAATTTGGCTACGACAAATCAGGAAAGAGATCTTGGAGTTATCGTGGACAGTTCTCTGAAAACTTCCACACAATGTGCAGCGGCGGTCAAAAAGGCAAATAGGATGCTAGGTATTATTAAGAAAGGGATAGAAAATAAGACCCAGAGTATCTTACTGCCCCTGTATAAAACTATGGTACGCCCACATCTTGAATACTGTGTACAGATGTGGTCTCCTCACCTCAAAAAAGATATTTTGGCCTTGGAAAGGGTTCAGAAAAGGGCAACTAAAATGATTAGGGGTTTGGAACGGGTCCAATATGAGGAGAGGTTAAAGCGACTGGGACTTTTCAGTTTAGAAGAGAGGAGACTGAGGGGGGATATGATAGAGGTGTATAAAATCATGAGTGGTGTGGAGAGGGCCGATAAAGAAAAGTTATTTATTAGTTCCCTAAATAGAAGAACTAGAGGACACCAAATGAAATTAATGGGTAGCAGGTTTAAAACTAATAAAAGAAAGTTCTTCTTCGCACAGCGTGTAGTCAGCATGTGGAACTCCTTGCCAGAGGAGGCTGTGAAGGCTAGGAATATAACAGAGTTTAAAGAGAAGCTAGATAATTTCATGGAGGTTAAGTCCATAAAAGGCTATTAGCCAGGGGATAAAATGGTGTCCTTGGCCTCTGTTTGTCAGAGGCTGGAGAGGGATGGCAGGAGACAAATCGCTTGATCATTGTCTTCGGTCCACCCCCTCTGGGGCACCTGGTGCTGGCCACTGTCGGCAGACAGGATACTGGGCTAGATGGACCTTTGGTCTGACCCGGTACGGCCGTTCTTATGTTCTTATGACTAACTCTGCACACAGCAAAAGTGGGAGGCCTCTGAGACCTTCATTCTGAGTCTGGGTCTCAAAGGTCTTATAGTGAGGGGAGCGGGGGCTGCTGCGCTGCTTAGTGTCTTTCTAACCACAGCCATAGTGTGGGAGCCCCGTGTCCACAAGGCAGAGAGGCTGTGCCCCAGGAAGGGTGGTGGGACTGGATGGGGGGTCTGCTGGGGGGCTTCTGGCTGTAGCAGGAAAGGCCCACAAGTGTAGCTTCCTCCCCTTCACCCAGATGAGGTGAGTACCCCAGTCCTTGAACTCTGCTGCCTGAATATATAGGGGTTTCTGCAGAAAGGAACATGGCTGCTCTAGCAAGTGCTGTTGTTCAGCCACTGCTTGGTACTGACAGCCTCTGCCCATCCACCCCCACTTCTGAGGGGTGATTCCCCCTTCACTGATGTCACCTCAGCCCCACATTCTAGTCCCACAGGAAGTGAGGGGACCATCCCTTTGGGTGGTATCTAATTCTGTTGAAGCTTGTTCAGAGGGAGGAAGAGGGTACGAGCAGGTTTGGAAATGCCTCTGAAGCTACTATGCCTCACAAAGCCACCACTTTGCATCTGATCCTCAGGCCTTGCCCTCAGAGGAAACCTGCATGCCAGCTTCAAAAAATGAGCCTGGGAACTTACATTCATACCTTTGTTAGAGGCTATGGAATATGAACTGAACAGACACACTGGATTTCTGATTTGATTTGTTACAACAATCTGCGACCCTTAACTAGCCCACGACTGGTTCTCCGAAAAACGTCCTTAATTATTTATGCTAAACCATCTGCTCCATCTTCTATTTGACAGTGACACTGACTGGGAGAGTATTTCCCAAACCTGAAGAAGAGCTCTGTGCAGCTTGCAAACTTGTCTCTCTCACCAGCTCAGATTGGCCCAATACAATTTCTACAAGACAATACCTCAGCACACTTGTTTCTGTGAGATAACTGCAAGTCCCACCTGCCTTTCTCACCAAGGCTGGTAGAAGGCCTTTGGCTACCCACAGGGGGGCAGACATGGTTCCCCAGAGCACAACAGGGATAAAGCTGGAGAACAGCTTCTGAATGTGGCTTCAAATACAGGCAGATTTCCAGTTAGCAATTTGAACTGATGAATCAGTCTCGTACGCAGGGGGATGTGAAGGATGCAAGTGCACCCTCCTATGGTCCCCCACATAAGTGTGCTCCAGCCAGCTGGGGGAAGGCAGGAGCAGTGTGCTGCCCAAGCCTCTCCCTCATGTTCCGGCTGGCTGGCGGAAGACAGGCTGATTTCCCCCAGGAGCAGGGAAAATCAGCCCCAACCTTTCCAGGGCCAGCTGGCGCATGGGAGAGGGAGGACCTGGCAACACGCTGCTCCTGCCTTCCCCCAGCCCACCAGAGCATGCTTATGTAGGGGACTATGGTGCATGTGGGGGTAGGAAATGTGCTCACCCCCTTGTGGTCCACACTTACAAAAAAAGCACACACATACAGAAATGCCTGGTATGGATTTCACTATTGCCCCTAGGTGGCTAAAGAGTTAAGCTGAGGTACTCCAACATTTATAGACAGAGAGAAAAAAATCTATGATACACACCGTATGTATCATCTTATGCATTAATGACACGTTTGGTACCTCCCCTTGTACTTTCCTCCAAAGCCTTCAACACCCATTGTTCTGCTTTCATGCCTGTTGCTTCAAATATTTTATCATGTACTCAGTGAGTGTCCCTGTATTGTCCTGGTGGAATGTAATTACATACTTCATGTGCTTTTAGCAGTGCTAGCAGTTCTAATACCAAGAGACACTGACTTGCAGGAAACATTTGCTTTTGACACAGCCTGTCTATTACTCATAGCATAACTCTTGCTTGCTCTGGTTCAAGATCCAGGCCCATACTTCAGGCTTTCTTTCTCTTTCTTTCACTCTCTCTGTCTCTCTCCTTCAACCGGTAGCTGACTGGCACCACAAGCTTCCATAGAGCTATTGCCATGTGCTTTTCCACAGTGAGAGCAGGTCTCATGAGGGTATTCTGGCACCAGAGCACAGGGAAAAGCCATACCAGGAATGTGGCCTTGTGCGTGAGTAAGGTCTGCAGCCACTGCAGATAATTCCATCTGCATCACAGTGCAGTCGCTCCAACCTGAACTCATCTCCCAACACCAAAATCACTGTTGCATTGTGTCCAGAAGATTGACTGGCAGGTGCAATAAGCAAGAGCACCAGGCAGTGCATGAGCAGTGCATCCATGCCTCACTGAGCTTCATCCTCATCCTTTTTCTGGTGGTGCATCATGGGTGCACTCTCCAAGTCCTGCGCCACGAGGCACACCACTACACACATGAGCATAAATATGGTTTCCTGTAAACCAGGCTCCATACTTGGGCTGGTCTGGCCTCTACATGGGCAACTTAGGCACAAGCCCACTGCCTCCCCTTTCTCTTATGCAAGAGGAGAGGGACTAGATGAGTTCATTGTGGGACACTGGTGACATGAGCTCCTAATCACCCACTGCACAGTTTTAATCCTAGTGGGCACTCTGAGCATAACCCAGAATGCAAAGCTACCCACGGTGCATCGCTCTCTCAGTCAACAGAAGGCTCCCTAACGTGGATGCGCTACTTTAGACAACATTGGATTCATTCCTGTAGTGAGGACACGAATCTTCCATGTTGCAAAATCAGATGGTAAGAAATAGATCGTACTACATTTGACCTTATCTTGTATTGCAGACTTGCCCTCGGGGCTTAATCCTGCACTCACTGAAGTCAATGTTAGTGCTGCAGTATTTGGGCTTTCATCTTTTTCTGTTTAACAAACTCTACCCCCAGAAAAATCATAAACAAACAAACAAACAAAGACCGATTTAGGAGACACATTTGTACATTTTTTTTTACATGTTGAAGGAAAGAGAGTGACACTTACCAATTTCTGCTTCCCGTTCCCCTAAAAAAATAAACAGAAATGAATATAAATTCTTATTAGGAGAACGTTTGCCTTGGTTATCCAGTTGTCTGCATTTTGAGTAAGTTGCAAGGTGACTATATAATTAATGAGTCCTTGATGGGCTTCATTTTCTCCGCTCTAGGACAACAAAGTTTTCCTTTCTCCATCCCTGACTTGTTTCTCATCATTGCCGGAACTCGGGTTAAGGCTCAGACCTCATATCTATTCAGATTCCTGTTGTTTAAATATGACCTTTGGGGGGGAAATTTGTCCCGGTTGGTCTTATCTCAATTTCTTTTAAACAGTAGATGAAAGTGCTGCCAAACTAAAGCCACACACATTCGATGCATGTAACGTATTATCCTTTAACAACTTTATTCTCATGCTTTTCTTTCTTTTAGTAATAAACCTTTAGGCTACATCTACACTGAAGGCTTTTTGCGCAAGAACAGTTGTTCTTGTGCAAAAACTTGACGGGCGTCTACACTGCACGCGCATTCTTGCACAAGTAAATTTACAGTACAGCATCGGAAAACAAGGCTTCTTCCAGAAGAGTTATTCCTCTCCCCATGAGGAATAAGCCCTCTTGTGCAAGAGCTCTTCCACAAGAAGGCAGAGTAGACAGGCAACATGATTTTCTTGCGCAAGAAAGCTCTATGGCTAAAATGGCCATCAGAGCTTTCTTGTGCAAGAGAGCGTCCACACTGCCATGGACGCTCTTGCGCAAAAGCACATGGAAGTGTGGATGAGCTCTTGTGGAAGACCTTTTGCACAAGAACTCTTCCGCAAAACACTTCTTGCGCAAGAAGCCTGCAGCGTAGACATAGCCTTAGATTTTAGATTCTAAAGGATTGGCTCAGCGTGATCTTGTGGGTAAGGTCTAGAGTGTAAATTGACCTGGGACCTGTGTCTGGTTTCTTGGGACCCGAAAGAACCTGTTCGGGGTAGGTCAGATTGAGTTCGATAACCCCTTACCCGTGTGTTAGGCCCAGGGCTGACTGGGTTACAGGGAGAGCTGGCATCTCTGAGGGGTTTTGCTCGTGAGGCTTCAGGCTGGCCAGATTGGCAACTGGAGTGCTCAGTGTGACTTGTTTGTGGCCTATTTGGGAAGGTCTCCAGCCAGGGGCTGTAAGGAGCCCCAAGTTTTGAGCAGTTCGCCCTGAGCAGATGCCCTCAGCTTTGTCAGATGAGGCAAAAGTACATGAGGGCACAAAGTCCTTCTGCTCCATTACTTCCTGGTGTCTCAAGCATAACATGAATTTCACCCCCACAGAAGATACCATTTTATACATGGGTTCTCTAAGATTCCCCGTTACCCACATACTGAATTATCAACATGTTACCTCTAATAGTTCATAGAATTTCAAGATGACATCTCTGTTATTACAATGATTAAAAATAATAAAACAGCCAACAATTTAATGGAAAACAACTGTGGAGAAAAATTGAACTTACTGATTTTGCCAAGATGTTTCTCTAAAGAAATGAAGCAAAGAAAACAGATGTAAATATAAGCTGGTTAAGAATATTTTCAGTTAATGAAGCTTTAAAGAACTGTTTTCATCGTATGAATGCCTAACCTGAGGTTAGGGCTGCTGAAGGGCTTCTGAAGTCCATTTCAGTACTCCTACTTTTCACGAGGAGTAACACTATTCCAGACAGTGCATGGCAGTGTAGCAGTGTTGGCCTAAAGTCCAGACTCTGGGAGCCCTCCTGCACTTCCCTGCTCTGACCCGCACTTGCATTTCTACTGCTGTCCTGGAGAGCTCAAAAAGCCCTGGGTAAATCACAGTGGCATTTCCCAGGCGGCCAGCATTGCGAGCCCATTCGGAATGAGCAGCGCACTGTGGCACACATGCAAGATAACTCCCAATAATCCTACGAACACTGTGACTGTGACGGAGCACTGGCCCCGGGGGGGGAGGCTACCCCCCCGGGTGAGGGAAAGGGCGCCGTGGCCAGAAGCGGTGGGGCCGATCCCAGCCGGCCGGCGCAAGAGAGCGGGAGGACCCGTGCTGGCCCGCGGTTGGGGAGTCGGGGCTTGACCTGTCCCGTGGGGAAGCGCTCTGGCGGGGAGGGATGACCCGCACGGGGGGGCGGAGCCGCAAGCCCGTGCCCGAGTGAACCAGGCAGGGAAGCCGGGGGTGGAGCCAACCCCCCTGACGTCACTCCCCGGGTGCCGTGAAAAGCAGCTGGGGGACGCCAGCGAAGGGGGAACGGAGGGGCGACCACACTGGCTTCCCGGAGCACCAAGCCCATCGCCCCCCGGGCGAAGAAGAAGGACGGCTCTGGCGGACTCCGGATCCTGGTGGGACGGACGCGACGGCTCCGGCGGGGTGAGTGGCACGCGGCGTCGCTGGGGCGCCTGAAGGCGGGGAGTGGAAGGAGCCCGGGGCAGGGCAATTCTGGCGCCCGTGGGCAGGCGAGTTTAGGGCCACTGCCCTGTCTGCCGTGGAGGGTGGCTCGCTGACGCCCCACTCCACTTAGGGCCCCAGGCTGGGACCTGGAGGAGAGGGAGGGCCCGGGTCCCCCACACCCCACGCCCCCGCCCAGCACACCGGGAAGCTCCCCAGGTGATCCGACTGCCTGCGTCGAGGGCAGCGTGAGGACGGTGGTCACGCCCAGCCTTACGGAGGCGCAGCCGCCTGTGGAAGAGGCGGGAAAGGGACAGGGACCCTGAGGCCCATAGTCGGGCTAAGCTTCTAGCCCCGCAAGGGGCAACGTGGTGGAGGGTTCGCTGAACCCCCTTTGCCGGCTAGGGCAGAGGGGCGGTCGCACCCAGGGATTCCACCGCTGACAAACCCTACTTAGAGAGCCATCACCCAAACCGAAGGCGGCGGGTTCGCGGAGCCCCTCCCCCCCGCCCCGGCAGGGGGAGAAGGGGGAGTGGTGCTCGCACCCGGATCCCACTACAGTGACCACTTTGAATACTTCTGCTCCCATTGGCAGCAGTTCCCCAGGGCGCAGGTGAGCACCAGTATGGAGTGTTCAGGAGATCTTGGATGTCATTGAGGTGTACGGAGAGGGTGAGTCAATCATCTCTGAGCTCTGAACCAGCAAGAGGAATGCCGACATTTGTGCTCTCCTTATGGTGCTGGTATCCAGCTGCTGAAATTCTCTGACTAGGTGCTCTGCCTTAGTCCTTCACCTTGCCAGAAAACTTTCCCTCCTGTTCTTGCCCAGATAATGGAGCACACAACGAGCTGTCACCACAAAGGGAATGTTGTGTTCACTGAGATCCAATCAAGTCAGGAGACCCCTAAACCAGCCCTTTAAATGTCCAAATGGATAACTATGCTTCTCCATACTTGCACTGGTCTGGCCTCTACATGGGCAACTTAGGCACAAGCCCGCTGCCTCCCCTTTCTCTTATGCAAGAGGAGAGGGACTAGATGAGTTCATTGTGGGACACTGGTGACATGAGCTCCTAATCACCCACTGCACAGTTTTAATCCTAGTGGGCACTCTGAGCATAACCCAGAATGCAAAGCTACCCACGGTGCATCGCTCTCTCAGTCAACAGAAGGCTCCCTAACGTGGATGCGCTACTTTAGACAACATTGGATTCTTTCCGTAGTGAGGACACGAATCTTCCATGTTGCAAAATCAGATGGTAAGAAATAGATCGTACTACATTTGACCTTATCTTGTATTGCAGACTTGCCCTCGGGGCTTAATCCTGCACTCACTGAAGTCAATGTTAGTGCTGCAGTATTTGGGCTTTCATCTTTTTCTGTTTAACAAACTCTACCCCCAGAAAAATCATAAACAAACAAACAAACAAAGACCGATTTAGGAGACACATTTGTACATTTTTTTTTACATGTTGAAGGAAAGAGAGTGACACTTACCAATTTCTGCTTCCCGTTCCCCTATAAAAATAAACAGAAATGAATATAAATTCTTATTAGGAGAACGTTTGCCTTGGTTATCCAGTTATCTGCATTTTGAGTAAGTTGCAAGGTGACTATATAATTAATGAGTCCTTGATGGGTTTCATTTTCTCCGCTCTAGGACAACAAAGTTTTCCTTTCTCCATCCCTGACTTGTTTCTCATCATTGCCGGAACTCGGGTTAAGGCTCAGACCTCATATCTATTCAGATTCCTGTTGTTTAAATATGACCTTTGGGGGGGGGAAATTTGTCCCGGTTGGTCTTATCTCAATTTCTTTTAAACAGTAGATGAAAGTGCTCCCAAACTAAAGCCACACACAATCGTCATGGGGATCCAACTCTGTACAAAATATTTGCCAGAGGAGGGGAAAAAACATTAATTCCTAAAGTCTATTGGGACTGAGGAGGGAAGAACAGTACAGGTGAATGGGGAGTGGGCAGAAAAGAATAAGGAGTGAGGAGGCCTTCGATTCTGCCTCCCCCACCCCCAAATGCTCTGTTTGGCTTAGCTGAGCCAGCTCTGGGGGAGAAATACTGAATGAGAGAATTTGCCAGACCAGGGGTGGTGTCCCCTGTCACAGCCCCAAACCAGCTGGCCCCTACCTCTGTCCCCTCTCTCCTCTCCATCCACTCTGCTGCAGCCAGCCCCAGTCCCAGCTGGGGTTCCCTGGCCCTGGACGTCCTGCCGTGTGCAGACAGATTTCCCCAACCCCATGCTGCTGAATTTCTCCTGCCCCCAACTTTGCACTGCCACAGGCTGCCAGTCTACTCCAGCCCCCGAACCCATGCTGCTGTGGGTGCCTAGGGTTCCCCAGTCCCTAGCTCTGAGCTGCCACGGACTGCCAGGTTCCTCCCCCTCTGCACTGCCGCAGGTAGCTGGGCTTTTTCAGCTCCCAGCCCTGTGCTCTTACGGGCTGCCCGGGTGCTCTGGTGCCCAGCCCTAGCATTGCTGTGAGGATCCTCTGGCCCTGCTGCCCCTGGCCAGACCATTGGCTCGCCTACAATTAGGCTCTGGGTCTTTCTGGTCCAGGAGCATCCATGATCCTGCCAGCCCACGGATAGTGCTGGACCAGAGAACACCGATTTTCAGAGACGCAACTTGTAGCAACATTTCCTTCTCTATGCTGCTGAGGGGAGGGCAGTGTCGCTATATGCTTCCCCTCCTTGGCCTGTTATCAAAGTTTAGTTTTCTATTTTTTCATTTATTAGCAGATAAGTTCTTGTTCATTTCACTTTATTTCCCCACAATATTTACCTTTTATTTTAAATAGATAAGCAGTGAGGCCAATGAAACCAAACAAAACTACCAGGAACACAACCAGAGCCACCATCCAGGGATTCACCTTTGGGAAAAAAGAATCTGAAAAATAAAGCCCCCAGGACTTGCATTAATTTGGATGCAAGGACAAAACTCCATTTTTTCTGTTGTACATAAATACATAAATAGTCCCTATGTGTGGGGTATGTGTGAGAGAAAAGTGAAAACATTACCCCATCTATGCTACACAAAAGACCTGTTGATTTTAAAAAATGAGTTTCCCCAACACAGCTTTTGATTCCTGGTGTTCAGAGGTTCACTGAGTTCAGGGGAGAATTCTCTGCTCACCAAATCTCATTGATTTCAATGCAGTTATGCCGGCAAATAATTGGCTCTCACTACTAAGCAACATTTAGAAACTGCGAGATAAATTCAAATTCCTTCATGGAGTGTGTGCTGTGATTGGCTGGGGCTCTGATTGGCTGTGATTGGCAGGTGGAAACTGTTGGCTTCTAATTAAAGTTTGAATTCTAGAAGCCTCTGCTAATTGGCTGAGCCTTGGTAGGGGGAGGGACTTTCAGGCAGTCCAGGGCTTTATAAGGCTCCTTGGGCAAGCGACCAAGAAGCTTGCGAACAGGTGAGTGCTAACAGGGAGTTTAGAGAGGGAGTTAGGGAGGGGAGAGGGAAGGGGGTGAGGTTCTCTTGCCTTTCTTTTTAAATCCCTTCTCCAGGACAGCAGGGATGGATGGTGATGGTTCTGCGGTTGTTACCTGCACAGAGTGTGCCATGTTTGTTTTCCTCCCGGATGAAAGAACGGATTTCATCTGCACTAAGTGCAAGCTGGTCGCCATTTTGGAAGAAAAAATTAGAGGGCTGGAGGCCCAAGTGTCGACCCTACGCTCGATCAGAGAGGATGAAGACTTCCTCGATCCAGGCACGAGGATTGTTAGGAAGAGATGGGATCCACGTAACGAAGAGAGGAAGGAGCATCTTCATGGGCAGGCTTGCAAACCTAGTGAGGAGGGCTTTAAACTAGGTTCGTTGGGGGACGGTGACCAAAACCCTGAGGGGAGTGGGAAAGTCGGATATCGGGAAGAAATGCAGAGAGGAACGAGCAAGAAAGGAGGACCCTGTTTCAATGGAGAAGAGGGCTATCAACTGGTTATCTGAGGTGTTTGTACACTAATGCGAGAAGCCTGGGCAACAAACAGGAAGAACTGGAGGCCCTGGCCCAGTCCAAGAAATAAGATTTAATTGGGATAACAGAGACTTGGTGGGATGACTCGCGTGACTGGAGCGCTGTCATGGAAGGGTATAGACTGTTCAGGAAGAACAGGCAGGGGAGAAAAGGAGGAGGAGTTGCACTATATGCAAGAGAGCACTATGATTGCTCTGAATTCCAGTATAAAGAGGGAGAAAAACCTGTTGAGAGTCTATGGGTTAAGTTTAAAGGAGCAAACAACAGCAGTGATGTTGTGGTTGGTGTCTGCTACAGGCCACCAAATCAGGTGGATGAGGTAGATGAGGCTTTCGTCGGACAACTGAGAGAAGCTTCCCGATCGCAGGCCCTGGTTCTCGTGGGGGACTTTAATCACCCTGACATCTGTTGGGAAACCAATATGGCGGTACACAGGCAATCCAGGAAGTTTTGGAGAATGTTGGGGATAACTTCTTGACGCAAGTGCTGAAGGATCCGACCAGGGGCCGGCGAGCTTGACCTTCTGCTCACAAACAGGGAGGAACTAATAGGGGAAGTGGAGGTGGGTGACAACCTGGGAAGCAGTGATCATGAGATGGTAGATTTCAGGATCCTGACCAAAGGAAGAAAAGAGAGTAGTAAAATACACACCTTGGACTTCAAAAGCAGATTTTGACTCCTCAGAGATCTGATGGACAGAATCCCTGGGATGCTAACATGAAGGGGAAAGGAGTCCAGGACAGCTGGCAGTATTTTAAAGAAGCCTTATTGAAGGCACAGAAAGAAACCATCCCGACGCAGTAGCAAGAGAGGCAAACATGGTAGGAGACCGGATTGGCTTACGGGGAAATCCTTGGTGAACTTAAGCACAAAAAGGAAGCTTACAAAAAGTGGAAACTTGGACAAATGACCAGGAGGGGTTTAAATGTATAGCTCGAGAATGCCGGGGACTATCAGGAAGGCAAAGCGCAAATGGAATTGCGACTGGCTAAGGACGTGAAGGATAACAAGAAAGGTTTCTATAGGCATGTTAACAAGAAGAAGGTGATCAGAGAGGTGTGCGGCCCCTACTGGATGAAGGAGGTAACCTAGTGACAGATGATGTGGGGAAAGCTGAAGTACTCAATGCTTTCTTTGCCTCTGTATTCACGGACAAGGTCGGCTTCAGGACTTCTGCGCTAAGTGACGCAAGATGGGATGAAGATGGACAGCCCGTGGTGGGTAAAGAACAGGTTAGGAACTATTTAGAAAAGCTAAACGACACAAATCCATGGGTCCGGACTTAATGCATCCGAGGGTACTGAGGAGTTGGCAAATGTCATTGAGGAGCCTTGGCCATTATCTTCAAAAAGTCGTGGAGATCGAGAAATCCCGGATGATTGGAAAAAGGCAAATGTAGTGCCCATCTTCAAAAAGGGAAGAAGGACGATCCAGGGAACTATAAGCCGGTCAGTCTTACCTCGGTTCCTGGAAAATCATGGAAGGGATCCTTAAGGAATCCATTTTGAGGCACTTGGAAGAGAGGAAAGTGATTAGGAATAGTCAGCATGGATTCACAAAGGGCAAGTCGTGCCTGACCAATCTGATTAGCTTCTATGATGAGGTAACTGGCTCTGTGGACGTGGGAAAGTCAGTGGATGTGATATACCTTGACTTTAGCAAGGCTTTTGATACGGTCTCCCACAATATTCTTGCCAGCAAGTTAAAGGAATGTGGATTGGATAAATGGACGGTAAGATGGATAGAAAGATGGCTAGAAGGCCGGGCACAGCGGGTAGTGATCAAGGGCTCGATGTCAGGATGGCAGTCGGTTTCTAGCGGCGTGCCCCAAGGTTCGGTTCTAGGACCGGTTTTGTTCAATATCTTTATTAATGACCTGGATGAGGGGATGGATTGCACCCTCAGCAAGTTTGCGGATGACACTAAGCTAGGGGGAGAGGTAGATACGCTTGAGGGCAGAGATAGGGTCCAGAGTGACCTAGACAAATTGGAGGATTGGGCCACAAGAAATCTGATGAAGTTCAACAAGGGCAAGTGCAGAGTCCTGCACTTGGGACGGAAGAATCCCAAGCATAGTTACAAGCTGGGGACCAACCAGTTAAGTAGTAGTTCTGCAGAAAAGGACCTGGGGGTAACAGTGGATGAGAAGCTGGATATGAGTCAACAGTGTGCCCTTGTAGCCAAGAAGGCTAATGGCATATTAGGTTGCATTAAAAGGAACATTGCCAGCAGATCCAGAGATGTCATTATTCCCCTTTATTCGGCTCTGGTGAGGCCACATCTGGAGTATTGTGTCCAGTTTTGGGGCCCCCACTACAAAAAGGATGTGGACACATTGAAGAGGGTCCAGCAGAGGGCAACCAAAATGATTAGGGGGCTGGAGCATATGACTTATGAGGAGAGGCTGAGGGAGTTGGGTCTGTTTAGTCTGCAGAAGCGAAGAGTGAGGGGGGATTTGATAGCAGCCTTCAACTTCCTGAAGGAGGTTCCAAAGAGGATGGAGAGAGGCTGTTCTCAGTAGTGACAGATGGCAGAACAAGGAGCAATGGTCTCAAGTTGTGGTGGGAGAGGTCCAGGTTGGATATTAGGAAAAACTATTTCACTAGGAGGGTATTGAAGCACTGGAATGGGTTGCCTAGGAGGTAGTGGAGTCTCCATCCCTGGAGGTGTTTAAGTCTCGCTTGACAAAGCCTGGCTGGGTTGATTTAGTTGGGATTGGTCCTGCCTATAGCAGTGGGCTGGACTTGATGACCTTCTGAGGTCTCTTCCAGCTCTCTGGTTCTATGATTCTGTTTGTGACTCACTTTTTTCCCCAATTATTTCAATGAATGATAATCACAATTAATCCAATGATTAAGTGATACAAAATTAATTAATCTTTTGCCTTTCCTGTGTTTACAGTATTTAAGTTATCTAAGAAGGGTGGATATATTTCAGATATGCTTCATACTTAAGGCCTTCTCTACACATGGTTTCTAAACTTATTTAGGGAAACTAGTGCAACACTCATGAAATGATTTTTAAATTGGTTCCAAAGCTGATCACGTTTGCCCACTGCTGCTGTAGATAATCAGTGCAGCTGTTGTGTGTAAATCAAAGTGGGTTATGAGCATGTCTTATTGAATCAACAAGTCCACATAATTTGATGATATTTCACTCATTGAAAATATAGCAGACAAGCCACAGTATAAAATTGGTACATTCAAAGAAAAATCAATGAGGTAAACTTTAGTTTGTACGAACAAACTGTTCAATGGTTTGGTGCATAGCTCTTCTTAAAATTATTAAAAAATTTTAAAAATTGAAAGTAAAAGTTTCAGGAGCATCAGCATTTAAGATTAAATTTACATTAATCTAAAAACTCATAACTCTGAATAAATCAAAATTAAGGAAATCAGATTGCCTCAATTATGACCTTGCTAAGATACCAGTTTTTAAACTTTGTTTGCATGTAGGTTGTAAAATATGCATCACAGATGCTTCAGTTCTTTGTTTCCTATGTTTTGTTTTGTGACTGATAGAGGTGATTCCAGTGTGGGGTTTGGCTGGCAACTAACCTGCTATATAAATTGTTGATTCCTTTCCTTGGTTGAGAAAGATGTTCCTGATCCAACAGGATAAGTTCTGATTGGAATGTTCTTTTATAATAATAGAATTTTCTGTTGCAAACAGCCCATTATCCCCTAAGGATTTTGCTTCAGAGAGTGATGGTAATTCTTGCCCCCTGAAATCTCTCCACAGCACCTTGGGCTCTGGGTACCACCCAGATGATTGACAAATCATCCGGATCCCTCCATCCTGGTGACTCTCCACAGAGATGAGAGGATTGGAACCCAAACCTAGAAGAAAATTACATACGTGTGTGACAAATCAATGGGCTAACTTAGAAGCCAAAAGAATGAGAGACAGATTATGAATCCCACTATTTAAAATAATTTCACTGAGCCAATGAGAGAAATTGTCCTCTCAACCCATGAGCAATGGAGCACTGAATACATTTGGCTAGCTGGCTGATTCATTTATATATCTAATGGCATCTGAATTTTGCAAAAATTCAGTTTTCATTATATTAGATAGACATTTTGTTTTCTTTTTAAACAAACAACCAAATAAATCCAATGAATCAAGCAGTCTAACTTCATGGTTACTATGTCAGAGAACCAACGTTCAGCCTCATCTGCTGAACTTCTCTCTCCACTACTGCCTTTATTTGGTTTCAGCCAATCAGAAAGCTGCAACTGATTTTACTTCACCCCTAATGGTGTCCCTGGCCTCTGTTTGTCAGAGGCTGGAGAAGGATGGCAGGAGACAAATCGCTTGATCATTGTCTTCGGTCCACCCACTCAGGAAAGAGATCTTGGAGTAAATGTGGATAGTTCTCTGAAAACATCCACTCAGTGTGCAGTAGCAGTCAATAAAGGAAACTGGATGTTAGGAATAATTTAAAAAGGGATAGAGAATACGATGGAGAATATCTTATTGCCTTTATATAAAACCATGATACGCCCACATCTTGAATACTGCGTATATATATATATAGTCTTTTCATCTCAAAAAAGATATACTGGCATTAGAAAAAGTTCAAAAAAGGGCAACTAAAATGATGATGGGTTTGGAACGGGTTCCATATGAAGAGAGATTAAAGAGACTAGGACTTTTCAGCTTAGAAAAGAGGATACTAAGGGGGGATATGATAGAGGTCTATAAAATCATGAGTGATATGGAGAAAGTGAATAAGGAAAACTTATTTACTTGTTCCCATAATATAAGAACTAGGTGCCACCAAATGAAATAAATGGGCAGCAGGTTTAAAACAAATAAAAGGAAGTTCTTCTTCACACAGCGCATAGTCAACCTGTGGAATTCCTTGCCTGAGAAGGTTGTGAAGGCTAGGACTATAACAGAGGGTATGTTTACACTAGTCCCCCTAGATCGATCTAAGGAGGCTAATGAAGCATACCGAAATTGCAAATCAAGCCTGGGATTTAAATATCCCGCGCTTGATTTGCATGTTTCTGGCCGGTCGCCATTTTAGAAATTCACTAGCCCGGAGTAACTGCCTGCATCTACACACGGCAGTGAAATGGGAGTCCGATTTAAAGCCCCTAATTCAAATTAGTTGGAAAACCTCATTGCAGGAGGAATACCAGCTAATTCGAGTTAGGGCTTTAAATGGGACTCCCGTTTCACTGCCGCGTGTAGACACGGGCAGTTACTCTGGGCTAGTGAATTTCTAAAATGGCGACCGGCTGGGAACATGCAAATCAAGCGTGGGATATTTAAATCCCGGGCTTGATTTGCAATTTCAGTATGCTTCATTAGCCTCCCTAGATCGATCTAGGGGGCTAGTGTAGACATACCCCAGGGTTTAAAAGAGAACTAGATAGATTCATGGAGGTTAGGTCCATTAATGGCTATTAGCCAGTATGGGTAAGAAATGGTGTCTCTAGCCTCTGCTTGTTGGAGGCTGGAGAAGGATTGCAGGAGAGAAATTGCTTGATCATTACCTGTTCAGTTCACTCCCTCTGGGACACCTGGTGCTGGCCACTGTCAACAGACAGGCTACTGGGCTGGATGGACCTTTGGTCTGACCCAGTCTGGCCGTTCTTATGTTCTTATGCACATGGCTCACACACACCAACATGGAATAGACATGAACAATCACTCAAAGAAGAAGAATTCTTCTTTTGACCCAGTTCTTTTTTCATGGGCACTTAGGTCAGCTTAGTTATCTTTTGAAGGGGTATGCGTTTTTCACACCCCTGAATGAAACAGTTCAGTTGACCAACTTTTCTAGTGTAAACTAGGTCTTAATTTGTCTAGAAGTTTTTTCCCTTCTTTCTCTCTCTCCTTTTGGGGTCAATAAAGAATTTCTGAGAGAAGAAGTCTCTCAACCCTTCTGAAAAATGTGTTTATTAAAATATTGGGAACATTTTCAGCATATTTTCCAAACTGTATGTGTAACCACCACCAGGCAGATTTGAACGTGGGACCTCTGGAGCTGAGTATAGGAGCCTCTACCCTCTGATCTAAAAGCCAGCTGATTCCCAGCCTCTGCTGTAGGTGTCTCTTCATCTTAATTGTTGCTGTGGTCTAGGTATCCCTGCATTGCTCAGTAACCACACTAGGGGTGCGTCTAGACTGGTAAGATTTTGCACAAAAGCGGCTGCTTTTGCGCAAAATCTTGCCGCCTGTCTACAATGGCTGCAAGTATTTGCGCAAGAACACTGACTTTGTACTGTACAAAATCAGTGGTTCTTGCGCAAATACTCTGACACTCCCACTCAGGGATAAGCCCTCTTGCACAAGAGGGCCAGTGTAGACAGGCAAGTTAATTTCTTGCACAAGAAAGCCTGATGGCTAAAATGGCCATCGGAGCTTTCTTGCGCAAGAGAGCATCTACACTGGCACGGATGCTTTTGTGCAAAAGCAAATCTTTTGCGCAAAGGCACATGCCAGTGTAGACGCTCTCTTGCGCAAATACTTTTAACAGAAAAACTTTTCCGTTAAAAGTATTTGCGCGAAATCATGCCAGTCTAGACGCAGCCTAGGTGTCTGGGTTACATATGAATATGGTCATATGCTATAATCTGGCTACACTGTATTATCATGAAAGAATTCATAGGTTGTTTTCTGAGGTGTTGCAGTAGGAAAGAATAAAAATTACAGACCATACAAGGATAATATAGATATGAGCTGCTAACCTGCTACCTTCATCTCCACTATGGCTTCTTCATAAAAAAGATCATCTCGAACAAAGCATCTGTATTGTCCTTCATCTGAGGGTCTGACATTTAGAATCTTTAAGGAAACATTCCCATCCGTCATGCCAGCTTTCAAAAGCTCTGTCCTTCCATGATAGTCTGGTATCTGCTCCCCATACAGATCTTTTCCTTCACGATACATGTGCACAAAGGAAGTTAACTCAGGTCGGAACCATCTGACCTCCATGTTCTCAGCGTTGGTCTTTGGGGACAGGTGACAGGGTAGCACAATGGCCTCACCCACAATGGCAGTGACAGGGTGATCAGGTCCAATCACTGTGAACTGGGCTGTGAAATATACCAAAGCAAAAAGAGAACAAGCTTAGAGGGGAAACATATTCATGACTGATTCAATAGTTTCAAATTTTCCAAAAATTCAGCCTGAGGTAGACACCTGGCATGCAAATTTTCAATGTGAATATTTGAAATTTGGTAAAGTTACAAGCAACCGAAGCAGGTATTTATAGTAGAAAATGACAGGCCAGCTCAGGTTTAGGCATCTCTAATAACTCCAGGCCAGCAGGAAGCCTCACGAGCAAAACCCCTCAGCTACCACTGCTCTCCCTGTGACACTATCAGCCCTGGGCCTACACACAGGTGAGGGGTTATAGAACCCAATCTCATCAACCCTGAACAGATCCTCCTGGTCCCAAAGAACTAGCCACAGTTCCAGGTCAATTTACACTTTGGATCTTATCCACAAGTGCACACTGGAGCAATCCCTTAGAATCTAAACTCTAAGGCTGCGTCTAGACTGGCAAGTTTTTGCACAAAAGCTGCTGCTTTTGCACAAAAACTTGCCAGCTGTCTACACTGGCCGCTTGAATTTGCACAAGAGCACTGACTTTGTAATGTACAAAATCAGTGCTTCTTGCGCAAATACAATGACGCTCCTGCTCGGGCAAAAGCCCTCTTGCGCAAATGCTTTTGCACAAGAGAGCCAGTGTAGACAACCCAGAATTGTTCTGCGCAAAAAAGCACCAATGGCTAAAATGGCAATCGGGGCTTTTTTGCGCAAAACCACGTCTAGATTGGCCACGGATGCTTTTGTGCAAAAGCGCTTTTGCGCAAAAGCATGCATGCCAATCTAGACACTCTTTTCCGCAAATGCTTTTAACGGAAAAACTTTTCCGTTAAAAGCATTTGCGGAAAATCATGCCAGTCTAGACGCAGCCTAAAGGTTTATTAATAAAAGAAAGAAAAGCATGAGAGTAAGGTTGTTTAGGAGAATCCATTATATGCATCGAATTACCAAGTTCTTGATGCAGGCTCTCAGAATTATAGTTTATACCAGGGCTCAGTAACCTATGTTTTGTGAGCCAAATATGGCTCACTAGCAAGCCAGATATGACTCTTTTGCAGCTTGAGCTCAGTCTCCTGCCGCTGCAGCAGGGAGCCCACACTGGCATGACAGCCTTACTACCCCTGCAATATTGAACCACCAGTGCCAGCTTCCTGCAGGGGATGGAGGTAGAAAATCTCTAGCCTCCCTGATGGATCTGGTGTGTGGGTAACAAACAGAGCAAAAAAATGGCTCTGTTCACTGTCCTTTCTCTTCCCCTGGTATGCAGGAAACAACCAAAAATGGCTTTGTATGCACTGAGTATCAGAGGAGTAGCCATGTTAGTCTGAATCTGCAAAAGTGGCAAAGAGTCCTGTGGCACCTTATAGACTAACTGAAGTAAAAGTACTTTTACTTCAGTTAGTCTATAAGGTGCCACAGGACTCCTCACTGCTTTTGTATGCACTGACATTTTTCTTCCCTGGGCAACACTTCCTGGAGGCTTCCCCTGTGAATCCTTCCTGGAGGCTTCCTTCCAATGAATGGGAGCAGCAGGAGGTCTTGCAATGAAGTGTGCAAGCAAATAAGTGCTACCCACCCCCTCATGCCCAGAACCTACACCCCGCCTCATTCAGCCCTCTGGCCAGACACCCTGCCCCTAGTCCACTCCTGCCCCCTGGCCAGACAGCCTGCCCCAAGCCTACTCCTGCACCCTACCTCACACCCAGACGTTGTATCCTCACCTCCTCCTTCACTCCACCTCCCTCTCAGATCCTGTGCCCCCATACCTATCCCATTCACTGGCAGCCCTGTCCCACACACTAAACTGCTCATTTTTGGCCCCATACCACAGCCTAGGAGGGGCCACAAAATCCACTAACCCTGGAATCCCAGAAGAGTAAATCTGGCCCGAGGCCTTGAACTTCAGTCCTACCTACCCCCGCCCCTCCCCCATGATGGGGCTAATGCACCAGGGGAGTGAAGTGTTGTAGTTGGGGGCCACATCAGTGAGGGGTTGGGGATTTTGAAGGGTTGTTTTTTTGGCTTCTTTCTTGTGTGGTCCCCAACTGATTTTTCTGTGGGTCCGTGACCCCCAACCCAAAAAATGTTCCCCACCCCTGCCATAAATAAAGACAATTTTGAAATCTTTTGTGTTGAACATATTTTACTTTATTTTAAAATGAAGTCTGGCCAACAAATCCCCAAGTGAGGTCTAGCCCCCATCTGGCTGCAGTGTCATAACACTCCTGCACCCGTCCACACATACCCTGAGCCCATCATACAGCTGAATTCCCTCCCCTGAGACCCTCATGCCCACATCCCCAGACTCCCACACCCCCACATTCCCAGCCCCCTGCCATAACACTCCTGTACCCACCATACTCCAGCTCTGAGTACATCATATACTTAAATACCCTACCCTGAGCCCTCATACATCTCAACCCAGACTCTTGTACCTCCACATCCCCAGCTCTCTGCCATAAAATTGACAGCCTAAATGCATGCATGAAGCTGAATTTAACCACTTATGATGTTAACTTCAAAGAAATGTATGAAAAGATGCCACAGCAGAAGTCCCATCAAATAAAGTCTGTGAACACAGTGTTTCACTTATGCTATTATTAATCATTATGTCAATTATCAATAATATTAAGTTGTATATTTTCAGTCACGCAGATGGACATTCTTATACAGCTCTTTGCTGACCACTTGTTCTGAATTTTGATGTAGTTTTGCTCTTTGGTTTAACAAGTTTGCCAGCCCCTGGTTTACACTATAATTAGACTCACCAACCGGTTACAAAACTGTTTCCTTTCCCCCCATGCTGCCTATTAAGAAGTTAAAGAAACCCAAATCACAGAGCCTCTTTACTGTACTCTGGCTTCTGGCTCCTAATCAGCAAATAGTGAGAATTTACTTAACTCTCCATTCACTTGGCAGAATGTTCTGATCTCCAAAGGACAAGCCACATTACTAGTTCAATACTAGTTTAAATCTTTCCCAAAATACTATGCTGCCACCCAATCCTTTAGTATCTAAAATTAAAAGTTTTATCGTAAAAGAAAAAGAATGAAAGAGAAGAGAGTTGTTTTAAGGTTAAAGCAATCAGATACAAACACGCATACTTCAGAATCCATATATCAGGCTCTTAGCAGCACTGGTAAGTTTGCTAGCTTGTAAAGTCCCACTCAAACACATCCAAAGCTTAAATGGATCTATCACTCTATTGTTCAAAGCTTCAGTTTGTAGAGAATTTACTCCAGAGGTGAGAAGCAAGATTGCAGACAAAATAGTGAAGATGCAGCTGCCTTTTTTGTATTCTTTACCATATGGCTTGTACAACCTTTGTTTTAAACACAAACACAGAGCACATGAGCATGGAAAGGTATTTGGTGTCCTCCTGTCTGTAGTCATGTCCCTACATGTCCTGCTGACTCAAAGGTGTAGTCCTGCAGCATGAGGAGTGCGGGGCCCAAACGGCTGCTTGCACCGCTTGCTCCCCCGCAGCATCCCGGCTGAGTGGTGCAGAACTTAGCTGAGCGCCACTGTGGGAGGGGAAGGGAGCAGGGCGGTGACATTCACAGCCAGGGGGAGCCCAAACGGCCGCAGCACTCAGCCGAGTGCCACAGCGGGAGTGGAAGGGGGGCGGGGTGGTGACGTACACAGTCCCACCCCCAGCCGTGTATGTCACCACCCCGCCCCTTTCCCCTCTCGCCCTGGCACTCGGCTGAGTGCTGTGCACTCAGCCGGGATGCCGTGGGAGAGCCCAAACGGCCGCTTGCACTGCTTGCTCCCCCGCGGTGGCCCAGCTGAGTGGCACAGAACTCAGTCGAGTGCCACGGCAGGAGGGGAAGGGGGGCGGGGCAGTGACATACACGGCCCTGCCCCCTGGCCGTGTATGTCACTGGGGTAGGGTTAAAAAAAACGGACAACATTGATCGGGGGCGGGAGGGGAGGACCGGCTGGGAGAGGAGCCGGGCTGGCTGGGGGGAGGAGCAGAGCTGCGGGGGGTCAGAGGCAGCATAGCTGGCCAGGAGAGAATGGGGGAGGGGCGGCCAGTGGGAAGCAAAGCTGGTCGGGGGTAGGAGTCGGGGTCAGCGAGGCTGGCTGTGGGAAATCAGGAGGAACTGGCTGGCAGGGGGCATTGAGAGAGAATCGGCCGGCAGGGAGCCGGACTCACCCGGGCACATGCAGATCCCAGGGTGCTGCCCGTCCCGCTCATGCATCCCCAGCGGAGACAGAGGAGAGAGTGAGAGGCAGGAGGGGGAGAAGAGAAAGAGAGAGGGAAGGGAGAGAGAGTGAGAGGCAGAAGGAGGAGAAGAGAAAGGGACAGTGAGAGGCAGGTGGGGGAGAAGAGAAAGAAAGAGACGGAGAGAGAGGCAGAAGGCGGAGGAGAACTGAGAGAGAGAGGGGGAGGCAGTAGGAGGAGGAGAGAGAGAGAGAGATGGAGTGAGAAACCGGAGGCTCAGGAGAGAAGACCGACATGGAGGAGAGACCTGAAAATCCCGTCTTATGACGGGCTAATTGGCTCGTTATAAATAGGCATCCATATTCCATACAACATCAAACTCAGATACTGTCGGAACCCAGCTAGAGGAGTTCTTTGAGAGAAAGCAGAGGAGTTCTCTGATGAAACTATCTGGGCATATGCATATGACTGCCAGGAGAGAATGAGCAAAGTGGAGTAGCAACACACTCTGGCTACGTCTAGACTGGCATGATTTTCCGCAAATGCTTTTAACGGAAAAGTTTTTCCGTTAAAAGCATTTGTGGAAAAGAGCGTCTAGATTGGCATGGACGCTTTTGCACAAAAGCACTTTTTGCTGAAAAGCATCCGTGCCAATCTAACGTTTTGCAAGAAAGCCCTGATCGCCATTTTAGCCATCGGGGCTTTTTTGCGCAAAACAGTTTTTAGCTGTCTACACTGGCCCTCTTACGCAAATACATTTGCGCAAGAGGGCTTTTTCCCGAACAGGAGCATCATAGTATTTGCGCAAGAACACTGACAATCTTACATTAGATCGTCAGTGTTCTTGCGCAAATTCAAGCAGCCAGTGTAGACAGCTGGCAGGTTTTTCCGCAAAAGCGGCCGCTTTTGAGGAAAAACTTGCCAGTCTAGACGTAGCCTCTATGTCTACACTACAAAGTTAAGTTAGTTCGAATTAACTTTAATAGGCGCTACACATGCAAACCGCTAGTTCGAATTTAAATCGAACTAGTGGAGCGCTTAATTCGAACTAGGTAAACCTCATTCTACGAGAACTAATTCGCCTAGTTCGAATTAAGTAGTTCAAATTAAGGGCTGTGTAGCCACTTAATTCAAACTAGTTGGAGGCTAGCCCTTCCCAGGTTGCCCTGGTGGCAACTCTGGGACAAACCAGGGAAACTCTTCTGCCCCCCTCCCGGCCCCAGAGCCCTTAAAGGGCCACAGTCTGGCTACACTGCTTGTGCCAGTTGCAAGCCTGCCAGCACCCAGCCAGCAGACCCTGCACCTGGCACGGGATAAGCCAGCCACCTGCTGTCACCCTGCCCTCCCCCTCTTCCCAGGACCAGGCTGGCAGCTCCCAGGAGCCTGCCCGGGGCCGCAAGAGGCGGGCGCCCGCCTGGTCTAGTGCGGAGATCGTGGACCTCATCGAGGTTTGGGGGGAGGCCTCCAACGTCCATGATCTCCGCACTAGCCAAAGGAACGCAGCCATCTATGGCTGCATGACTGCCAGCCTGGCCACCAGAGGCCACATGTGGACCCAGGAGCAGGTCCGCTGCAAAATAAAGGACCTGCGGCAGGCCTACTCCAGGGCCTCCCAGCCAGGGGCCGACCCAAAGGCCTGCCCTCACTTCGAGGCCCTGGACCACATCCTGGGGGCTCACGCAGTCTATGTCCCCCGGGTGGTGATCGACCCCAGGGTCGCTGAGAGCCAGGAGCCTGCTGGGGGCCTGCCCAAGGCCCAGGATCCCCGAGGCATCCCACAGAGCACATCGGCTGTGTCGTCCGAGGCCAAGGAGGGCTCCACATGTGAGTGCCATCATGCTCCCCTTATGTGTACGGGGGGGGTGGGGGAAAGGGAGCCCAGGGACCGTGCGCCTGAGCCTTGCCCACCATGGAGCAGCAGCTGGGTGTCATGCAGGGGCCCTGGCCCATTCCACACACGCCGACCTCATCTTGCAGAGCGGGGCTGGGTTTCACCCATTGTGTCCCCAGGGAGAACTGACCACTGCTCTTGTTTCACCATAGCCGCAGCACCTGGGACTGCAGGGTGCACCACCCTGCCTGCAACAGCCACCCGCACCCGGGCCAGCAGGCGCACCAGGAACCTAGAGGACTACAATCGGCGGCACCTGTGGCTACTGGAGCACGAGCTCCGCACCCAGGACCACTGGGTCTGGGAGGACCTGCGGCTGCGGCAGCGGAGCTTGGAGGCGCTGAAGGAGCAGGGCCGTGCCCTCAGAGGCCACCTCCAGACCCTGGTGGACAGGTTCCTGCCTCCTCCTGCTCCAGCCCCTGCGGCCGCCCCAGCTCTCACTCCTCCTCCCACCCTTGCTCCCCCTCCCGCTTCCTCCACACCCCGTCCCTCCTGCCTCACCCTCCACACCCACCCACCCCGACGCCCCGCACCCGCAGTGCTGCGAGACGGGAGAGCCAGCAGGACCCCCAACCCTGAGCTTTCCCTTCCCTTCCTCCCCTTCCTCCCCCTTCTAGCTCCTTCCTCCCAGGTTTCCTCCTCCCCTTTCCCACCCTCATTCCTCCCTCCCCCGACCCCCAGTTATGTAAAACAAAGAGAGGTTTTTTTGGCAAAACAGGTGTTTTTATTTTACATTAGGAAGGGGGGTTAGGGAGGGGAAAGGGGAAGGAGGGGAGGGTGCAAGAAGGCCCCAGTGGGGCATGCAGGGAGAGTTTAGTCCTCCTCCACCTGGAAGCTCTCCCGCAGGGCTTCCTGGATCTGGACGGCCCGCCGCTGGGCCTCCCGGATGGCAGCGGTGCGGGGCTGCACGTACTGGCCAGCCATGCACTCAGCCTCAGCCATCTAGGCTGGCAGGAAAGCCTCCCCCTTCTTTTCACATAAATTGTGCAGCACACAACATGCTGCCACCACGGAAGGGATACTGTGCTCGGCGAGGTCGAGGTGGGTGAGGAGGCATCTAAATCTGGCTTTCAGGTGTCCGAAGGCCCCCTCGACCACAGTGCGGGCCCTGGTAAACCTGGCATTGAAGGCCTGCCGGGAGGGGTTGAGGTGCCCCGTGTATGGCTTCATCAGCCAGGGCTGTAGGGGGTAGGCCGCATCCCCCACCAGGCAGACGGGCATATCCACATCCCCGACCCTGATGTGGTGGTCGGGGAAGAAGGTCCCGGCATGCTGCCTCTGGCACACGGAGGAGTTGTGGAACACCCTGGCGTCGTGTGCCTTGCCGGACCAGCCCACATTAATGTCCGTGAACTGGCCCCGGTGGTCAGACACGGCTTGCAGGAGCACGGAGAAGTACCCCTTGTGGTTGATGTACTGGGAGGCCTGGTGTTCCGGGGCACGGATGGGGATGTGTGTCCCGTCGATGGGCCCCCGCAGTTGGGGAAGCCGAGGGCACCGAACCCCCGGATGACTGCGTCCGGGTCAGCGAGGCAGACCACCCTGCAGAGCAGCACCCGGTTGATGGCCTTGACCACCTGCAGAGAGGCACAGCAAACCGTGAACCACTGGAGCGCCCGGGTGGCTGGGAGTGTTTGTTCCCTGGCACTGCCCCACGCCCCACCCCCGGAAGCGACCTCCGCTGCGATCCTGGCCACCATGGGCGGCGTGTAGTGCGGCCGGGACAGACTGAACCCTCCTGTGTGGGGCACTTTTGCCTCCTCCCCCCCTGATTTCCCTGGGGCAGCCCATCCCCTCCTTGCAGCCTCCCCTCCCCCCGGCCCAGTGGCCAGTGAGTGCCGTACCTGCATAAGCACTGCTCCGACGGTGGATCTCCCCATGCCGAACTGGTTCCCGACGGATTGGTAGCTGTCTGGCGTGGAGGGCTTCCACAGGGTGATGGCCACACGCTTCTGGAGAGGGATGGCGGGCCTCATGCGAGTGTCCCGTCGCCGCAGAGCAGGGGTGAGCCACTCGCAGAGCTCCAGGAAGGTGTCCTTCTTCATCCTGAAGTTCTGGGTCCACTGTTGGTCTCCCCAGCGCTCCAGGATGATGCGGTCCCACCAGTCGCTGCTGGTGTCCAGACGCCAGATGCGGCGGGGCACGCTGGCCTCTGGGCGCTGCTGCGGCTCCTCCACGGCCCCCAGGGAGGCCAGGGGGAGAGGCAGGGGGCTAACATGCACCAGATGGTGCCAGGCAGCCTCCAGCCATTGCTGGCAGGCTTGCAGCAGCAAGTCCAAAAACTGGAGCAGAATGCCCAGGGCGTGCTCTGGCTCCATGGTGCCAACTGCGGCGGTGTTCCCAATGGGAACCACCGACACAGGCAGGTAGAGAGGAAAACTCTTTGCTGTCCCTCAGCAAAGCTGAGAACTGGCTGTCCAGGGGGGTCCCTTTAAGCACGAGCCTCAGATAGCTTCAGATAGCAGCCACACAAAGCAACTACTTACCTGATGCCCTGCCGGAACCGGTTTGAGCTGCCCTTAAATGCGACCCAGCGTCCAATCAGTGTGGACGCGCTAGTTCGAATTAGCAAAATGCTAATTCGAATTAGTTATGGGGTCTAGATGTGTTAGTTCGAATTAGCTTAGTTCGAATTAATTAATTCAAACTAAGTTCGTTCGAATTAGCGCTGTAGTGTAGACATACCCCCTATGATTTCCAGACCCAGATATGGTTCTGAAAGAGCAGCTGGTATTGGAGCTCCAGAATGATGCCCTCCACCATGAAATGAAAAGGAGATTTAAGGAACAGCCTGCTGATAAGAAGTTCCATGAACCCCTGCAGGCTGCAATTATGTGTTCAGAAGAAGAGAACATTGCTGTGGAAGAGACAGACAAGCCAAATCCCCATACAAGAAGTAGGGGTCCAAGTAAATGTAAGTACTGGGGGAAAAGGCCCTGCCCCAAAAACAGTTAACACTGGTAAGTTAAAGTGAAGCTGTCCAAAAACTGGGAGCCCAACAGAGGGAGATGCTGGAACTGATGAACAAGTTGATGAAAGAAAAAAAAATCCCATAGTCTGCTAACGAATTCAACGACATTGGAATTCCGAAGAGTCCCACTGAGGGATGAGCTGGGAAGGTTCCACTTGTGAAAGGCCAGGTCATACTGGCTGAGAGTGTCCACTGAGGACAGCAGAGTCCCGTGCATTTGAAACCAGTGGGGCATGAGAAGCGAGCGAGTGGTCCATCTACAGTAGGAGACCACAATCCAAATATGAAGGGGAATGAAGTGTGACAAACCAAAACTCTAATGAGAATGGCCAGACCCCTCAATTTCATCTGGTGTTATTCAGGGACAGGGGAATAGAAACTGTGGGTAAGGAACCACCAGTCTTAAGAAGGTCCCAGAGAACTACTAAGGGTGTACTGCCTGATAAATTTAGAGACGATTATGCTATCAGTTCTATGTAGCATGTCTAATATGAAGAAGAAGACATAGAATGTTCAATATGTTGAATGTTCTTTTGTTAATTTTATATAATGGTGGTGTATGTTGTTAATATAGGGCCTGCATATACTGGTGTGAATATTGTGAATGTGGCAGAATTTCAGCCAGGGGGAATGTAAGACAATTGTTGGCCCCTTACTAAAACGCTGGGATTTTTTGATTGGCTCGCTCCCAATACCAAAAAAAGGGGGAAGGGCTTCATTTGCAACTTCGAATGCCTACATTAGCTTCCCTAGTTCGAACTAGGGGGCTAGTGTAGACATACCCTATGCGATGATCAGTGGGTCAGAGAAGTGTCAAGTGCAGAGAGAGCACCCCAGAGTGGGGACCCTAGCCCTTGTCTTAAGTGACCACAACAAGTTTGAGGGTTGAGTCCCCCCGGAATCCTGGGCTCAGCCTTTTTAAGGTGTGACGGACCGGGCCAGGTCTGGGCACAGCTGAGGGCATCCGCTCAGGATGGATTGCTCAAACTTGAGGCTCCTTACAGCCCCAGACTGGAGACCTTCCAGACAGGTCATGAACCAGTCACACCAAACACTTCAGTTGCCAGTCTGGCCAGCCAGAAGCCTCATGAGTAAAACCCCTCAGACACCCCAGCTGTTCCTAGGCCCCAATCAACCCCAGGCCTGACACACAGGTGAGGGGTTATAGAACCCAATCCCACCTACCCCAAACGGGTTCTTCTGGTCCTAAGAAACTAGCCACAAATTCCAATCGATTTACACTCATTTTTTTCTGGCTCGTTGTTCCCTGCAAGGCTGCATCTGGGATCAAGAGCTAAACTGAAGACAAGATGGAGGGTGCCACATGGCACTTATATACCTCTCCTGGATCTTCCTGGCCAGAGCAGGTCACATGGTTGAGTGACCTATCTCTGTTTCACATGCTGGCAGCCATTATGCCTTGGCTGATTTGCAGGTATCAGTCACTTTCCTGAGGTGTGTATTGGCACCTAGAGATTCATTGTCTCCTTGCCAATTAGCACAGTCACTGGCTGAACGTTCTTTGCCCATTGCTCGGTCTCAGACAGAGAACTTTCCAGCAAAAGCAGAGTACATGTTTATAACTCCACATACAGACATTATACAAATACATGAATAGCATATACAAAGTCAGTAGAACACAAGCTTTCATTCAACATCTCACGTGACCCCCTTTGTACAGACTTTTGGGGCAAGCACCCCCGCCCCCATGGGTGCAACAGTGATCTTTAGAATCCAATAACATGACATAGGGTTACAAGGATTCTGCCACACAGAAGAGCGGAAGGGGAGCCCTCGCGGTCAGGGAGATGACTGGGTAAAGAAAGTGAGAGTAAGGACTCAGATCCTTTCACTAGCCCATTTCATTGGGGTAGTACAGAAGCCAGAAAAGTTCCCCACAGTAGCAGGACTATTTCCCCACTTACACTGAACTTAGTCTGTGGTTAAGTTTATACCCTGCCTATGTCTACACTGCAGGCTTCTTGCTCAAGAACTGTTTTGTGCAAGAGTTCTTGTGCAAAAGGTCTTGCATAAGAGCATATCCACACTGCCATGTGCTTTTGCACAAGAGTGTCCATGGCAGTGTGGACACTCTCTTGTGCAAGAAAGCTCTGATGGCCATTTTAGCCATAGGGATTTCTTGCACAAGAAAGCCCTGTTGTCCGTGCACGCATGAGGTCTTATTCCTTATGGGGAGAGGAATAGCTCTTTACAAGAAGCCCTCTTTTCTGATGTTTTACTGTAAATTTACTTGTGCAAGAACACTCATGCAGTGTAGACACGCCGCAAGTTTTTGCACAATAACAGCTGTTCTTGTGCAAAAAGCCTGCAATGTAGACGTAACCCCTGTGAGTAGTTCCATTGACTTTGAGTTAAGTATGTTGCTAACATATTTCAGGAGCTTAAATGAATCCTCTAAGAAACAGCAGACACAGTGCAGGGTCTTACCTGGTTCCATTCTGTGAATATAACAAGTAAGGAAGAAAACAATAAAACCAGGGAAAAGAGAACTGGCTTTGGAGCCATGGCCAAAAGAGGGAACCTCCATCTTCACTGTAACTTGATCTAGAAGACAATGGGAAGAAAGAGGAATAAATGTATCATAGTGAGCGTAACACTAACTAACTTTAAATCATTAAAGTCAGGCATTAAAGAGGACACATGAAATATAACAGAAACAAATGCATTATTAAGTGAACTCTTTTATAGTATGGGAAAAAAGCTTCAGAGGGGCAGCCGTGTTACTCTGTAACTGAAAAAACTTAAAAAAGAATGAATAGTCTGGCAGCACGTTAAAAACTAACAAAACATGTAGATGATTTTGTGAGCTTTCGTGGGCACAACCCATGAAACCCATGAATGCTCATGATACCATCTACATGTTTTGTTAGTTTTTAAGGTGCTGCTAGGCTATGCTTTCTTTTTTAAGTTTTTTTATATTATGGAATTAGAACAACCATTTCATTCAAATGTGTTTTCTTTTTCAGTCTAATTTTGACCCATCCTTACAAAATCCCCTTTAAAAAAGGGCAGATCAGTGCAAACATTGGAAGTAATTCTATCAATGGAGAAAAAAATAAAGAATGAGAAACTGTAAGGTAAGAGATTTTTTTACCCATTTCTTTTCTTTGACGATATCAGAGGCAAGATGATTCAGTTTCATAAACACAGTTATTAAGTAATAGGGATGACAAAGTCAGTTTCCTTACAGTTGGATTTGCAAACATTTGTAACTAGTTTAACAAAACAGAAATATACATTAAGTTAATTCCTAGAAATTCTCTCTTTGAATGCATTGAGAGTAGGATCAGGGCCACTTTTCTTAAATAAAATATAGGAGCACAGAGGTATATTTTTCAGTCAAATAACTGGAATAGTCTGGTGTTTCTTTATAATGAAAGAGGAGGAAGAATAGCTCTTATGTCATTTTGAATATATAGTTCAACAGCAAAGTTTATGTTCAAAATAAGACACATTTATCCCAAGAATATTGGCTTATTTTACAGTTGCAATCCACCATAAATGTTTACAGTAATTCCTCATTTAACACATGCCCACTTAACACGTTTTCGCGATAGCACGATTTTTTGGGGGGGAATGTTTTTTGAATTACACGACCATCCCCGGAATAACACGATTTCCCCAGCCATCCCATTGCCTGCAGCTGCGCAGGGCTTCCCCTGACTCCCTGCAAAGCGGAGGAGGAATCGCTGCTCGCCCCGCCGTTCCCCAGCAACCCCCCCCTCACTGGATGCAGTGCGGGTCCCAGCAGACCCGTCACAGGGGCATACTCCCAACCCAATCCCACTCCCCTCTCGTCCCCTTCCCTTCCCCAGAACGAAACACCTCCCCTCCCTGCTGTAACCCAGTCCCCTTTCTCCCCCAACCTTATGTCCCAGTCCCAACAGACACCACCACTTGAAATGCAGCCCCCACCTTTTCCATTATTTTCAATGGGAAAATTGACCCCGCATAACACGTTTTCACTTAACATGATCATTTTCTGATGTTAAATGAGATCATTTTCAGTGTTAAATGAGGAATTACTGTACTAGGAGATATCAAAGAGCAATAGAGATGGTATTCAAATGACAGAAGCTCACCTACCTGATGAACCTTAGAAATAAGCTTTGGAACAGTTTTGAGATCGCCCTGGTGTTCCAAGGTTTGCCAAAATCCTTGTCCATTCTTCTCTAATTAGCTTGCATGGTCAGTGGCTATTTAGTCTGCAAAAATAATTCTTAATAAAAAATCCAGAAACAAAAAAACTGAATCCAAGTCTTTCATTCTATATTTCTGCCAAAAATGTATTTATTCTTAATGGGACATTAGAGTGAAATACGCTCTCTCAATGCCTTCACCAAGATGGAAAGCGAAAGCAGAAAAATAACTGGCATGCTGTGCTTATTTCAGCCCCTCCCCATTACATCCTCATTACAGTTCAGAGATAAGGATCCCCTCTCAAAGAAGTATTCCCAGCAGATTCAGATTTCCAAGGGTCCCAATCTGGCTGAAGGCAATGACAATTTCCAAGAGGCTCTGCTTCCTGCTCCACTGAACACTGTCCTGATAATATTGTATTTTCCATCTAATGCTCCAAATGGAAACTCCCCTTATAGTTTCTTAAGGAAGAAGCAACCTTTGTGCTGCTGCTCTAGAGTTTCTGGTGAAGCCAGTACCTTTATTGCAGTAAGGTCCAAAGGTGAAAGCCCAGTCCATCTCTGTTCTCAGAGAAGTCTAATTGGGATCAAACAGCTTTAGCTGAATCTAAGTTCTGACTGGCCATCAGCTATAGTGTTCTCCTGGTCTAAGCCACACCACGGGCTACTGAATCCCCAACTCACAGCCCTCCATTTGCTCCTTTACTAGAGGGCAGTGCACTGATAGAGGGGCTTCAGGCAAGTGGCACAATGGAGACAGGAGGGGGTGGAGCAGGAGCCAGGATTGGAGGAAGGGGTGGAGTGGGGATAGGGACAAAGCAGAGATGTGCCGGGGGTAGGGCCTGGGGCACTGGGGGGAGGGAGGAGGGTTGCCCTGGTCTCCACATTGCCCTAGGCACAGCCCTGCCTGATTCCTAATGTGGATAAATACTTAGAGATTGTCTCTGGGAGCAGGTCCCATCCTATGAACACCCCTCTGAACACCATAGCAATTCCTGATAAGCAAAAGGAATGTGAGCGACATATTTCATACCCCGTTAGCCACCTTCACATAAATTCAACACCTCTGGAAACACAGAGGAGAATCAGCACCTTGTGTTTAGCCCCCTCTGCACAGAGGTCAGCTCAGTGATTCCTGGTGTCCATGACTACAGACCACACAAGAGACAGGGCATAGGTGGGATACTGAGGTATCACAGTCAAATCCCAGCCCTCATCAGAACATGTCAGTCTATTCCCTGCTTGGGCTGAGGGAACCCAACCAAGTACAGAAGCAAATCCCACCACTCACCCCACAATGGCAGCTGGAAGAAAAGTTTAAAAGGAACAAATCAGAATAATCTTTTCTGCATTTTTTTTTAACTTTAAAAGCCCCTTGCAATGAAAAGGAGCTGAGAAGCAGCTTTAATACCCACAACAATGGAAAAGAGATCCACAGATTTTGGGAACAGTTATTTTTAATGACACTAATATGGTGACAAAGTCAAGGAAGTAACATCAAGTTAATGAGTGACAGTCTCACCTTCATTCATGATTTGTAAATGTCTCTGTCCCTTTTGTGTTTCCTTTGCTTCCCCCTTGTCTTTCACACAGTTTATTTTTACTCACCTTTTTTCTAGCACTCATTTCCCATCCCTGTTTATTTCTGCATGTCTCTTCCACTCTCCTCTGCTCCCTCTCTCAGATCATCCCCCGCCATGTTCTCCATTCTTTCCTCTGAGTTTATATCCCTCCCCCATCCCCCCCACTGCCTCTGGCAGTTTTCTCCCTCAAATATGTTTTTCTTTCACTGTTTTTGTATCTATTTTTACCCTTTTCCCAGGACACTCTTGTTTATTTTGTTTTACTTTATTTTTTCCTTTTGTTTTCTCTGTTATCTCTGGTTCAGCTCCTCCTGCACCCTTCCCCACATCTTGCAGCCAACTCCCAGCCTGGCTGTTAGTTCTGTCCCCTGCCCAGCCCCCCCTGCCTGCCTCTCAAGGCCTATCTGCTCCTCCTGCAGCCCCAGGGGTTCTCCCCACTTCTCTTCTCATTCCTGGGGCTGCAGAAAGAGAAAGGGGGGAGGGGAGGCTTTCAGGGGTTAGATGAGGAGCTGGGTACATGACAGTCCTCCAGGGTCATAGACACTAGACACTCTGAGACCAGAGAGGCTGATTTAAAGGTGTAAGTGGGATGCCCCACTGCACCCCCATGTCTTAAGGACACAGTCTTAGCTGGAAACCCGGTCCCAAGGTCAGACTATCTCCCCAGGGAGGGGAGCCCGGCGGGAAAGTGAAGATCGGGGCCTCGGCACCAGCATCGATAAATGTCACCTGCCCCCGGTAACAATTCAGACAAATCTGTATCCCTGCTGGGGACCTGATTCAGGGGCAGGGAGGTCATAGGGTCAGTGAGAGCCTGGAACTGACCTCCACACTGCCCCAAAACCCAGATCTCCCTCTCAGGGCTGATCTGTCCTTTCCTCCTCATAGACTCACTGGCCACCCCCACAGTCCAGTGTCTCCTATCCCCCACCTCCACCTCCCAGCAATGTCTCCCTGAGGTGAACCCCTCATGGCCCAGCACACACTGATCAGCGTCAAATCCCTCAGTGGTGTCAGTGCTGTGTTTTCTCATCTCACACGTTTCCGATCCTCAAACAGGACGAGGTGGGAATGAGCCATGTCTGGATCCAGAGTCATATTGGCTGGGGAGAGAGAATCAGAGCGTGAGGGGCAGATATCGGCCCTGGGAGATGGTTTGATGGTGTCAGTGACAGAATCTACCCCAGCTGGAGAGTGACTCAGTGTCACGTTATGGGATTTTAAAGTGAGCAGCAAGATCACTGCTGCACCCATGGGGAGGTGTTTGCCCCAACGTCTATACAAGGGGGCCGTGTGAGGTGTCAAATGAAAACTTATGTTCTACTGATTCTGTGTATGACACTCTTGTGCTTGTGTGATGTCTGTGTGTGGGTTTTGAATATGGGCTCTGGGCTGCTATTGTGAGTGTTCTCTGCCTGAGACAGGGCAATGGGCCTGGACTGCCTGTTGTAAAGAAGCATTGTTCAGTCAATGACTGTGCTAATTAGCATGGCCCCAAGGACAATGGCTCTCAAGGTGCCCAACACACACCTGAGGAATGCGTCTGGAAACCTGGAAACCAGTCAGTATCTCATGGCTGCTGACATGCAAATCATGCCATCATGTGACCAGCTCCAGTTTGGGAGACACCAGAGATATATAAGTGCCATGAGGTGGACTCCATTTTGTCTCCAATCTTGCTACTGATCCCAGATGCAGCCTTGTGAGACAGAGAGCTGGGAAGGATTGTTGATCATTCCTGACATAGGATGTACACCAGAGACTTTTAAGATAACAGTTTGTAACTTCTCTGCTGAGAGCCTGCATCAAGAACTTGGTGATTGATGCATGTAATGTATTCTCCTTAACAACCTTACTCTCCACCTTTTCTTTCTTCTGTTAATAAACCTTTAAATTTTTAGATGCCAGCGTGATTTTGTGGGCAAGATCCAAAGTGTGAATTGACCGGGGATTTGTGGCTGGTTCTTTGGGACTGGGAGAATCCGCTCTGGGTAGATGAGATTGGGCTCTATAACCCCTTACCTGTGTGCAGACCCGGGGCTGATTGTGGCACAGGGAGAGCTGAGGTATCTGAGGGGTTTTGCTCATGAGGCTGCCTGCTGGCCGGATTGGCAGCTGAAGTGCTCGGTGTGACTGGTTTGTGGCCTATTTAGGGAAGGTCTCCAGTCGAGGGCTATAAGAAGCCCTGGTTTTGAGCAATTCACCCTGAATGGATGTCCTCAGTGGTGCCCAGACCTGGCTCGGTCCATCACTCTCAGGGAATCTCTTTCCTCCAGGATGTACCTGGCTCTGAATGGGGATCAGCTCTGAGATCTCAGCATAATTCAGGATAGAATTATCCACCAGCAGACAGGGAAGTGAGGGTACGTCTAGATTACATCCTTTTTCTTGGAAAAGGGATGTAAATTAGACACTTCGAAATTTCCTGAGCTCCATTTGCATAATGGTGTCCACAGTTTTTTCCAAAAGGGGCTTTTCAAAAGAAAAATGGCTGTTTAGATGGGGAACTGTTGAAAATAAAACCCTTTTTTGAAAGCTACTGTAAACCTCATTTTTTGAGCAGTACAGAATCTTTCGAAAAATCAATTTATTTTCAAAAGATCCCCATCTAAACAGCCGTTTTTCTTTTGAAAAGCCCCTTTTTGAAAAAAAAACCATGGCTGCTATTATGCAAATGAAGCTTGGGAAATTTAAATCCCTGTTTCATTTGCAATTTCGAAGTGTCTAACTTACATCCCTTTTTTGAGAAAAAGGATGTAATCTCGACACAGCCTGACAGAGCAAGAAGATCTGAAGTCAAGCCTGAGTCTCAGAATGGCTCTCATCCAGCTCTCCCTATGAAAGGGTTTAAAGATCCTGAAATTGCAGGAAGCCCCAGGAGATTTCCACTCACATTAGTCACTTAGGCAAATGTGAACCTCAATTTGCATATCTTTTCCCACTATACTGTCAAAGAGGCTTTTCTGAAATTTGGTGCATCTACACGGTGCCAAATTTTAGAAATTCCTGCTCTCTTGAGCCATCTCTTCTTCCTCATAAAATGAGGTTTACAGAGATAGCAAAAGAGAGCGTCCTCTTTTTCAAAAATTTTTCTGAAATAGCAGATGTGTTCCTTGAACGTGGCACTACTTTTCCGGGATACCAGCGATATCCTGGAAGAGCAGTGCAGTCTACACATAGCCTTAATCACAGTTATCTTTTCCCTGTTGTACCCTCCCTCCTTTAATTTTAAAATCTTGGCACTTGGATGTCTGTTGTGGATGTCAGCACAATGCCAGCTGCACCCAGCACCATATCTGATAACTGTTGATAATAACAAAATTAAATATATCATTAATTAAAGTTCTGTAGCTAGTCATCTGGGCCAGCCAAAGAGAATTATCCCCCCCCAGATTTCAGAGTTTAAAATTGGGATTCTCTTTTACAAGCAAAGAACTTTGGGTATGTCTACACAGCATAGTTATTTCGAAATAACAGCTGTTATTTCGAAATAATTTTCCTAGCGTCTACACAGCCAAACCGCTATTTCAAAATAAATTCAAAATAGCGGAGCGCTTATTTCCAATTTGGTAAACCTCATTTTATGAGGAGTAACGCCAAATTCAAAATAGCTATTTCGAAATAAGTGCTGTATAGACACTTATTTCAAAATAGGGGGCCTCCAGCCTTCCCAGGGTGCCCTGGTGGCCACTCCAGCCTCAACGAAAAACACTTCTCTCCCTCCCCACCTCCCGAAGCCCTTAAAGGGGTAGACTCTGGCCACAGTGCCTGTGCCAGCTCCAAGTCTGCCGGCCCAGAGCCAGCAGTCACTTCCCCTGACCCAGTGGCCCCAAAACATGAGCCAGCAAGCCACTGGCAGCCAGCCCTCCACCGCTCCCCAGGAGCCTGACAGGGCCTGGAGAAGGTGGATGCCTTCCTGGTCCAGGGTGGAGATCATGGACCTTATTCAGGTTTGGGGGGGATGCCCCCAACGTCCATGATCTCCACACTAGATGGAGGAATGCAGCCATCTATGTCAGGATACCTGCCAGCCTGGCCACCAAAGGCCATTTGTGAACCCAGGAGCAGGTTTGCATGAAAATCAAGTTGGTCCAATGAGACCCCCAACCCTGAGCTTCCCCTCCCCCTTCTTCCCCTTGCTTCCCCCTTCCAGCTCCCTCTTCCCAGGTTTCCCCCTCCCTTCTCCCACCCTCTCTTTTCTCTCCCTCCCTCCTCCTTTCCCCAGTCTCACCAGAGTTTCATTTCCCCTCCCCCCAGTTTTGTTAAATAAAGAGAGTTTGTGTTCATGAAAATACATGTATTTTATTTGACATCAGGAAGGGGGGTTAGGGAGGGGTAAGTGGAAGGACATGAGGGAGGAATGAGGCACAAGCCCCCAGTGAGGCAGACCAGGGAGGCTCTTAGTGCTCCTCAGGATGGAAGCTCTCCCGCAGGGCCTCATGGATACTAACAGCCCCCCGATGGACCTCCCAGATGGCAGCCTGCAGAAAGTGCAGCCAGGCTCTCAGCAACACATCCACGAGAAGCACCAGAGTGCCCAGGGGCAGCTCTGGCTCCATGTTGCAGAGTGCTGTGGTGTCCCGAGTGAGGGCAATCAGAGCACGCAGAGACAAAATGCTTTGCTGTCCCTCATCGAGGTAGACAAGCAAGCAGGGAAACCTGAGAACTGGCTTTCCGAGGGGGTCCCTTTAAGCACAGACCTCAGATAGCCTCAGGCAGCAGCCCCACACAGTAAGTCCTGACCTGGTGCCCTGCTGGAACTGGTTCCGGCCAGACTTATATGTGATTCAGAGTCCACTCAGTGTGGACGTGCTATTTGAAATGCATTTTGTGTGTAGATGTGTTATTTCTAAATAAGCTATTTCAAAATAACACTGTAGTGTAGGCGTACCCTTCTAGAGCAGAAGGAAGTCAGTGGTGGACAGAGGGGAAAGAGAATTTGGAAATGTGGTCATGAAGGAGAAAATGGAAAAGATGGTTTAAAAACAGCAGAACCATCTCTCTGGGAGGACAGTTTCTCCAGCTGCAACCTACCATGCACCACCGCTTCTGGCAGCTGGACACCAATTCTGACTGGTTGGACCGGCTCGTCATAGAGCGGTGGGATGACCAGCAGTGGTTCCAGAGGCTACGTCTAGACTGCACGCCTATTTCAAAAGAGGCTTTTTCGAAAGTAGAGGAGAGGCAATTTGAGCAGCCCCGGATGGCTGCCATCTTCCAGGTTCACCAGTCTGGTATCCTAATCCGAGAGGCCCTGAGGGAGAGATTCTCAGAAGGAGCCCACTGACTCTCCCTAGGGCCTCCCCCATGGAGGTTTGGCCTGGCCCACCCCTACCTTTCCTCCACAACCCTCACTCTTTCCCATAAATACATACACACCCAGTTTTCTTTGGAAACAGAAATTGGTTTTTTTATTAGAAACAGTAGCAATACAGAAAATGTACTAACTGTGTATAAGAACGGCCATGCTGGGTCAGACCAAAGGTCCATCCAGCCCAATATCCTGTCTGCCGACAGTGGCCAATGCCAGGTGCCCCAGAGGGAGTGAATCGAACAGGTAATGAGCAAGCGAGCTCTCTCCTGCCATCCATCTCCACCCTCTGACAAACAGAGGCAAGGGACACCATTCCTTACCCAGACTGGCTAATAGCCATTTATGGACTTAACCTCCATGAAAGTGTCTAGTTCTCTTTTAAACCCTGTTAAAGTACTATCCTTCACAGCCTCCTCAGGCAAGGAGTTCCACAGATTGACTATGCACTGTGTGAAGAAGAACTTCCTTTATTTGTTTTAAACCTGCTGCCCATTAATATGAACCACCTTTGTCTTGGTACTGTTCAATTGTTTATAAACAAAGTAAATCTGTCACTCAAAAATAAAGAATTTGTTCCATAACTGAAATGTCCTTTCTCTGGGGTGGTAGGGGACTGAACACCGGAAGAGGAGGGGGCTCAAGTAGGCCGCTGCTTCCTGATCACAGGGTCCTGTCACCTTGTATACTGGCTCCGCCACAGCTTGAGGCTCAGGTGGAGTGAGAGCCAGTCCTGGCCTGGGCAGGCGGGGGCAGGCAGCTGTTGGGCCTGTGAGGGCTTGGGAGCAGGAGGAGGCTGGAGGAGCAGGGGAGAAGGGTCCTGGCGTGCAGGAGGAGTGGTGCCCATGACAGGGGCAGGCAAGCAGAGGGCCTCCCGCATAGTGGCACAGATGGCAGTGCTCTGCTGGACCAGCTCATCCAGCAGCCTGTTGCACCATTCGGCCTCTGCCTCCGTCCTCTGCTGAAGGGTCCTGTTGAGGTCCTGCAGGGCCACTACATGCTCCTCAGCAGGTCCGTGCAGACCCACCAGTGCCTGCAGGTGTCACAGGTCCGGGATGGTGATGGGGCGGGTGTGGTGCTCCCTGTTGGGTAGTGGGTCCGGCTGTGGAGGTAAAGAGGAGACAATCAATGTTTGTGTTCACCCCGCTGTCCCCTAGGGCATGCCGTGGTTGTCAGGGCTCTCCTTTGGACAGGAGACTCAGGAGTGTCACATGTGACACCGCCTGTGAGTTGGGTAGCAGCCTGAAAGCATCACAGGAGCCCCACAGTGGCAATGGGACTAGATGGCCCCCACACTGTCAGCCTGCCGTGTGTGGTGACCGTTCAAAGCACTCACCTGATGTTCCCTCCTTGATGTCCACGGATGCCTGGGAGGCCTCTCGGGTCTGGAGGACCAGCTCCTGAGAGAGGGTCCTGGCTGCCTCCTCTTCCTCCTTGTCCTCCTCCTCAGAGTGCAGCTCTCCCACCTTTTCTGCCTGGTCCTCCTGGTCGGTCCATGATGTGGTGGGGTAACCCGGACTCCAAACGCAGTGGAGTCTTGGCTTCCCACTGCTCAGGAGGTGCTCCAACTCCTGGTAGTAAGGGCAGCTCTGTGGGGCTGCCCTGGAGCGGGAGGTCTGGTCCCAGGCCTTGGCATATCCCTGCCGCAGCTCTTTCACCTTGGCCCATATATGTCTGCATTCCTGTGGTGCAATTGCAGAGCCTGCAGGCAGGGGCGGCCCTAGACTAGCTGTCAGCAACTGGCACCCTAGGCGAACCATGCCCCCCCGCCAACCCCAAGGGCAGATATCGACTGCGGGTTTTGGTTCTGTGCTGGGGAGAGGGGGGCTGGGGATGGAGTTCTGGGGCTGGGGTCGGGGGTTGGGGATGGAGTTGGAGTTCTGGGGCTGGGGGGGCCCAGGGTGCTGGGGATGGAGTTCTGGGGCTGGAGGCCATGAAGAGGAACAGGGTGCCAGTGGGGAGAAAGTCCCTGCACCTGCCTCCTCCCAAGATTCCCGAGAAGCCGGCATGTGCCTCTCCCAGGGCGACCCCCCTCCCGCGGAACAGGGGAAGCTGGCGCCTGACTCCCCTGGGGCTGACCCCCCCCACACGGCACAGGGGAATCCTCCTCCCCCCCCCCCGCGCTGCCTCTCCCAGGACTTACCCCCCTCCTGGCCACAGGAAGCCGTGCTCCAGGTAAGGCACCGGAAAGGAGGAAATGGAAGGGGCAGGGTTTGGAATTTGGTGCCCCATGCAACTTGGCGCCTAGGCGGCTGCCTAGTTTGCCTATAGGCACGGGCCACCCCTGCCTGCAGGGCATCTTTCAGGGACCAGAGCTCTGGGAGGTTTTTATTTCTGGGCCAGACCAGGCTGGTGCCTGCCTTTTGGTGCCCCTTGGTGAGTTCTCCTCACTGTCCTGAGAAGGGCCAGGGTGGCCTTGAGGCTGGGACATGGCTAGCATGGCTGGCACGGATGTTCTGGCTAGCTTCCTGACAGCAATGCCTGTCTGGGTACCTGTGCCTTTAAGAGGCTGTGGACAGGAACCATAGAGGTGCTCACCATGTAAAGTCTGGACCGTCCACCAGGGCTTCTTCCTGGAGGCCTTTTTTTTTTTTTTTAAAGAACTGGCTTCCTGAGTCCACCCACGCCTTTTTGACAGATCTATGAAAAGGTGTTATTCCTCAAAAACGAGGTTTACCGCTGTTGACAAATCACGCATTCTGTCAACTTACTGTCGACAGAACACGATGGTAGTCCAGACGCAGGTACAGGGTTTTTTTTAAAAAGGCCACTTTTTTAAAAAAACCCTGTAGTCTAGACTCTAGACACACCCTCAATGTGTTTACATTGAATGCAGAGGGAAGTATTTGAATGATCACCTGAATGTCAAGGATTGTGGCACATTTCCCCCCTGTTGGGGGCGGCCCCCATTCTGGGGTGTGCCGCCCAGGTCTTTAGACCTCCCAGACCTGGCCCCAAAGTACAATGCCCCTCTCTTAGGGGAAATATGGCCCACTGGCCTGCCTAGTCCTTCATATGTAAGCTCGGCGGCCTAGTCCCTTAAATTATCCCCCTCTCACCGGGGGTCCCTCTCCACTGGGCCCTTCCTCTCCACTGGGCCCCGACCCAGGGCCTGATCAGTGGCGGGTGGCTCCCACCACTGGCTCGGCGGGGAGTCCTTCCTGAAACACGCTAAGCCCGCCGGGACTTTTCCAGCTCCCGCCCTGGGTCGCTCCTACCCCCTTCCCCGGCCTGCAGCGGTCCCACCTGTAGGCATGAGTCGGGCAGCAGTAGCAGCATTCCTCAACCCAGCGTCTGGGGTAGCAGTGGCAGGGGCAGTGGCTGTGTCCAGGAGGCAGTACGGCGGCTCTGGCATCGGGCCGAGCCCGGCCTGGGCCTGGCAGCGTGAGGTCAGCCAGTCTGATGCCTCTCTCTGGCTGCAGTGGCTGGGGCTCTGGAGGTTGTGCCCTAGCTCCTTCTCCTCCAGAGCTCAGCCCCACTGAGCAGTTCTGCAGCCCTTTATACCTGGGCTGCACTGGGAGCATGCCCTGCTGGGCCTGGTGAATTCTGGGCTTGAGTGCGTGCCGCCTGTCACACCCCCATTTTTAAAGGATTCTTTGTCTGAATTTTCATCTGATTGGATCACAAGATCATGATCACTCAAAACTCTAAAAGCTAGAGGAAAAGAGCTGGATAACTCACAAGGCTGCTTTGTCTACACTGTAATGTAAACCCAGAATTAGTAGGACACAGGCTCTCCAATGACCAGTGTTAGGAACCCTGGGTTGACACTGGAAGTAAGTTGCTGGAGTGCAAGAGCCCCTGCTGCTCAGGCAATGTGCATGCCAGCTGTTTGGGGAGGGGAAGTGCAGTCTCACACTCCCCGTAACCCAGAGGTGCTGCAGGATTGCCAGGTACTGGTCCCAGCTGCCCCTGTCCCCTACCCAGACCACCCACAAGTACCCTGTCACCTGCCCCCACCAGAACTGTCCCCAGCACCCAGCAGCATCCTGTCCCCAGTCCCAGCACCCTGCTGCCCACCCCAGGACCCTCTCCCTGGCCCCAGCACCCTGCCACTCACCCCAGCACCCAGCACCACCCTGTCCCCGGCCCCAGCACCCTGCCACCCATACTAGCACCCAACAGCACCCTGTTTCTTGTCCCAGCACCCTGCCACCCACCCCAGTGCCCAGCAGCACCATGTCCATGTCCCCAGCATCCTGCCCCAGCACCCCACCACCTGTGCCAGCATCCTACCACCCGACAACACCCTCTCCCCAGCCTCAGCACTCACTAGCACCCTGTCATAGAATCATAGAATCATAGAACCATAGAGCTGGAAGAAGGTCATCAAGTCCAGCCCACTGCTCTAGGCAGGACCAATCCCAACTAAATCAACCCAGCCAGGGCTTGGTCAAGCCAAGACTTAAACACCTCTAGGGATGGAGACTCCACTACTTCCCTAGGTAACCCATTCCAGTGCTTCACTACCCTCCTAGTGAAATAGTTTTTCCTAATATCCAACCTGGACCTCTCCCACCACAACTTGAGATCATTGCTCCTTGTTCTGCCATCTGTCACTACTGAGAACAGCCTCTCTCCATCCTCTTTGGAACCTCCCTTCAGGAAGTTGAAGGCTGCTATCAAATCCCCCCTCACTCTTCGCTTCTGCAGACTAAACAGACCCAACTCCTCAGCCTCTCCTCATAAGTCATATGCTCCAGCCCCTAATCATTTTGGTTGCCCTCTGCTGGACCCTCTCCAATGCCTCCACATCCTTTTGTAGTGGGGGCCCAGAACTGGACACAATACTCCAGATGTGGCCTCACCAGAGCCGAATAAAGGGGAATAATGACATCTCTGGATCTGCTGGCAATGCTCCTCTTAATGCAACCTAATATGCCATTAGCCTTCTTGGCTACAAGGGCACACTGTTGACTCATATCCAGCTTCTCATCCACTGTAACCCCAGGTCCTTTTCTGCAGAACTACTACTTAACTGGTTGGTCCCCAGCCTGTAACAATGCTTGGGATTCTTCCGTCCCAAGTGCAGGACTCTGCACTTGCCCTTGTTGAACCTCATCAGATTTCTTGTGGCCCAATCCTCCAATTTGTCTAAGTCACTCTGGACCCTATCTCTGCTCTCAAGCGTATCTCCTCTCCCCTAGCTTAGTGTCATCCGCAAACTTGCTGAGGGTGCAATCCATCCCCTCATCCAGGTCATTAATAAAGATATTGAACAAAACCGGTCCTAGAACCGAACCTTGGGGCACTCCGCCAGAAACCGACCGCCATCCTGACATCAAGCCCTTGATCACTACCCGATGGGCCCGGCCTTCTAGACATCTTTCTATCCATCTTACTGTCCATTTATCCAATCCACATTCCTTTAACTTGCTGGCAAGAATATTGTGGGAGACTGTATCAAAAGCCTTGCTAAAGTCAAGGTATATCACATCCACTGACTTTCCCACGTCCACAGAGCCAGTTACCTCATCATAGAAGCTAATCAGATTGGTCAGGCACGACTTGCCCTTTGTGAATCCATGCTGACTATTCCTAATCACTTTCCTCTCTTCCAAGTGCCTCAAAATGGATTCCTTAAGGATCCCTTCCATGATTTTTCCAGGAACCGAGGTAAGACTGACTGCCTATAGTTCCTGGATCGTCCTTCTTCCCTTTTTTGAAGATGGGCACTACATTTGCCTTTTTCCAATCATCCGGGATTTCTCCCGATCTCCACGACTTTTCAAAGATAATGGCCAAAGGCTCCTCAATGACATTTGCCAACTCCCTCAGTACCCTCGGATGCATTAAGTCCAGACCCATGGATTTGTGTACGTTTAGCTTTTCTAAATAGTTCCTAACCTGTTCTTTACCCACCAAGGGCTGTTCATCTTCATCCCATCTTGCGTCACTTAGCGCAGAAGTCCAGGAGCCGACTTTGTCTGTGAATACAGAGGCAAAGAAAGCATTGAGTACTTCAGCTTTCCCCACATCATCTGTCACTAGGTTACCTCCTTCATCCAGTAGGGGCCGCACACCCTCTCTCATCACCTTCTTCTTGTTAACATGCCTGTAGAAACCTTTCTTGTTATCCTTCACATCCTTAGCCAGTCGCAATTCCATTTGTGCTTTCGCCTTCCTGATAACCCCCCGGCATTCTCGAGCTATACATTTAAACCCCTCCTGGTCATTTGTCCTAGTTTCCACTTTTGTAAGCTTTCTTTGTGCTTAAGTTCACCAAGGATTTCCCCGTAAGACAATCCTGTCTCCTACCATGTTTGCCTCTCTTGCTACGCTGGGATGGTTTCTTTCTGTGCCTTCAATAAGGCTTCTTTAAAATACTGCCAGCTGTCCTGGACTCCTTTCCCCTTCATGTTAGCATCCCAGGGATTCTGTCCATCAGATCTCTGAGGAGTGAAAATCTGCTTTTGAAATCCAAGGTGTGTATTTTACTACTCTCTTTTCTTCCTTTGGTCAGGATCCTGAAATCTACCATCTCATGATCACTGCTTCCCAGGTTGTCACCCACCTCTACTTCCCCTATTAGTTCCTCCCTATTTGTGAGCAGAAGGTCAAGCTGCGCACGGCCCCTGGTCGGATCCTTCAGCACTTGTGTCAAGAAGTTATTCCCAACATTCTCCAAAAACGTCCTGGATTGCCTGTGTACTGCCGTATTGGTTTCCCAACAGATGTCAGGGTGATTAAAGTCCCCCACGAGAACCAGGGCCTGCGATCCGGAAGCTTCTCTCAGTTGTCCGAAGAAAGCCTCAGCTACCTCATCCACCTGATTCGGTGGCCTGTAGCAGACACCAACCACAACATCACTGCTGTTGTTTGCTCCTTTAAACTTAACCCATAGACTCTCAACAGGTTTTTCTCCCTCTTTATACTGGAGTTCAGAGCAATCATAGTGCTCTCTTGCATATAGTGCAACTCCTCCTCCTTTTCTCCCCTGCCTGTTCTTCCTGAACAGTCTATACCCTTCCATGACAGTGCTCCAGTCATGCGAGACATCCCACCAAGTCTCTGTTATCCCAATTAAATCATATTTCTTGGACTGGGCCAGGGCCTCCAGTTCTTCCTGTTTGTTGCCCAGGCTTCTCGCATTAGTGTACAAACATCTCAGATAACCAGCTGATCTCCCTATCTTCTCCATTCGAAACAGGGGTCCTCCTTTCTTGCTCGTTCCTCTCTGCATTTCTTCCCGGTATCCGACTTTCCCACTCCCCTCAGGGTTTTGGTCACCGTCCCCCAACGAACCTAGTTTAAAGCCCTCCTCACTAGGTTTGCAAGCCTGCCCATGAAGATGCTCCTTCCTCTCTTGGTTAGGTGGATCCCATCTCTTCCTAACAATCCTCGTGCCCGAACAGAGTCCCATGGTCGAAGAAATCAAAGCCCTCTCTGCGACATCACCTGTGCAACCACACATTTATGTCCTCAATTCGACGATCCCTGCCCAGTCCTTTCCCTTCAACAGGAGGATGGACGAGAACACCACTTGCGCTCTGAATTCTTGGATCCTTCTTCCCACTACTACATAATCTGCAGTAACCCGCTCAAGGTCATTCTTGGCCGTATCGTTAGTTCCCATGTGGAGAAGCAGGAAGGGGTAGCGATCCGAAGGTTTGATCAGTTTGGTAAGCCTCTCAGTCACATCCTGAATGCGAGCTCCCAGTAAGCAGCACACCTCTCGAGATTCCAGGTCCGGACGGCAGAGGGATGGCTCAGTCCCTCTCAGGAGGGAGTCCCCGACCACCACCACCCGTTGTTTTCTTTTGGGGGTGGTGGCCATGGAACCCCCATCCCTAGGACTACGCATCCCATGCCTTCCAGTAGATGGTGTTCCCTTCCGGTTTCTTCCTTGTGAGGGCCCTTCCAAAGCATTCAGCACTGCAGAGCCTGTGGAGAGAGCCTGAAAGCAATTACTTACCTCTATAGCATTGGGGGATTCCCATGCTGGCCTTTTTCCCCTTCTAGAAGTTACATGCTGCCAGTTCTCTTCCTGGTCACGTACTGCCCTCTCTGGCTCTTCCGCCTGCCGCGTGAAGGATTAAACTCTGCCTTCGATCGAGGAAGTCTTCATCCTCTCTGATCGAGCATAGGGTCGACACTTGCGCTTCCAGCCCTCTTATTTTTTCTTCCAAAATGGCGACCAGCTTGCACTTAGTGCAGATGAAATCCGTTCTTTCTTCCAGGAGGAAGACAAACATGGCACACTCCGTGCAGGTAACAACAGCAGAACCATCACCATCCATCCCTGCTGTCCTGTTCGCAAGAGCCCTTCAGAGACACTTGTTAGTGGAGGAATAAATCACATTCACATGAGTATGGGTGGAAAGAAGCTGAAAGCTCAATACAGCTTTCCACGTGGGTGGAAGCCACCTCTGTGTTGCACAGAGACTTGTAGCTCCAGGGGGCAGGTGTCTGCAGACAGTGTTGAAAACTGGGCAGGGAACAAGTGGCTTTTGCACAACACACATCTCAGGTAGGAGGGACCCTCACTGACCCACACTGAGATTGTGGCTGATCCTAACAAGGGATTTGTCCAGAAAGCAGCAGAGCTGGGGCAGGACAGAGGTTATGTCCACACAGAGAAAGTTATTTTGGAATAATGGCTGTAATTCTGAAATAACAATGCAAGAGTCTACACAGCAATTCCGTTATTTTGAAATAATTCTGAAGTAACAGATGGCTAATTCCGACTTCTCAAACCTCATTGTACAAAGAATAACGGCTATTCCTAACGAGCTATTTCAAAATAAGGCGTCTATAGATGCTCCACTGCTGCCATTTGAACTAGCCTCTCCCAGGGCCAGTCTGAGCTATTCTTCCTGGGGCTCTAAATCGAGATAGCTTGTCTACATTAGGAAGCCCTCCTCGGACTCATTCTGAGGTTTCCTACAGTGTGGACGTGCTATTTTGAAATAAGCTATTTTGGAATCACTATTACAGAATAGCTTATTCCAAAATAAACGTGCCATGTAGACATAGCCAGAGAGTCCTGAGAGATGAAGCAGCTGGAGGGAAGACAGGTGTGCAGGGGCCAGTCTCAGAGCTGAGAGTCCCAGGTGTCCACCCAAGACAACATGTAGAGGAGAAACCCTCCCCCCCCCGCCCACAGAGGGAGGCACAATATGTCCAGGAGGCCTGGAGCACGTGCCCGGCCCACAGCGCTGCTGCCAACTGCCTGGTTGCCTGCTTCAGTGGCCGAGCAGCCGCCCCTGAACCCAAACTTGCTCCTGCTCCTCCAGCTTCTCTCCCTAGAGCCACCCCATGGCTGCCGAGGCCCCTGTGCATGAGGCAGTCCACCAGAGGCAGACGCCAGTCCCAGCCCCATCCCTGAGCCCCACCTCCCCTTCCTCCCTTTCCACCAGCCTCCTCCCGTTTTCCAGGTTCTTTCTCAGCCCCTCCCCGATCTACATTCCCTACATAGAAACCAAAGAGTTTGTTCTTTCCACAGGAAAAGTCCTATTTTTGTTACCAGCAGGGAGGTGGGAGGAGAGAGGAAAGTGGGAAGGGGGACAGGAGGGCGGGGAAGGCACAGAGGGGCAATGCAGAAGCCCCTTGTGGGGACACCCGGGAGAGTCTCACTGGGGTCCTTGTCTGAAACTCTCCTCAGGGCTGCTTGGATGCACAAGCCCGTGATGGGCTGCTGGATGGCAGCCGTGTGCTGCTGAATGACCCTTGTGAGCTGCTCACCCTCTGGCCCCCACCCTGGCAGGAACGTCTCCGCCTTGTTCTCACAACTATTCTGGAGGACTCTTGGGTGACGTTCAACTCGCCAAGGTCCAGCCAGGGGAGGAAACAGCTGAACCGCCCTTTGAGGGGCCCGAAGGCGCCTCCACACCAATGCGGGCCCTGCTGAGCCTGCCTGGGAAACGTTCCTGGCTTTAGGGCTGTCCTGTGTAGGGCTTCATCAGCCCAAGGAGCAAAGGGCAGGCGGCTTCCCCCATGATGCACGGGGAGGTCCACGTCTCCGGCCCTGAGAGTGCGGTCAGGGGGAAAGTGCTGGGAGGTATCTTCTGGTAGAACCTGGAGCTACAAAATACGCCGGCATCACGCGCCTTCTCCGAGAATGGACCCACGTCCTGGAGGGGACAGAAAGTGGCCCTGCAAAGGGTTAGTGTAGCTGAGCAAAGAGCTCAGGTTCTTGTCTTTCTGGTGGCCTAGTGGTTAGGATTCAGGACTCTCCCAGCTGTAGCCTGGGTTTGATTCCTAGTCAGAGAAACTAGCCTCACCTGTGTTCCTGAAATCTGCCTGGTCTTTACCCTTTCCATCACAGGAGTGCCAGGGGTGGAGAGGCTTGGGGGGTTGCCAGAGGCAGGCTCTGACTGGGAGACACTCCCAGCAGCCAAGCACATTTCTCAGGCAGCTCCTTCCCTGCGCAGGCGGTACAGGTCATACGCCTGGGTGAATAAGAGCTTGTGTGGACTGGCCAGGGCTTCAGGCAGGCAGCTGCCATTGGCCACAAACAAGCTTGGAGCAGGGACCAGGCATGAAGCCTTTTCCTCTACAGCTGAGAGACACAAAGGGCCCAGCAGCCCCTTCTCTCAGCTGTGCGTGGGCAGGGCCAGCAGGGAATCTGCCTGAGGCTTCTTGCTGCCATGTTGGGTGGCTTCATGGGCTGGATCCAGCCCACTGGCCTGTATTGCCCAGGCCTGGCATAGAGGAAGCTTGGCTCTGGGCTGTGAGAGAGGGCGCTGTGGAAAGGCCAGTCTTGCCTTCCTGGGCAGGGCATGATGACATGCGGCCCGGCTGCCAAACATCCCAGACAGAGAATTACAGAGCAGAGAGGCTTGTGTCAAGTAGCTCAGTGGGAGAGCATTAGAGTGAAAGTCTAAAGGTCCCTGGTTCAATCCCAGGCTTTGGTACATGCCAATGTGTGGCAGGAACCTCCTCTCTGATCTGGTGTTATTCCTGTGTTTGATCCTTACCTCACTGCTTTTGGCCACAGCTTGGCATTGACAAATCAAGATCATCTGATTAGCCCTGCCCCCGACTTCTTCCTGTGAGTCGCTGCCTCCTTGACTACTGCCCACCCAGTGCTGGCCCTAGATATAGAACAGTGGCTATGGGCTGATGGGGATGTGTTTGGATAATCTCATGTGACCTTACCTGGGGCCAGCCAGCTAAGCAGGGGACATGGCAAGGTTTCTCCTTCCTCTGTTGGAGAGGAGCCAGCTCATTCCCATGAGCCCACATACAGATGGGGCAGGGTCTGGAGAGGTGACGCAGCTGAATGGAAAAAGCAAGGAGAGAAGCGTATCAGCTACCAGCTGAGACCCTCAAGCACAGAGCCGTGTGATGGTCCCGTAGTGTAAGGGGAAGGGGTCAGGAGTTTGAATCTTACAAGCTGAGTTCAAATCTCAGTGGGACCTGCTGGGAATTGTTGGTTTGTGTAAATCCTTGAGAATTGATCTTCTTGCCCCTCTGCCTCAGTTCCACTTTGTGCTTCTTCACTTTCTCAATGTGAGGACTTTGGAGAAAGCACTCAAATATATGCTCCAGTGGAGCAATGGGTCAGTGCACAGTACTTATAAAGCAGTGTGTATAGGAAATATGCTGAGATTGTGAGCTCAAGCCTCACCTGGAGCAGTGGTTTTCAGTTCCTGCTGGGCTGCTCCTTTCCAGTGATGGCTGTGGGAGCTGGGATTCCAGCTCAGAGGAGGTTGTCAGTCAAAATTCCCCCTTCACATATTATGGCCTCATCAGACTGAATGGTGGGTGGCCAGGGAAGGTCCTTCTTGTTTGCAGGGTCTTCTTGCCTGTCTTCTCCCCCTGAACCCCTTACCCATCAGCAGCTGCTGTTCCTTTAAGCCATTCGGTCAGCTCAGGCAGGGAGGCAGACAGGAAAGGGGACAAAATAGCCAGACAAGCTGAGGGAGGCGGGCAATTCTGATCTCCATCTCCCTATGTGAGGGTTTGTCTACACGTCATTCCTCTTTCCAGAGAGAAATGCAAATTCAGGTCAGTGACATTGCAAATGAAGCGGAGATTTGCATAATCATGTCTGGCTGCTATTTCAAAATATGCTATTTTGAACTAACAGGCGCTGTCTAGACACAACTCTTTGAAAGAAAACCCTTCTTTCAAAATCACCCTTACTCCTTATGAAGTGAAGTTTAAGGGTTATTTCTGATGAAGGGTTTTCTCCCGAAATAAGCATATCTCAACAGCATTTTGAAATAGCACCAGTCTGCGAATATGCAAATGAAGTGCAGGATATTTAAATCCTAGCTTCATTTCCAATTTTGAGTGTCTACATTTGCATCCCTTGGAGGTTCTCTGGGCGGTGACACCCCAAGGGAATGACAAGGGTGTGTGGTGCTGGCTCTCCTGTCCCAGCAATTGGAGTAAAGGACCGGCCTTCCCAGTTACAGCAGCCTCTGCACCCACTCCAGGGTTGTGGTTTCCTTCTTCCCAATGCACCTCCCAATCAGCCTTTTCCTGAACCAGCAGTTCCATGGGTGGCCATGGGAGGCCTCTTCTATGTCTCAGAAGCACAGGAACATGAGCAAAGGCTGT